>OY856187.1:159610242-159773884 GCA_963693315.1 Diogma glabrata
AGACAGGTCGAATTAATGCTTTGTAAAGTGTGAGCTTACACGACCGCGAAAGATTTTGTTATGTTTTGAGTATGCGTTGAAAACTCTGTATGCGGCAGTGACATGGGGTTTGATATCCGTCTCCATGTCATTTGACGATGTTATTACAGACCCGACGTATTTGAAGTTTTCCACGCGTTCTACTTTATAGTCGCCAGTATTCAGATTACCGGGAGATATATTCCTGGATGTTGTTAAAAGTTTAGTTTGAGCGGTGTTGATGCATAATCTAAATAGTTTAGTATTTCTTTCAACTGAGAGAGACTATCCTTAATACGCTTGGTCTACGTCCGATGTTGTGACAGAGAAACAATTTTCTCCGGAATGCCAATACATATGAGCGCGGACAAAAGGTTGTCGCGGATGATACTATCATATGCTTGCTTGAAATCGGCGTAGAGCTGGTGAATGCTAATGTTGTACTCCCAGCATTTTTCCAGAATCATACTTAAGGTAAAACATTGATCTGTGGTTGAACTGTTGGACCGAAACCACACTGATAGTCACCGATGATAGATTTGGCGAACGGAATGAGTCGAGCAAGTACGACATTAGCTAATATTTTATATGCAGTGTTCAACAGTGCGATGCCACGATAATTCGCACACTTTTGGTGGTTTTTCATTCATTTAATTCTGCCGCAGAGTTGACATTATCTTGACACACTTGAAATTTTCCATTTTTGATTTGAAAACTTAGCCATCTTTGATTGTTTTTGATATTTAGGTTATATTGATAAGGGAATAGTATTTTTGTGACAAGTTTAAGTTTTTTAAATTTTTCATGTGCCCATGCTGCTATGGATAAGATTTAATCCAATGTAGTAACATATTATCAAATATTTATCGATTTATTTGTATTAATTCCGAACACTCGAAAAGTGAGTTATTCACATATTTGAGCGACTTATTTTTAAAAGAAAAATCGCAAATTTGTTTATCTTTAGGTTTGTGGTTGTTCGAGTGTTATCGAACACATTTTTTTTGAAATGAAATGAAACAAATGATAAAAAAAATTTGATAAAATCTTTAAAAGAATTCATTCCTGAATCTTTAAAATTTGTAGTATTAGTTTTGAAATTGATGTAACTGTCGATTGCTTGTTGTTATTGTGTTGGTATTGGTATGAAAAATAATAACCTTGTTGTGTCATAGTATTTCTTCTGACGTTATCTGGAATAATTTCTGCTGGTAAGAAAATTATGTTAACAAAATTGGTGTTGTTGACCTTAATTATGTCGTCATAAATAATTCCATCGACTGGACAAACCGGGCTTAATCCAGTTCTTGATGTTTTCACTCAGTGCCATTCATACTGGTTCTGTATCTTCTTTTCCCGCTATCATTGACGATGATTTTATCAGTTATCAGTGTTTTAAATCAGGAGCCCTATTCCCGAACACATAAATGTGAATTTGGACAATATTGTGAGGTTTGTATTGCATAACGGTAACGGTAACGATTTTACGCAAAACGAATTTCACAATATTGTCTAAATTGAATTTAAACGATATTGTGAAATTTGTTTTTCGGAAAATCGTTACCGTTACCGTTTAATGTTATGCAATACAAACTTCACAATATTGTCAAAATTCACATTTATGTGTTCGGGAATAGGGCCTCAGATATCACTCATATATGAGTGAGTTTCTGAAAATTTTCTCTTTTTCTCTTTATAGAATTGCTTAATTCCAAATATAGGCTCGAATCAGCTTTCAAACTCCATCAGGGCGTATGCGCATTCATTCATGAGAGTGTTGCGTACACGCGCTTTCCAAATTTTGAACTACACGGTGACGGCTTCAATACAATGGTTTTAAAGATTTGTCTTCCAGAAATGACTTTTTTTACAATAGCTTTATACCGGTCCCCCAACAAACGTAACCCAAACTTTTTTAATATGCTGACAAAAATTATGGACGAGATTAGAGCAAAGTCCCCTAATTGTGAAGTTATCGTTACCGGTGACTTCAACGTCCACAACAAATCATGGTTGGAATTCTCCAAATCGACCGACGATGTTGACAATAGTGGAAAACTGGCAGAAATTTTTGCCGCGTCTCAGGACCTATTCCAAATTGTTAAAAGCCCGACTTTCACTCCCCGTAATGGCGGTGATAATAGTTTTCTTTTAGATCTCTATCTTACCACAATGGCAGATATTACGAGTGTCGATGTCGCGAAAGGTAGTATTGGAAATTCCAATCATTATTTAATCTCATCAGTTATCAAAACTGATTTACTTAAAACTACAGCTCCCAAACCCCGTAAAATATTTCACTACTCAAAAATGGATAAGAGTGGTCTTCAAAATTTATTCCATGGTTTCCCTTTCGACCGTCATTGTTTTTACACTGACAATGTAAATGTTTCTGCTCAAAACTTTACAGAAACCATCCAATTTGCTATCAACAAATTTGTCCCTTTCTTCATAGTAAAACCCAAACAAAAATACTTGTATTCGAAAGCTGCCAAAACGGCACTTAGAAACAAACGTAGATTATTTAATATTTGGGTTCATAACAAAACTCCCACTAATCGATCCCAATATCTAAAGGCCAACAAAATATCTAATTAGATTATCTCAAACGAAAAGTTCGAAATTGACAGAGCGAAAGCCTCAAAACTTACGTCTATGTCTGTTTCTGACAAGAGTTTCTACAGTGCCATTAATTCTTTAAATTCTGGTACAAAATTTTCTATTCCCCCTATTATTGATGGTGATTTACTCGTCAATGATCCCGCAAGAAAAGCTAACTTGTTCGCTGAACGCTTTGCTCTGAACTCCACTGTTTTGGAAACTCCTAAAGAAATACCCCAAATCCAGTCTTCAGGAGTTAATATGAATGAACTTCACTTCAAACCCAAAATAGTCGCTAAACTTTTAAAGGGGTTAAACATCAACAAAACCTCAGGAATGGACAATATTCCACCCATTATTTTAAAAACCTTTTCCAAAGAACTTGCACCAACTTTAACTAAAATATTCTACCGATCCTACAAATCTGGTATATTTCCCTCGTGCTGGAAGTTGGCAAATGTCCAGCCCGTCCCCAAAAAGGGACCAAAATCTGATATCTCAAATTATAGACCAATAGCTTTACTATCGGTCCTATCCAAAGTCTATGAGCATTATATTAATACACATATTTCAAAATTTCTGGAAGAAAATCATTTAATATCCGACAGCCAATACCCCAAGTAGGTTTTGCCAGACATTGACATACGGCCAAGCACTGGTCCATTAATGGTTAACAGTACTTGGCTATTGTTACTGGGCCAATACTAGAACCAATCATCGGCCGATCTATGGTTTACAGAAAATAGCCAGTATACTGTTACCTTTGAATGGCCAAGCACTGGCCCATGAATGGTAAATATTACTTGGCTATTGTTATTGGGCCAGTACTGTAGCCATGAATTTTCCGATCTATGTCATTTTTTTTCAATTTCACTAGAGCATTATCCCTTTTAGAAATACATAGTTTGAAAAATTTCACATATAGTTTAGTTATCGTCTTGTCGGTTGAAAGACTATGGTAATAAAGAAAGGTTGGTATATGTTTTAATTTATTTTCATTTCTATTTTATTTTAATTATTTTGTAAATAATTTATTTAAATTTATGTATAAAAAATATTATTTTATATTTCTTTTAATGGCGGGTACTGGCGGAGTCAGGGTGGTGTTTGCCATTACTCAGCCATTCTTGCATCTGAACCAGTTGTATGGGGAGTTTTGAATTTTTTCCGTCATTTTTATTTTATTTTAAATTAGTTTGTATTTAATTTATTTAAATTAACATATGATAATAATGTATATTTTTTTTAACGGTCCAGTCATGGTTGCCAGTATTTGGCCCAAGAATGGCAACCATTTATTGTCCGAAGTTATCATCCAGTAAAATTATGTTAATGGCCCAGTCGTGGTTGCCAGTACTCGCCCATTGCTGCATTACTGGCTGCCAGTAATGAACCATTACTGGACCAGTTGTACAACCTTGTATGGGACGGTTTTCGAAACAAAAGATCAACTACCGATCTATTAAACTATGTAGCGCATTGTTGGAACAGCATACTTGATAAAGGTGGGGAAACATACGTTATCGCTTTAGACATCTCCAAGGCATTCGATCGAGTCTGGCATGCCAACTTAATCAACAAGCTCGTTGCGTACGGTTTTCATCCCAAAGTTGTGAAGCTGATTCAAAATTTTCTATCCAACCGATACATTTCGGTAACCTTAGACGGATTTTCTTCTGAGTCTAAACTAATTAACGCTGGTGTACCCCAAGGCTCAGTATTGTCCCCAACCCTATTTTTGATTTATATCATCGAATTGTTGAAAATCACCAGTAACCCAATAAATAGTTTTGCAGATGATAGTACTCTGCACAAGTCGTTCGAGCCCCTTCCTTCAAAAGGTAAAATGCACGAACGAATTAATCCTGCCCGGAGAGACGCTGCCATAAACGTGAACAAAGACCTGAATAAAGTCGCCGACTGGGGTGACCAAAACCTTGTCAATTTCAACTCCACCAAAACACAGCTGTTGATTGTTTCCAGATTAAAGACCGAGTTCCCCAAAGATATTTTATTTAGTATGTGTGATGAACCAATAGGTGAATGTAAAAACATTCGTTTATTGGGTGTCACAGTTTCAAATGACCTACTCTGGAACGATCATGTAATGGCGATGGCAAAAAGCGCGTCTAAAAAACTCGGCCTCCTAAATAGATGCAAAAAATTTTTCACTCCATACCAATTGCTCCATGTTTATAAGTCCTATATTCGTCCCTGTATGGAGTACTGCTGTCAAGTTTGGGGTGCTGCCTCTGTTTCCATCTTGGCCCTCTTGGACTCTTCAAAAGCGAGCTATACGAATTGTAGGTGATCGAACTTTGACATCAAAACTTGATTCCCTACAACATCGTCGCACTGTTGCTGACCTCGTTGTTTTTTACAAATATCGTCATCAGCAGTGCTCAGATGAAATCAGCGGCAACATGCCTCAAACTTATTCTTACCCCCGTTTCACTCGGCAATCGGCTGCCGCAACCAGTGAAACGGTAAAGATCCCGCGCTGTCATACTGGCAGATCGCAGAGAGACTTCTTTGTCCGAACTGCGTACAAATGGAATAGTTTGCCGGAACACTTAGTCTCAGGTGGCTTCAACCCACAGATGTTTAAAAAAAGCGTTAATCTACACCTTAGAACGCTAGTTGTTGTGGGACCCAGGTCTAGACCTAGGTCTTAAAAGGTATTTATGTGTTGTTGTGACACATATTCTAAACCCTATTACACAACACATTTTATTAAAAAAAAAAAAAAAAAAAATATATAAGTTTTATATTTGTCCCTGTATGGAGTACTGTTGTCAAGTTTGGGGTGCTGCTTCTGTTTCCATCTTGGCCCTCTTGGACTCTGTTCAAACCGGGCTATACGAATTGTGGGTGATCGAGATTTGACATCAAAACTTGATTCCCTACAACATCGTCGCACTGTTGCTGACCTCGTTGTTTTTTACAAATATCGTCATCAACAGTGCTCAGATGAAATCAGCAACATCATGTCTCAAACCTTTTCTTTCCCCCGTTTCACTCGGCAATCGGCTAGCGCAACCCTTCAAACGGCCGAGATCTAACAAATACAACACAATACAATTCAAGTAACAAATAACAAACAATTATAAGTTTCTCTTTTTTGTTTGTTTTTTACTCATTCACTTGCACTAGGTGAAAAACAAGTTTTAAATATCGATAATGCACGATTCGGCTGTAACAATTATTCTCTAGAATTTGCATGTTTTCAACACCGTTGTGTAATGATATATATATATATATATATATATATATATATATATATATATATATATATATATATATATATATATATATATATATATATATATATATATATATATATATATATATATATATATATATATATATATATATATATATATATATATATATATATATATATATATATATATATATATATATATATATATATATATATATATATATATATATATATATATATATATATATATATATATATATATATATATATATATATATATATATATATATATATATTTATATATATATACGCAATGATGTTAAATATACAAGGTTTTTTCAGTATGAAACAAGTAGTATTTCTGAATTCTGCTTTATCTGGCTCAAAATCAACGTAAATAAGCATGACATATGTTTGTGTTATTTATACGATAGTTCTACTTACCACCATAATCAAACTAACCTTGGAAGCATTTAATTCTCTTACACAATCGCTGACATTTTCAGCACCGCACCTAATGCAGAAATTATATTAGCAGGTGATTTCAACTTCCACCACAAAGATTGGCTACGTTTCTCAACCAAAACATCTTTAGAAGGGCAATATGCTGAATTTCTTGCTGATTCCGATCAACTTACTCAATTAGTAGATAGGCCCACCTATTTCCAAATATTGCCAGCCATTCTCAGAACCTCCTTGATCTTTTCATGACAACTTATTCTGCCAAATATACTTGCTTAGTCGATGCTCCTCTAGGCAGATTAGATCATTGTGTAGTTTCGGACTATTTCGAAATAAGTCCTTAAACTACAATTCCAAATTGTCTTCTCCTCAAAGGTTTGGCATTACAATAAATGTAATTGGGTGAAACTTAATAAATTCTACAACGATATTGACTGGCGTCTATTTCTGATGGCGTTCATTGTTCTACTGGGAATGAACATTTTTATATCAACCAGTATTGTGAAAAGTAGAAATGGGTCCAAATCCTTGTTTTCTGACGAATGTTATATAGCTAAAATTAACAAAATGTTGATGTTTGACAAATACCTGAGGTATGCCATGCCACCTACTTTACTAAAACGTTGCGCTGATAACCTGGTTTATCCACTAATTAGTCTTTTTCATTTATCCCAAAGCTCGGGTTTTTATACATCATTGTTGGAACTGACTAATGTTCAACGAGTCCCGAAAAAGGTCAACAACTCTGATGCATTAAACTATCGTCCCATTGCACTAACCTCGATACTTTCTAAAGTTATGGAAAAAATTATCAATTATAAACTAATGGCATATCTCGAAAACAACAATCTTCTCCACGACCGCCAATATAGATTTCGTAAAACACGGTCTACGGTCTACTGGTGACATGATGTTGTCAATTCTTACGGAGAAATGGGGTAAAGAAATTCATGACTTTGGTGAGTCTTATATCATTTCCCTTAACAACTCAAACAAGGCGTTTGACAGAGTTAGGCATCGGGCTCTTAACAATAAATTAAATTCATTTAGAATATGTAAGACCTTGATCTGTTGGTTAGAAGATTTTTTATCCCAGAAATTTATCAGAGTAGTGCTGGATGTCCAGGGCCGTAGAGAGTAAAACGGGGCCCGGGTGAAATGAAATACGGGCGCTCTTAACATTTTTATTATTTTACTAACCAAATAGTTTAAGATAAGTATTTGCAATAATGTTTATCAAAAAGAATGGAAGTATTTATTTAATGTTTAATTCAATACTTAAATTGAAGTATGAATTCTGGAAAAAATTCTTACTCTCATATAAAATGGAAAAGAAAAAATAATGAATTCTAATTGAATCAATCTATTTAAGAATTTCGCATTTAATCAATTCATTATATAATCACTAAGGGCCGATTGTATGAACAACGATGGATAGAAAAAAATCCAAAAATAAAGTTATATCTTCATCCGAAAATTTTATTTTTCGTCGATTGTATGAACACGGATTTATAGCAGTTTTTTTATAAGTGGCAATACTTTTTCTTTCACTTTTCTATTAAATAAATTTAATTATAAAGTAAAAAAATTATTTGAAAACTTAAATTAATTATATTAAAATTATATTAGAAATATTATTTATTTTACTATTAATTTATATCAAAATACAAATTTTAGAAACGCACAAATAAAAATTAAAAAATAATCACAAACTCAAAACAACAATAATTATCCTGCTATGTATCCTGCTATGTGAAGAAAAAAGAAAACAAATAGATTTAACCACTGTTTTCTATTCAAGAAAAACAGCAGATAAAACAGAATAGAATAAAATCCTGGGATACATTTTTTGTTCTATCGTGATTCATACAATATGAACGACGTTATATCCTAGAATATATATCTTCTATCGGCCTAAATAATCACCAACCATGTGGCTATCTCCCGTCAAATCCAAGCCCCTTTAACCTAAAAACAAAAAAGTATCCAAATTTTTGTTGAAATTTGCCTCCAAATGTTTGGTTGGGTCTCGATTTGATCGCAAAGTAATTTGGCGATTGAAAAAGTTTTTTAACTTCCATTTCACACCACTTTGTGTAACAATGAATTTGCGCTCGGTTGTGTTCATGATCATGTGCCGGTAATTTATCGTATAATTTTTTCATGATTGTGCCTTAGAATATCCTTTAAGATGACTGAAATGAGAACAGTTTCCCTCAATATTCGTGTTAAATAATCGACACGGTAGGCAATAAAAGCCATCTTTATTAGAGCTCCAAAATAACCAATCTCGTTCTATTTCTTCTCCGTTTGATAAAATTTTGAATAGGAGTGACTTGGGAAATGGTTCATTCAAACGATCATGGGAAAACAATGTAGTCATCTTCGTGTGCCCTCGACGAATCACATTTTCAGTAATTTGTGGCTTTATTATTTCATCTTCAAAACTAAAAACATCAAAATAATGGCGAGACTCTATTTAGTTTGGTTGGTTCTTGGTTTTCTGCTTGCATAGTTCAATCTAAAGAAATCAGGCATTATATTCTAATGTACAACAGAAACAGATAAATCTTTTGTTGCTGAGGAAGCTGAACCTAAATTTGTTGATGTTTTACAATCCATTACTAAACAGTCTGTTGTAGATACCGGTTGGTTGAAATTGAATTTAGACAATATTTTGAAATTCGTTTGCTGAAAAATCGTTATCGTTACCGGTTAATGTTATGCGATACGAACTTCACAATATTGTCCAAATTCACATTTATTTGTTCGAGAATAGGGACTCTGGCCTTCTATTAAACAATTATGTTTGTTTATTGTTAATTTTTTTAAAATCGAATGATGCTAAATTGACCGCTTTTTATTGTTTCCTTACGTTTGTAATTACAAATGTACGATTTTAAGGCATCTTTATACGGCCCATCTTTAAAAAGAAAAACTTCTCAACTAAATCTTTGAGCCATGTTATTTAAATCATCGTGTATTTTATTAATGGTAAATTAGTGAATATAAATTTATGGTAAATTAGTAATAATACATATTATAAATTTAGTGAAAGATCAAATCCACATATACTTTAGGTTTGAAAAATAATTTTTCGCTTATATAATTTTTTCATTTTAGTCGGAGTCCGATCCCTTTTGAAAAGCCGGGCCCAGGGTAAAACCCCTCCTTCCACTCCTCTTGTTGGGCCTGGCTATGTCTTCTAAATTCCTAATTCAAGCCGGTGTTCGGGTGTACCAACTTTCTTTCTGATCTTTATTTGTTATCTATTATCTTTATTATCTATTATCTGATCTCTATTTGTTATCTATTACCACAAACCCAATATATAGCTGTGGCGACGACAGTACTATCTTCCATTCCTATTCTTTCAAAAAACCGCCATCTAAAAACCAAAAAACCGTTGAAGCATTGGATGTAGATCTTGAATTTATCCTCGACTAGGGAACGGAATCTTGTGACATTTAATTCTATGGAGACGAAGTCGTGCGTTTTATCCCATAAAATCTCAATGTATAATAGCGGCAACGCTACGTTCTCCAGGCAACCATTTTTAAACTCACCTACATTCAAACTATTGTGCACTTCACAAACTGAAATGGCATGATCATATTCTTTCCGTGCAAAATTGGGGTCCCAACGACTTGGCTTCCTACGTCGCTGTAAAAGTCTTTTCTCCATCGGAAGTCCATCGGAAATTACTACGATCAATAAAGCATATATACAACCGATCCTCGAATTCGACTCCCATTTATGGGCTGCAGCGCCAGAAACCTCTTTAGATTTGTCGACAGAGTTCACACGTGTCCATTGAAACTGATTGATGATCCATTGTTAACATCAGGTATGGATTCGCTGGATCATAGAAGAGTGGTTGAAGTTCTCACACTGTTTTACAGATACTACTACGGTAAATGCTCTAAGGAAATTAACTTAATACCTCCACTACGTAGATCTTCACGAGCTACATAACAATCTTCGCATACCTTGGAAGTCTCATATGTAAGAACATTTAGCTATAATAACTCCTTCCTTTCGCGTTCCGTATGCTGGTGGAATCGATTACCAAAAAATGTTTTTCCCCGCTTCATACAATCCCCAACATTTTAAATCCGCAATACATCAACATCATCGCTCCAGTCCTATCTCAAGTCCTTAAATACCAACCTTTTAACTTTCCTTTCCTATCGTTAATACGTGCATCAAGCATTAGAGGTCTATAACCTAAGTGATTAACCCGAACTATTAAAAAAAATTAAATTTTTATAAATATGTGACGAGCTTTTTTCAAAATAACTGCCGCCGTAAAAATATGGTAAGTTGTTTTACTGCCGTCGTAAAAAAATTAAAAAAATTGCGTTACTTTACAGCCGCTTTGATTATATGTCTAGAAAGTAAGATCCTGTCTCTAGCGGCAGTAAAGTTAAATTTTACAGCCGTTTGCCGGCTAATATATTTGTTTATAGAGTCAAGTAGGTTATCATATGAAAGGGCTCTACTTCCGTATTCCTTAAATATTTATTTTGGAATTTTACACTCCACCATTTTTTAATATAATTTTGAATAATGACGTTTTGTTTATGTTTTGTTTCCTTTATTAAGGGGCGCTATACACCTGAGCTAAACTATGCGAAATATGCGAACTATGTTTTAAAAAATAATGTATATAACGTAATTAAAGAAAAAAACATTATGGAAACAAAACATTTAAAAAAGAAAAGAAAAACGGAAACATTACATTTTTTTAAAAAGCTTTATTCGCCTTAAAACATTACTTTTTTAAAAACACAGTTCGCATATTTCACATAGTTTAGCTCAGGTGTATAGCACGCGCCTAACTCCGAACCTAATTGATCGAAAATTTTCAAATGTATTTGGAATGATAAACAAATTAGTAAGTTTTAGTTTCCCCCCCACACCCTACGTTGCGACGCTGATTGACAAAAAAATGTGAAAAAATTCAGAGATAGGCGGTTTTGCAAATTTTTAACGAAAATTATAGCGTAGTCTCAAATAATTATGTTTCTGTGTTTTTAGGGGATGAAAGTGGGAAGGGTTGAAAAAAGCTTTTTTGACCCAAATGAGTGAGTTGTTATTTGAAAGAGCACCTAATCTAAAAAACGTTGCAAATTTTTTAGAATTTTGCGGTGCGCAGTTTTGAGTTTTTGTCAAAAAAGTACTATACGTACTATGTAACTCCCCACTCCCTCTAAATTTCGACGTTGATTGACAGAAAAAACTTTTCAAATTTAAATACAAACTGGTGTAATTGAATCTTTCTTTAATTACCATAAACAGTTATGGACAAGATTTAACCACAAGTAACATTTTTTGTGTCATTTCGATCAATTTAGAAGATATTGACATTTACTATTGACATTTACGATGAAATATTTATTTTTTATTGTCGGTGGTCTGGCTATATAAAGACTACCACACAACTTTATGTCGATTATTTTTGATATTGTGTTCTTTTACATTCACGAAACCCTTCTTGGAGAGCGAATTTTATTCGCACTGCCCGACTTTTTTTTTAATTTGTGATATACTGCTATGCCAACCCCGCGTACTCCAGTCTCTGCTATTGATTAATATTGATATAAGTTAACGTGAGACATCACATATTAGTGGGAATAGCAGCAATAGATCACTAGCCATGGTGATATCTTAGTATTGTTGGAGATTGAACTTAATCTTTATTAAGGAGTATTGCTTGATGATGGCACGCTATTGCTTGCTCGAAGAAACGAGCCTTTATAATGCTATATATATGCTTTTAAATAATCAAGTCAAGACAAATATTGTTATTTGCTCCTTTTTTTGCAAATATATTTAGGATTTTGGGCTTCTGATGAGATCAACTCGATTTTACATGATTCATAAATTTCTTACGTCATACCAGAGCTTTAAGTCCGTCATACTTTTGCAGTTCGAATAATAAAGTGTAAGATTGTTGGTTTCCAGTGTAATTTTTATTACAGAGTTTCGCATTTTTGGTATTCTTTACCTATGTGGTATTTTCCCTGATAATTTAAATCCTCAAACTTGTAATCGATGTTTATAAATTCAACGAAATGTAATTCTAACTCATATCGTGGTTGCCATGATATCTAGAGATATTCTGAAACGTGATTTGGAATTTAATATAATTGACACTCAACATGCATATCTTTGCATAAAAATGGCAGTTGGGATGCAGAACTGTGTACTTAACAGGAATTGAAAATACACACACAAGAAGCTTATCCACCATAAGTCGCAATAGAAGCTATTCTGTCATTTGACGTTGATGAAATTCGGACGGTTTGAAAACTTTCTGACCGATTTTGATCTCCCCAGATGGTTTTCTTCTGAGTCTAAAATAATTGACGCTAGTATATCCCAAAGCTCAGTTGCTTGTACAAAACCCACTATATTTTTAATTTATACCAACGAGCTGTTGAAAATCACCATTAACCGCCCCTTCTTCACTTTTGAATAATGCACGAACGAAAAATCCCGCTCGGATAAACACTATAACAATAAATTGCTAAAATTCGGTCAATTTTAAATTTTAGTTCTACCGAAGGGCAGCTGTTGATTGTTGCCAATTTGGAGTACGAGTTCTCATTAAATATTTAAATTAGTATGTACGGTTAACAAATGGGTCAATGTTAAAACAGTCGTTGATTATCTCGCTCGTAAGGCTTTGGCGTTCGTAGAGAGAATGATTTTTTAACGATTGTGCGTGCCCTTCCATATTTGGCGTTAGTTTCACTATAGCTGTTGCAACTGGTTTAGTTTGATTGGCGTCATATGTTAGAACTTTTTTAAAGCTTAGTGTGGATAGTTTTAGTTTCATAAAAATGTACTTATTCTGACGAGCCAATCGAAAATAATTTTCCTTCACAGAGGATCCAAAACTGAACAGAAGTTTCTGTTTCCCTTCGCAAGTTTCATTTGAAAGATGTTTCTGGTTGTGTGTAAAATTGAATTGAATTGAATTAAAATTGAATTGAACTTCCTTGCTCATTTTGATTGGAGTTTACTTCTTAAATGTTCAAAAATACAGCTGCATTCTAACAACGACACAATTCAGTTTATTAATTATTATTTAATCAATATAAGTGCAAAGTGCAAACTTTCCTAATAATATAATTAGTCACATAAAATTTAATTAGTATAGCTAAATTGCAAATATAAAAATGACATTAACAAATATATTTTTACAGATACGGTCAAATGCATTCTTCACTGACTACATTAAACTATGGAAAACCATTTCTTTCCAGACGTAAATAATTTTTCAGGATCACATCACGAGAAATCCAATATTCAACAGAAACAATATTTTCTTCAAAATTCTACACAAGCTCCTTTTTCAGGTGGTATATTAAGTTCGACAGATAATGAACGATATTTTCACAATGGTATTATTAGCTCAAAACAAAATACACTTGGTGGTGGAACAAATGATGATACGTTTTCCGAAGAAATGGAAAATTCTACAAATGATATCGTAAGATTTAATAGTAACAACTATGATGAATTAAATTACAATCAATACCAAAATAATAGTAACAAATCACATAATTTTGGGATGATAGTAAATAATAGTAACACTAATATTAATAGTAATAATAGCAGTAATATGTATAACAATACAAACAACAATGTAAGTGATAATCATAATAATACAGTGCTCCCTGCAACATATTATTATCATTATCATCCTCAACAAGTTAATAGTACGTGTGACAATCAAAATCAGAACTTTAATAATTTAAATGTTAACACAAATAACGCAAAACATTTAAATCAGTCATGCTCGACGATGTTTTCTTGTCCACACTATCATAATTTAAATCAAATGAATAATTCCAGTTTAAATATGACGCCGGTGAATTCAGGAAATAAAATGAATGGAACAATGTTTGAATACCCAGAACAGAGTAATCCATCAAACCATCTTTCAAATTCCTTATTAAGTCATCGTCCCCCATATTATCAGCAACCATATCAGTATTATTCCAAAAATACTATTATTCCAAACAACAATTTTAATTATAAATTGTCAGCTTATGAACCATATCCTACAACTGTCGTTAGCAGAAGCAATTCAACAGATGGTTTGTTACCTCAATCCAATATAAACGGGTTTGAAGCACGATCGAACTACATTAGACCCGCAAATCACACCGATATTATGTATAACGATTCAAAAAAATATAATAATTTAAATTATCATTATGGTGGATTTCATCACAAATCTAGTAATCTTTATGGGTTAGTTGGAAATAATCGTAACTATCCTACGAATTATAACTTTCCTTTTATCAGACAACCCTCAAATTATTCAATAAAGAATACTAGCAGTTCAAACACATCTGATATTAACTTAAATAATAATATTCATTCAATGATACCAAAAACTAATAATACTAACCAAACATTGCTTAATAGTCAATATAATAATTTACGAAAAAATATTTGCTCGTCATCCAGTGTTAATAATAGTTTTCAACCGGATATGATTATTGATAATAATCAGCATCATTTAATTGATGAAACATATAGTCACATGTATAAAAATAATAAATATTATAATAACAACGTTTACAGTAATAAAAGCACCCATTGTGATGAAAGATTACCGATTTATAATCCGCAAGTATCAAAAGTAGTATATGCTCCAAATACCAACATACAATCTTCTATACCGTACCCTAATCCAAGTGCTCAACATTTTCCATACGATTCTACAGTATATCAAAATATGAATTCGCATTTATCTCCTAATTATGGTTACAATAACGTGAATAAAATTATAAATCCGAATTATATCCCTTCATCAGATATGTATTCTTTAAATAGTGCAAAAATTAGTTCCAACCATCAATCAAATCATAAAATAAGATCTCCATCTACAAACTATTATGATACAATATCTAACGAGAAATTCAACTTCATCGATTTAGAAGAACAGATAAATAGCTCAAAAATTATGAAATCACGAGATGCTTACTATAAAAATAAATACCAACAGTTGAAATCACGAAACGAAAGTTCAATGAATTCAATTGATGAACAACTAAAAAATCAAAATTTACGTGATTTTCTTTCCTCTTGGAATGAAGGGGAAGATGAAGAAAACGTTAAAAATTATTCAATGGAACAAAATAATAAATCATCATCAACAACAACAACTCATATTGAAATAAATAATAGTACAAATACTATTGGTGCTATTGGAACGACAACCACGCATAGTAAATACGATAAACGTAATTGTGATGACGGAAAATCAACACCAAGGATTCATGTTGGTATAACTGTTGGTAACAGTAATAATATTAATAACCTACCCGATATTATAATAGATATTGAAAAACCAAAACTCCATTCTACGGATGATCCAAACTCATCAAACATTTCAAACAAATCAGAAAAACTATATGTCCTTGAATCAATTGATGTTCCAGTTTCAGATTTAAATAAATATAAACATTTAAGCGTGGTCAATAAATTACCTGAGAACATTATTCATATAGCGCGTACCGGTGGCGATGGAGAATTCGGTGAAAATATCGAAGCATCGTTAAAATTTATCGAAGAAATTGAAAATAATTGTGAAAAATACTATAAAAATGATTTCGAATTAAATATTGAGTCGCATGATAAAATGATTGAATCAAAAATTGATTGTGATGGAAGAAAATTAGTCGATGATATGCCAGAAAATCTTGCTCCATTTTATGAAGATTATAATTATGAGTATGATGTTAAAAAGTTTCTAAATGAAAGTTTAGATTTAATAGAGGCTGAAATGAAAGTTGAAAATAATTTAATTCCTAAAGATGAATTCAAATGTGAAAAAATCGAAGAAAATGTTTGCACTGTAGAAGATACACGAAGCGATATAGTTGAAGAAAAATATGTTGAAGACATTAAAATAGAAAATTATAAAAAACGTAAACAAATAACAACATCCAAAAAAAGTACTAAAAGACATAAAATTGAACAAAAAGTAATATTAAATACAGATTTCACGGTGAGATCACTGCAATCAATTTGTGTTGATTATTTAAATTCAAAAACATTCCGTTTATATTTTAAACTTAAATTTTTGACAAATCCTATAAAACCAATAAAATCATTGAGAGAAATATGTGAGGAGAAACTTAAAGATTATAAAATTAGTATAATATTTCCGGAACCCTTAACACTTCGAGAAACATGTGAAAATTTTATTATAAATCATAAAGATCATTTTATTATTCATGAAGCAACAGATGATATATTTCAGTTTCCAACTTTAAAAGAATTATGCGAATCTGTTTTAGAAACGAATTTTTATATAGATGTATCCCAATACACGGATGACAGTAGTGAGAATAATTATGATATAAACGAATTAAACATAAACAATTGTTATCTTAGTGTTGATGATGAAATGGAAACAGTGTCTTCTCCATATGATGAAAATGACCGAATCATATTCTCTTGCGATGATATTAACGAAATAATAATTGACGATCCGAAATCTATAACTAGAACAATTTATAATAAATTATGTGTAAAATATAGTAAACAAAAAAATTGTCAAAATAATATTTTTAAGAAAATTATTAAAAAATATGTTTATTATATAAAAAGATGCAAATTAGATAGAAAAAATACCAAAAACAAATTTATTAAAAAAAAAAATCATGTAAAGAAAGTTTTTCAAATTAATTGTGATACAAAACCTAAACTTGATACTACATTATCAATAGATTTAAATACTAGTTCCTATGATATAGAAAAAAACAATATTAAAGAAATTATTACCATCAATGATGTTAGTAAAATAAATTTAAAAAATGAATCTCATATAATTGCCAAAGATGTAATAGATTTAAACAAAAATAATAATGATGATTCTAAAATTCAAATAAATCAAATTAAAAAACCGCATAAAAAAAGAAAATTAAATTTTGACGAAATGTTATTAAATATTGATAAATATTATTCGAAAAATTATTCTGCAAATACTAATGTTAATTCGAGTGATAATAATTTTAGTAAAAATGATAGTAATAATAATAATTACAAAACAAAAAGTTCAAGTAATATTAATAAAATGGTACGTAATATGAATTGTAATGCTAATGCTTCGGGTAGAAAAGTTACACGTTTGGTTATACCGCAAAGTAAAATTTTAAATTTAGATGAATTAAAAACCGTTAAAGAAAATAATATTCGATTACCATATGTTAAATTGGAACGAAATATTTATATCGACAAGTTAGCTAGAAAGTTTTTTTAATTAATTTGTTTTATTGGTGCATGTTTAAAAGTGTGATTTTGTTAAGAACCTTCATTCAATATCAGTTTAATTTATTTTACTAGTATTAAGTGTTTTTACGTTCCAGTCCAGAGAACTATCGTCAAGAACGAGGATGACTATTTTTCTTAGAATTATTCATCATGGCAATCAACAACCCTAATTCAATCAATTTTTGATGCTTCGTAAAACATGTTAGATTTATACTATTGCTAACAAAATTGTTGTCGGTTTGGTTATATACTACAATATGTTTGGAATTATATTGTATTACATTTTGTGTTTTGTTGCACTAGATGTCTAGCCAAAAATATTTGTGAGTTCAGAAAAACAATAATTTTGGATATCTAATTGATTTTTATTTCTACCTACATATTAATGTCTACAGCTGTGCTGTCATATTAAAGGTATATTTTAAACTCGAAAATTGGTGTTGTTTTCCTGAACTTATAATTATTTTTTATATTTTATTAGGGTTTCCCACTGGATAAAATTCATTCTTAAATAGCGGCTATCCTCGAAAACTCCAAATACCAAAAGAATCAACACATGAAACTGTAATATGATTGGTTATACTCGTAATAGTTGTTTTAGTAATTTTAATTTTAGTTGAATACAGCAAGCATATTGCCAATATTCAGTTATTCATCATATTCATACCATATACATTATACACCGATTCAGTTTCGTTTTTCAATCAATTCAATTTTTATAATTAGACCAGTTTTTTTAGTATGTTATCCATTCGTTTTAAATGCCATTAAATATTTACCGTATAATTTCGACTTTTTTCAGTCAGCATTAAATTTTTAATGAATATTGCATTTGTCTGTTTCGTACCTGCTAACCACCTACTTTAACATTTTATTTACTATACAGAAACATTTTTTATACAAATTGACTGGTGTAAGTTGTGTAAGATTTGTTGTTGTCAGATAGATCTCATTCGTCGACGTTTTCAAACCAACGAATGTCGACGATTTTTGAGGGTTTTGCCCATAGTGTTCTTATTTTTAAATATGCTTAGTTATCCCGGAAGTTAAATTAGTAGCGGGCGTCGTGTGTACCGGACGTCCTTAAATAAGTACCGGGTGTTCCACAATCCAACATTATAACTGAATCATGAGCCCACATCATAACTACTGTCATATTACAGCTAGTAAGCAGAAAGTGCCTTCCTTCCTAAGCTGCGATAATGTCTTTTTTTTCTAGATTGATAAAGTGTTTGGCTGTAGGATCTGTTTAAAACGTTTTTAATATATCTGCTCTGGTGGGGTGTGTAGACATTGTATACATGGATGATCGTTTGGGTGACAGCTTAGTTAATATTGACGAGTCAGAAGAGCGTTGTGGAACTTCACTTGAAGAATTTTAATTTTGACTTCCAGATGATCTTAACCACAGTTTGTTGTGGATCAGTTTGTTGTGGATCGGCAAAAAAAACTGTTTTACCTTCAGTCAGTAAGTGGGATAGAAACAGAACGCCTCTTTGCTGCTGTCAATAGGCGCGTTCCATTGAAAATCATACTTACTCAAATTTGCTTGGATCTACTCTACCTCCAACAAGTTGTGTAGTTGAAAAGTAGTTTATTTTTCGATTTTATTTAGATCGTTTATAAACTTGTTTTGGTATTTTTAATAATAAAATAGACCAGTCAGATCTAAACATTAGCCCAAAATAAAAAATTTTGAGAATAATAAAATTATGTGGCTATATATTTGAAAATTTTTCCAATTTTCGGTGTGCCATTGGTGATCTACTCAAAAGCTGCTTTGAGCAGCTATTTCGTTCCAAAGGAACGCATGTATTG
Source organism: Diogma glabrata (assembly GCA_963693315.1). Taxonomy (NCBI): domain Eukaryota; kingdom Metazoa; phylum Arthropoda; class Insecta; order Diptera; family Cylindrotomidae; genus Diogma; species Diogma glabrata. Next base: position 159,629,666 of record OY856187.1, read on the forward strand.
CTGCACTACAAATGTTTTGAATTTTTATTGTTAAACTCGACTAACGCTTGACGATCCCGGCTGAATCATATTTATCTTTTTAGACTAAGAGCCCGCGACGGCCAGACCTTCGTTATTTTATAAAAGCTGAAAGTTTCTCTGCGCATACCCCCTACTCAGGTAGGAACGATTAGCGACATATGAAGTTTGGATCATCGTAGCTTTGGCAGGGAGCAGGTAACAAAGGGGCCTCCAAAGTTTCGTGAAAGTATAAAAGGTAATTCTTTTTATATATTCTTCGGGATAGTATTAGAAGTCACGTCACCCATTGCCAGACACTTACTATCGTGGCAACCCTCTGCCAGACACCCTTAAACTTCATCAATTTGTTAAAGTTTAAGGGTGTCTGGCAGGAGGTTACCACGATACTAAGTATCTGGCAATGGGTGACGTGACTTCTAATACTATCTCGAAGAATATATAAAAAAAATTACCTTTTATACTTTCACGAAACTCCAAGTTTTCCCTTTTGTAACCTGCTCCCTGCCAAAGCTACCATGATCCAAACTTCATATGTCGCTAATCGTTCCTACCTGAGTAGGGGGTAAGCGCAGAGAAACTTTCAGCTTTTATAAAATAACGAAGGTCTGGCCGTCGCGGGCTCTTGCTCTATTTGTGGTAGTGTTGAGTTGATCTAGAAATAGTTTACATTAACTTATAATATTTAAAGAAGTAAACGAATTCAGAGTGACTAAAACTGTGCGGTAATTTGTTCTTAGAGTTTTGGTGCTCTTCCTTTCTGAAACTATTTGGGTGAGCAAATGTTACTGTAATGTTGAACTAGAACGACTTCATTTGGTTTGTATGATCAATCACTTTCCTTGGTTTTGATAATGATATGAGTCGGCAGATTTTTCACAGACTCGGAATTTCTAAACAGTGGATGTAGTGACTTATCTTGCTTGTAAGGAATTATATATTAAGAGAAACAAAATTATTAACCATAATCCGAACCATCACGCTCATGAACTTAGGTTGTACTCGTAGACTTATTACTATGTAAATTTGTCTAGTGAATTGGAGTAATCTGTCTATTGAGTTTGTTGGCATCTCTTGAAATGTTTATTTTTAATCTCTAGATTACTACAGCTACTACAGCTATTTGATAGAATTTCACTGGTTAAGCAAATAGTTTTTGGCTCGTTTGACACGGATTGTACGCCCCCGTTACTTAACAAGTTTTTTTCAGTAAGCATTTTAATTGCCACGATTTCCCAACCAATCAATATTCTTTAAATATGGGTCATTCTTTTACAAACCAAACACCTTTCTGCCCGACACATTTTTGATTTGGCTGAAATTGCCCCACCCACAAAATGAGTTTTTAGTATAACCATCGTATTCTACGTTCAATTTTCTATAAAAATCGTATTTTTAATTAATGGAGAAATGAATTTTACTGTTGGAAATAAATTAATTTATCGAGCGCGAGACGAGGGGGGGGGGGTTGTTATAAATTAATTTATCGAGCGCAAAACGAAGGGTGGGGGGGGGGGTAGAGTGGATCTAAATTTCGAGAAATTCGTGATTTTTGGCTTGAAGACTTATTTTCAAAGATTCATAACTTCGGTTCTGGTAAGGATAGAAACATATTTTCTGTTTTATATTAAAGTTAAAAGCCGGTCTTTTAAAAAAAACTGTTATAAAAATTATGAACACAGAAAAAAGCGGTCAAAGTGTCTATCTTTAGCAGAACCGAAGTTATGAATCTTTGAAAATAATTCTTCAAGCCAAAAATCACGAATTTCTCGAAATTTAGATCTGCTCTATTGCCTTCCCACCTCCCTCCCCACCCAAAAAATAATAAAATATTCTCGATGTAGAACCCGCAAAAAATTTTTCTACACCCGTACTATAAAAATACACTTATATGACCAAAATCCGTTTTATAATGAGATTCATTTCCATACATATTTTATTACGATACAGATTTTTAATCAATAGAAAGAAACCCATAGTTTTTTAATCAAACATGCTATGCATTTGACGTACCATACCATATACCATCCCGGTATGCTCGTGTATTAATAATCGTCATTACATGATCGTAGCATAATATACTGTTTCAGCTAAATCAATTTTTATAGAAAATTGAACGTAGAATACGATGGTCACACTAAAAACTCATTTCGTGGGTGGGGCGGGCAATGACTAAAGATCGATTTGAATATTTTATTTGTTTATAACAATATGAATTTTTCAATAATTTTATTGATTTTATTTTTTATTTAAAACTAGCATTTTTTACCTTTAAAATAAAATAAAACAGAAGTTATGAATTTTTGAAAATAACAATAATAATTAGTTAATAATTCAAATAATTCAATAATTTTTAGTTAATAATTTTTGAACTGGAATTCTCATATTTTTAACCTAGCTAAGAACGCTGTTCAAAAATTGGGCTTTTTGGGACGATGTCGTAAGTTTTTTAATAGCGAACAGCTTCTTTTAATTTACAAATCATTTATACGTCCCTGCATGGAGTACTGTTCTCACATATGGGGTGGAGCTTATTATAGTAGTTTGAAGTGCCTTGATTCTGTTCAGCGCAGAGCTGTTAAACTGATTGGCAACTCAACTCTTACTAATGAGCTTGATTCTTTACAGCACAGACGAGGTTCATATAAAAAGGTGCAAAACTGTTGCTTTTCACCGTGATTTTTTCAAGTCTCTCATCTCTGGAACGCCTTACCTTCATGAGTTTTTCCTGATAGCTTTAATCCTCAAAATTTTAAAGTTAGCGTCCATAAATTTCTAAGAGAAACTTAATTTATTCAAACTTAATCCCAATCCCTAGTTGGCATGGTATCTTCGGATATTCAGAGACATTAATTAATAATTTATTATATTTAACACTAAACATGCCTAACTTTGAATAAAAAAAAAATACTCGTCAAGCAAAAAATCACAAAATTCTCGAAATTTAGAACCGCTATATTTCCAAAAAAAAAAAAAAGAAAAGATAATCTCGAACACGTATATCTTTTTTTCGATATAAAGTATCTTTTTTTTCGATATAAAACCCATAAAAAAAATTTCAGCCAAATCAAAAATGTGTCGGTCAGATTTTGTCCAAATCTGTTCGATTTGTAAAATTATGCCCCATACTGCTGATAATTTCAAGGAAGTCCTCAATGGGCTGACCAACCATGTTCGAATGTTGCTAATGGGCTGACCAACCAAGTTCGAATGTTGCGAATATTCATATTTTGAAAAAAATTCTATCTCTATCCCTATCCGTATCTCAATAATTGTGTTTGTGCATTGAAGTTTTTTTTTTACAAGAAATTTTATAATGCCTTTTGAATCATATTTATTTATGATCCATTATTGTCGTGTCATTTAAATGAAAACTTTTAGTTTGGTAAAGTTTGTTTTTGTTATATCTTAATTAGTTTTGAATTTTGATGCTCTCCAGATATAAAGAAAAGTAAAATTTATTATGTTTATTTAAAAATGTATGAACTTTTAAAATTAAATCAATAATGAACTAACGGTAACTTTATTCTTCATTATTATGTTTGGGGTGGTTTTGGAACCGGCATTATCCTAGATTATTTTTAATTGTTTTGTTGATTATATACAAGTAATTATTGATTAAAATAAAAGTGCGGAAACACTTAAAAAAAAAGATATGGGCATTCGAAAAAAAACATTTCATACAAAAATATCACAATATTTATCTTGTTTGTTCATATTTTATAAATGGTTTTTATTCAAATTTTCTTACACTCGCTTCTGCGATCCTGCAGACCTTTGGCCAATAATAGGCCCTTCTGCCACCCCTCGCTTAACCATAACTTGATCTGATAGATTTTTGTTTTCTTCTCTATATATTTTTAAGATATATTATTTTAAAATAATGTATTTTACTTTCAACTCGGTTCTGCGACCTTCGATCAATGATAGCACCTATCCCCTTCAACCATAACTTCATCTCATAGATTTTTGTTTTTGTTCTGTTGGATCAAATATTTTAAGATATTTTATTTTTCAATAACTTCTCCGTCCTTGCAAGCCTTCGATCAATGATAGCACCCTTACAAAACCCTCTCCCTAAACTATCACTTCATCTGATAGATTCTGGTTTTGTTCTATCGATTAAATATTTTAAGATCCATTATTTTAAAATTATGGTTTTTTATTTTTGACTCACTTTTGCGACCCTGCAGACCTTCGATCAATGATAGCACTCTCCCTCACCCCGTCCCTCAACCATCACTTTATCTGATAGGTTTTTGTTTTGTTCTGTCGGTCAGATATTTAAAAATGCATTATTTTTAAATAATTTATTTTGTTTTTTACTCGCTTCTACGACCCTGCAGACATTCGATCAATTGTAGCCCGAACCCCCACCCTCTCCCTCAACCATCACTTCATCTGATTTTTGTTTTTGTTCTATTGGGAATATATTTTAAGATATATTATTTTTAAATAATTTATTTTGTTTTTTACTCTCTTTTATTTTTTACTCGCACTATAGCCTTTGTATTTTACTCTTACACCCCTTCAAAAGTGCTTCCGTACTTTTATTTTGATGAATTATGACTTGTTTGTACTTAAATAAATAATTAAAAGTAAAAAAAGTTAATTATTGCGCCAAACTAGGAATTAGCCTTGGAATCAAAGGCTTATATGGAAATTACATTGTATACAATTGTAAATCTTACAAAAATACTTTTTATTAAAAAAATGTGTTTTTATAATACTGCCCCAACAACAAATACCGTGATTTTGACCGTTACTTTGATTCAAAAAATTCTTGTTTTGTCTCGAACAAACAAACTAATGGCAAAATTGATTAATGACTTTTGGCCGTGGAAGTTAGATTTTTTTTTATAAATTTTTAATTTGGCCAACTTTTAATCTAGTTCAAATAGTTAACCAATTTTTTTCATTTTTGAATTTTATTCGAAAATATTTAGTAACAGTTCTTCAAATATTGGTTATTGAAATTTTCAAAATTTTTGCTTAAATGGATTTTAAAGAATTTCGATTGCAGCCTTATTAATCGTGCCAAGTTTTTGTAAAATGGTCTTTAATGTTAACGCATGTAAACGCATCAGTTTTCGTTGATTTGTAAATTTTTTGTTAATTTTTGATCTACGGGTGAAACAACCTCTGAGTATTTCGTTCTCTGATATAATATATCACATAACATTGGCAATAGAATTAAGATATCGCTAGCTCAAGTTATATATTAGATGTGCTAACGGATGTACTCTACTAAATCAAAGGAAGTACTTTCAATTTTAGTTATGGGGTATTCTTGTTGATGCCGCGTTATTGCTTGAAGAAATAGTCTTTTTATAACTTTATATGAACTTTTATCATTGAGGAAAACAGTACGTCGCATAAATGAGGAATAGTCCACTAATTGAATTATTTCAAAGTCCATGTTAAATATTGTATGATACTTTTTACTGGAAAAATTTTTGATGTTTTGATAGTTATTTTTATTAAACTGTTGGATAGTGTAAAACAGCAGTATTTAATTAAACTGTTCAATCATTCAATATATGATTGCGAACGCAAATATAATTTTAAACAAACTCGCAAAAAGTGTGTACTATAATATTTCAAATAGTTTTATAAACCGTGTTCGTACCAAAAAAGTAATTTTTGTTGTAAATGTTGTTTGTTGCAGTTTCTACAACTACAAACTTAATAAAAATTTGATATACATTTTCCCAAAACAAAATTGAGCACTAAATACATTTATATTTACAATAATTATAATGATATATGCTTGAATTTTTATATTAATTATTTTTTAAATTTTAAGTATTTGTAATAACTCCCATAATATGCTGTTTGATATGTGAAACACTATAATATTTTTAATTATAAAACACCCACCATTTGAATAATAAGTATCAATGTTTTATACGTTTGTTAAAAAAATGAATTAAAACATATAAAATTTATATTTATTTAAAGTATTAAAATTATTATCAAATCTATATATACATATATAATTCAATAGCATATTTAATTAATTATATTTGAAGATGGTCCAATTTAGATAATAAAAATTTAACATTAAAAAGTCTCAAAAATTCATACATACAAGTACAATCAATACTAATATAAATTTATAATAATTTATAAATTCAAACTTTTGATATTCAAATATTTATAAAATGTTTGTTTAAAATTTAAATTTTTAGCTTTTATTATACATAATATATAATTGTTACAAATTCATTAAATTGGGAATAATTGATCTCGAATATTTTTATATAATGCAGTGAATGATACACATTCCATTTTTTTCCTTTTGAAATGTTTTGAACAAATTTCAAATATTATTTATTACAAATTATTTTATGCCATTTTCTTTAAGGTTGGTTTTTTTTTTAATTTTAAAATAATTAATAATAATTGCAGATATGTTTTATAGGCTATAAAAATATTGCGTGTTACAAAATAACTAAATTTATAAAAAAAAGTCACTAATTTTAATATTGGTACAATTATATAAAATATATATATACATAAATCTTTACATTAATTAGTTTTAAATTGTGTCTGGGAAATTTTCTTTTTAGAAAAATTAAGAGTATTGTGATTAGTAGTTTTTATTTTTAAAATATTATAAAATTATATTATCTAAGTAATATTAATGTAAAATTCGATAAAGATAAAATGTGTTATTCTGTTGTTTTTTATTTTTATCACTTAGTGCCTTGTTATTTTAATATAGCATTGAATTTTACCAAAAACAAACAAAAATATTAAAAAAAATATTACGTATTTGTACATATATATTATTATATAAAAAATATATTTACAAAATGGTTTTACTTCTTGTTAAAAACACAATTTAAATATTTACAAAATAATTAATTTATTATTGTATATTATATTGTATACATTGGAAGTTTCTTTATGTTGGTTGATGAAATATAATAAATAATAGTTAAATAATGTGTTTTAGTGAAAAATATGAAACAGCTACTAAAGTACACGGCAATCGCAAAAATTCAATTTATTAAATAACGAAAGGGCTGAAACCTCAATTCGGTTTGTGTTAAGGTTGTTTTATACAGTTTTCGGCCGAAGGCGTTTATGAGGGCATTGTTTTTAGTTTGGGGCCCATATGTATATTAAATACTCTTTGAAAAAGTACAAGTATTTTATTTCTGTTAAGAAATGTATTACATAACATGTAACATTAGGGCGTTGTTGGAAAACTATAACAGATCATAAATAACCATTATAAAAGAAATGAAACGAAACTAGGATAGACTCACTCAGCAAAATTCTCAGAAAAAACCCTACATTTAGTGTTCAACAATTTTAACTTTTAAAAAAAAAATCGACATGTTATCTTCCAATACCTAATTTTTTCTATTGGTCTAGAAAACTTCTCAGAATACTTCTTCATTTAGATAAATGCTACTTATTTCAATTATTACAACTTTTGTGGAAAAAACGACATCAATCTTACGCAACCTGATTTTTTCTAACCATTTCTCCATTTAGTTTTGCATTTCAATAAATACAACTTTTGTGGAAAAACGAAGAATATTCTCAGACTACCTCATGTGTTTCATTCACCCAACTGTTCCTATTGGTTCAAAAAACGTAACAGAAAAACTTTCTATATAGTGCAATATGCAAATGCATTGTTTTAATAACTACAACTTTTATGAAAAAAACAACATTTAATATAACTCGATTTAATATAACCTGATATTTGCCAAACCTCGACTCCATTTATGATTGTGGTCGTTTTTCAGATATTTGGTGTCTGGATACTATTTAGAAATGTATTGAGTGTGATAGTGGAGGTAGTTCAATTCTTTGGGTCCGATGTCTGATCATGATGACTGAATGCCGTTGGGTCCTACAGCTTTTGATAGCTTAATTTTCCTTATATCAACTTCTTCTTTGCAAAATATTAGTTAGCTTGTCCGTATTAAGTTTAGGCAGATGTCTTCAAACTGATCTAGTTTCTTTTAATGTTTACTTTGTTTTTCTGCAAACTGTGTGTTAAATTTGTTTGCGCATTTTATGTGGCTTCCGGTTGGGATACCATCGAAGGAGATTATGCAGCTATTTTGAGTTTGTCGAGGATGTTTTCAGTTTCAATTTTCTTGTATTGAATGAACTAATTATTCAGAATGTTAAGGTAGGTATTTGGGATATTGGTGAGGTGTTTCTGTCCGTTTCCTATTGCAGGGCTCCCGCTGAATCCATTTTCCATTTTTTTGGTTCCTTCCATTTTAATCATCATTTTGCTTTTTTTTTCCATTTTTTTAAAATACATATACACATTTTTATATTAACTAAAAAACTTTTCCATCATTATTCATTAACTAGTTTTATATATAATGCAAATTCAGGGAAATAGTAGGAGAATATGTGAGTAAATAATTAATTTATCGATATAAACCTCGATACCCTTTTCGTCGATCAATTAATAGTTTTAGTAATTAAACTCAAGTAACTAAGGAAAAAGTAATTTGAATTATGCAATTCAAATATTTTGAAATTCGAATATGTTGAACTTTTGTGAGAGTAAAACTCCATTTCTCTTGTATGTGAAGCGATGTTATTTGACGTTGAAATTTCATTACCATTTATCAGATCTACATAAGTTAGACATTGTTGTTTTTATTCAATTTTCAATTCTAGTGTATTGTTTAGTTTGAAGTTTGCTCTACGAACACATATTTTACTGTTTTCCATACTCTCTGATCTACGAGTTTGGAAGACAATCTCCAACTAATTGAGATGGGCAGTGGGCACTAAACCAATTTATGTTCTAGATTTTATTTGAATGGATATTTCTGTTTATATAAAAGACAATGTTTATGTACATTAATATGGTAATTAAAAGTTATAAACGTAGTTTTAATTGTAATGTCCATGCAACATTATATTTGTTTACAAGTTAACAAAATAATAATTTAATTTTAAGCACTTTTGGTGTTTTTTTTAGATGCTGTCATTTTAAAAGTGAAAGAAAATGAAAATTTTTTCTTTGCTCTGTCCAGCACCAGTTTTGTTAATTTTGCCTTAATATATAAAGAGCAAAAACCGCTGGCATCCAAAAACACCGACAAAGTCGACAAAAAGTACCTTATTTATTATAAAAAACGCTGAAAATTTAAAATAAAATATTGTTCTGTTAACCTGCAGACAAATGTAATTTTGCATGGACATCTATATTAGAATATAGGGTTGGGTTGCCAACTACTACAAAACATAAACCCGAATAAATCTTATACAAACCCGAAGATTTCATTAAATATCATAAATTTCGATAAACAATCTCAAAGTATTTATAAAATATGAACTTAAAACCTCCCACTCCGATGTGTCAAAAACTTTGGTCTGTGGGAAGGCCGAAGACTTTGGTATAGTGATTGATGAAGACTGAAATATGTAATTTGTTTGTCGTTTTCAATTTTCCCTAAAACATTTTAATGGCATACAGACGGACATTTTTGTTTGCCCAGTTAGACTGGTTATGATCCAAAACGTCGAGAAATGCTTGTACACTTGTTGAGAAATAATTGTACACATCCCCAACCTCAATTTTTTAAAAATATATTTTATTTTCTCAACGAACGAATCTTTGTGGCCTTTGTTGTGTAACTCTATTTCTTCCTTCTGGTTTTGGTATTTGTTATTTCTCCTATTATTCTGTTAATTTAGCCATTATTTAGCTTCGTTCTCCAACTTCGTAAACGATTTCATTAACATCCTTGGTATCTCAAAAAACTTTCTTGGCATCCAATACCATCTCAAGCAAAACAAACCCCATTTACTTGAGCTAGGTGAAACGCAAGTTTCAAATATTAATAATGTACGATTCGGCTGTAAAAATCATTCTCCGGAGCTTGCATTTTTAAACACCGTGTTGTAATGATATACATATATACGAAATGATTTTAAACATACAAAGCTCCCCCAGTATGAAACAAGTAGTATTTCTGTATTCTGCTTTATCTGTCTCAAAGTCATCGCAAATAAACATGGCATCTAGTTGTGTTATTTACACCGAAGTTCTCCTTATCACCATAATCACCCTTTTTAAGCATTTAATTCTCTTAAAGACACAATTGATAATATCTTCATCACTGCACCTTTTCCAGTCCTCACGGAAAAATAGGGTAAAGCAATTCATGACTTTGGCGAGTCTCATAACATTTCCCTTGATATATCCAAGGCGTTTGATAGAGTTTGGCATCGGCTCTTATCAACAAATTCATTTTATTTTTAGTCTTTTTATCCCAGTGATCTCTTAGTACTTGGTGTTGTTTCAGATAATTTCTCAATTCAAGCCAGCATTCCTCAGGGTTCGGTTCTTTCGCCACCCCTTTTTCTGATCTTTTTAACGGTTTGTTATCTAGCACCACAAATCCAATATATAGCTCTTCCAAAGTTCTATCTAACATTCATATTAAGAGAATGAAGAAAAAAGGAAGAAACAGCCATCTAGTCTAACTGCTAATTATGCTCGTAGAAAAATGGTTCAATCCTTGGATGTTGAATCAATTCTGGACTTGAATCTAGATCTTGAATTCGGAACTGGTGTATACTGAACCTTATGATATTTAATTCTAGTTTTGTCCTATAAAACCTCACTCTATAGCTCCTGTATAGAAAAGTTTTCCAGACTAGCATTATTAAACTCACCTGCACTTAACTATTTCGTCTAATATCAACCACAAACGAAAATGGCATGATCATATTCGTTCTGTGGCGAAATTAGAGTCCCAACGAATTGGCTTCCTACGTTGCAGTTGATATTTAGAATTTATATAATATAAAGAATTTATACGACCAATCCACGAATTCTATCCCCATTTATGGGTTGCAGTATACCAGAAACCTCTAAATTTTGTTGAGTTCATAGGCGTTTATTGAAGCCGGTTGATGATCCAGTTAAAATGTGTAAATGAGAACAAAATGTGCAAAGGAATGTATTTTAAAAAGCTTCCGTAATATATTTCCATATGCTTCCTAGTGGAGTACGGTTCATGATGATGATGGTAAACCAGACTTGCAGTTATTACTTTCACTTCGGATAATATGCAGGTGTGAAACTGCAAGCTAGTAAACTCTGAACTGTGTGAAGTCCATGATGATAGAGAGCCTATATGTGTTATATAATGATCAACTTATGCTATATTCAAATAAATTATTCATAATTAACAAAATTTCACCAGAAAAATACTAAAAAGAATATCGTTCCTATAAGAAACAGTTTATAATTGTAAAGTTTATAATTGTATGCCACTTGTCGTAACCTAGTTCATTCACAAGTGCCTCGCTTTGTCCAACACGATGAAATTTTTTTGAAGTGAAAACTTCTTTTGGCGCACCACACACAGATTTTTCCGTAGGTAGTAAATTAAACTGATTCGTCAGCATTTTTATCATTTATCAATTTATCAATCTATCAATTGTTAACGTTTTAAATTGCGTTGTGGATATCGTGCTCGACCGATGTGCTGTAGGTTGTGAGTTCAACTTCTGGTATGGTACATATTTTTTTAATTTTTATTAAATACCATTAATATTATTTTTTTTTATTTATGAATTCATAAAAATAATAAAAATTTCTTTATACGAATTTTAAAAAATAACGCAGTTTTTTCAAGTTATATTGCTACTGTTTTTTGCAATATACATTTGAGTCATCATGCTAAATAAATATAGAATATATGTATATAAAATTGAAAGTATGTATGGCTGTTTATCCTTTATGCATTAATACATTAATCATCATGACAATTATGAAGTTGTTGTGTATGCTTAATTTTTGCTTTTTATTTAACTATCGTTTTAATGGTCCAAATACATGTGCAGAAAGTCTGCACGCAGTGCTGCATGCATATCTGCATTAATGGTCCAAGTACATGTGCAGAATTCTGCATGCAGCGAAATTAGAACATGTGTTGTTATATGAGAGCAATTACATGTAAATTCTGCATGCAGAAAAATTCTGCAAGATATCTCTAATTCTAATTTCGCTGCACAGAGGCAGTGCTACCACAATCAAAAAAACAAAAACTACTTGAAAACTCAGATGAAAATGGATGATTTTGACATTTTGTTTGAAAATGAATTATTTTTTTTATAACTCAAATAAAAATGAATGATATTTTTTTGAAAATGAAATTATTTTTGTAATGATTATTTGTTTATAAAGATATTCAAATATTCTAAATAATCCAAATTATAAAATAATTAAAACTAATATTGTTAATAAATAAATTTTTGGGAAAGGATTATCGGAAACAGTGGTATATGTTATTTGAACTTAAATTTTAATTTAGACATAAACGTTTTTACAGGCAACGATTCAATTATTTTTTTCAATTTTTTAATTAAAATGACAGTTTTCTTTCACTTTCACAACTTTCACTTATAACTATTTCATAATACGTAAGAACACAAACTGTCATTGTTACGAAAATTCTGCACGTCAAATATATAAAAATTCTGCACATTTTAATGGTCCAAATACATGTGCAGAAAGTCTGCACGCAGTGCTGCATGCATGTCTGCATCTAAAATAAATGTGCAGAATTTTTATATATTTGACGTGCAGAATTTTCGTAACAATGACAGTTTGTGTTCTTACGTATTATGAAATAGTTATAAGTGAAAGTTGTGAAAGTGAAAGAAAACTGTCATTTTAATTAAAAAATTGAAAAAAATAATTGAATCGTTGCCTGTAAAAACGTTTATGTCTAAATTAAAATTTAAGTTCAAATAACATATACCACTGTTTCCGATAATCCTTTCCCAAAAATTTATTTATTAACAATATTAGTTTTAATTATTTTATAATTTGGATTATTTAGAATATTTGAATATCTTTATAAACAAATAATCATTACAAAAATAATTTCATTTTCAAAAAAATATCATTCATTTTTATTTGAGTTATAAAAAAAATAATTCATTTTCAAACAAAATGTCAAAATCATCCATTTTCATCTGAGTTTTCAAGTAGTTTTTGTTTTTTTGATTGTGGTAGCACTGCCTCCAGGGGCGCACACAGAAAAAGTTTTAGGGGGGGGGTCCAACGAATTTTTTTTAAAATAAAAAGTGCTGTGTAGGAATTACAACAACACACATAGATACATTTTAAGACCTAGGTCCAACAACAACATGTGTGTTGAGGTGTTGATGAACGCTTTTTAAACCATTGTAGATTGTACGCCCCCAGGACTGTTGATTCGGACTAATCATTTCATTTGTACGATGTAAATCGGTGTGTTTCGATCGGTTGTTGATTTTTTGTTTCAAAAAACGTAGTCAGATTTGTCTTCCAAAATTTTTATATGTGTGCATCAGTGATGCTAGACTTTAAAAAATAAATTTCCCGTAATGCCGTATCAAAACTTCCCTATTTTTACCGTTTCTTTAAGGAAATACTTCCCATCAAGCTTTCAATTAAAAAAATATACATACATATAAATCCAATTGTTTTTATGGAAAAAATTTCAAAAACCACCACTATAACAATATATGTTTCGATTCTTCAGACACCTTGTGGAATAAGATAGTATTTCTATGAAATAGAGCATTAAATCTATCAAAATTGCGAAAGACGTTTTTAAAAGAACACTGTTTAAAAAAAAATTAAAAACCCTCCAAAATCTAGTAAATTTGTACTCATTTATTTGTAATGAAAATCAATTGTCTATTATTTCATACTACAATTATTGAAGTAATCGTCGATTTCAATCCTGAAGCATTATTATTACTGAGACAATCGTAGTAAAATTAAAAAAATATGCAATAATACTTCTTCACTATTAAATTTACTACAGTTGTTGAATAAAAATAATATTTGTGGAAAAAATTCAATGAAGTAGGGTATTTTAGCTCATTACAATCTATGTTAAATAGGAATATATTATTGCAAAAAAATTATTTTAAAAAATCGAGTAGCCAAAATTTCGTTTTCATTTATTTATTAAATGTCATTTTTCTGTTTCGTTTAGTTTTATAAAGTTAGAATAGTTTTTATTTTAGTGGAATCAATTTGCAAGATACAGGTAAGCAATTCTGTAATTTCCAAACATACGGGTGAGCAAGTTATAGCATTATTAAACTGCGTTAATCTGTTCATGCTTTTTCAATTTTAGGGATGAATAGAAAATCGATAATCTTCTTAAAATATGCAACCGAGGGCAAGTATAATAGAAATTTATATGTGAAACACAAATTTGTTATAAATGGCTTGATTCTGTGCTACACAAACGAATGTAAACAAAAATTTTCTTGCTATAAAAGTTATATCTCACATTACCACCGAACTCATTTTCAATCAACTAAATTAATTCCTATAACTACTTTATTTGTGTGCAATATTTGTTCGTTGTGCTTTCAAACTGATAGGCATATAATACTACATTTGCAACGCCATATAAAGCTAGGAGAAAAAATTAGATGTACTTTCAATTGTTTGAAAACATATACAAATGTTAACACTTTTCGCTCACATACATACAGAAATTATAAAATCAAACCGATTTAGATATTATTCAAGATCAAAGTATTCTGCCATGCTAAGCATAAAGGGCGTATCTTGAATTTTTGACATTTCGAGATATTAACACTTTTTAATTTTCAAGTTTCACAGTCAAACTAATCAAAACTATATTTTTAGTCAAAAAAATGTCAATAATGGCAAACCTTAGAAAAGGTTGCCCCAATTTTGAATCAACCGATGACCAAGAGGAAGCAGAACGAGATCAGAACTGGCTAAAAGAAAATGCGATGTTTGTGCTTTCGTTAAATCAAAGCATGAAAAAAATTGCAACTGAGAAATTTTGTAAAACATTGTCCATTCAGCGTGCTTTCTTGAATAAACTGTTCATCCACCTACAATATTTGAAATTGAAAATGAGTGGCCTCATCTTTAGATAGGGATTTCTTAATACACTATTTCCATGTTTTAATAAATAATAATGTCGTCGCATCTTGTATTAAAAAATGTTTCATAAACACGAGAAGAATCCGAAAGAGGATTTACATATGATTGCAGACCATTTTAAAGAAAACGTGGCCATAATCTATAAAATATTTGGCGTACGTGTTTCTTAAATAAGAATTTAGTACAACCAGATATTTTTAAATGTACTATTCTTATTTATATTTATAGATTGGTACATCATTTTGTGCTACAAAACCAAGTTCAGTTACACCTACTATAGCTGCAGTACAATTAGATCCAGAAAACTCTCTTTACTCTCTACGTCGAATGTAAACTAATTGAAGGATCGTGTTCTTCGACTGAAGAAGTACTTGAACTACTTTGGCAGAATTTTTTCAAAAGATATATCGTTAGTTTTAGAAACGATACAACAATGTGCAAAATACACACAGAATTTGCAAGATCAAAAAAAAATATTCATAATAAATCTCGGGTTACAAATTTTAAAAAAAAAGCAATTTTAAAAAAACTTTAGTGTTTAAGAAAATGCTTTAAAAAAAAGATTTGATTTACTAATTTATAATATTATAATTATTATATATATAGTGTACCTGTTTGCGTTTTTCTAAAATATTCTTAAAATAATAATAAAAACTCCATAATTATTATTTTAATATTTGAATAAATGAAGTCATTAAAATGTAAATTTTATAGTTTCAATTAAAACGGTATAACGAATTTTAAATTACAAGAGAAATAAAATTAATTTTACTAATTAAATTATAAAACACTCTTAGGTGGGTAAAACTTCAACTCCGAAAGCTAGTAAAATTTCTCGTACGGTGTAAAAAATCCTCACCATTAGTAATATTCCTATCAACAGGTAAATTGAATTTACTGCCTTTAGTAAAATTACCCTTCAAAGAGTACACATTTTATCCATTGTCATGTAAAATTACTATTGAATATTAATATTACCTGTTAATATATTTTTACTACGATTAATGTAGGCAAAACCGATTCCTACGATAATTGTAGTAAATTTTTAAAACAGTGAAGTAAATATGCCTTGATTTCGAGATTTGCAAAAAATTTTAAAATTGCAATACCTCTTTTTCGATACGTATAATTGAAATAATGATACAAAACATCCCAATTTTTTAATATGTTCAAAATGCATCGATGCATAGAGAGGAGCCATCTTGTAGTTGCTGGTGATTTTATTTTCGTTTTATTTGAAACTCAGAAATATGTTATTGCTTTTGGGATTTTCGAAACGTTTGTTTCTATTTCCCTAAAAAATATCAGAACATCAACATCTGAAGGCTGAAATTTCATCGATTTTACTGTATACTATGAAGGCGATGAATGGCAGATTCATTTAAACAAAATTATTGAGTAATCTACATCTTTCTGGAAGCATAGTAACAAATAGTTGTTGCGATCATTTTGAATAAGTTTGAAATTTAAAACGCTTCTACAATTTATTGTGAAAAAGCCTGCACTTTACAAGTTTTTGCCCTCTTTCCTATTTTAAATGAAATATCCCATAAACGGAAAAAAAATCACCCGATCTGGCATTACTTCCGTGTATTCATATAATGCTCATATATTTTAGATAGAACTGAGAGCAAGGGTATTACGATTTATAATTTGAAATATCACATTTTGTTTCGTTTTGAAGGATGGGCTGGAGATTGGCTAGCTTCCAGCACGAAAGAGAAATATCAGATCTATAGGATTTATAGAAAATTTTGGTAAGAGGGTGCAAGTTCTTTTGAAAATGTTGTTAGAATAATAGGAGGAATGATGTTCCGACCGAAAACTTTGCTGGTAGTTAACCCCCTTCAGATTTTTTTTAACAATTTTGGGTTTAAAATAAAGATCTTTCATATTAACTCCTGAAGTGTGGATTTTTGGTTTTTCTTTAGGAGTTTCTAAAACAGTCGAGATCACAGCAAAGCGTTCCGCGAACAATGTGGTTTTTCTCGCTGGGTCAGTGACGATTAAATCACCGTCAATAATAGGAAAAAAAAGAGTTGGTACCAGACTTTAAAGAATTAATGGCACTGTAAATTTTTTGTCAGAAATGGACTTGGTAGAAAGTTTTGCCGCTCTTGCTCTGTCAATGTCTGTTTTTTTCGTTTTCCTTTATCTGGTTTAATATACTATTGGGCTGTATAGATATTAGAACTTAAATCGTTAAGGTAATTTTGTTATGGAACCAAATATTAAATAATCTTTAGTCCAGGGCCAATTTGACTGGAAAACAAATATTTTTGTTGGGGTCTCATTATTGAGAAGGGAACGAATTTATTGATACTAAAACATTTTAGTCAAACAAAATTTATACCATATTATTATTATATTATTATTTTATTTTTATATTAATTTTCACTCGGATATAATGGCCAAACAACCTACCAGAGCTCCTCACTTTCCTGGTCAAATTAGTAAATTGCTTTATTTGTTTTTGATAAATGATCTTTCGTTGGTACAATTTAAAGTATCAGAACCTTTAGGTGGTTCAGACTATAAATTAATTTCCACTCATTTAAATTTACAAGTTCAGTTCATATAAACAGTTGCAATCTAATCCTAGTCTTATTTGGGTGGCAGATTGGCAAGGGCTTAGAGATATATGTTTAATTCAAACATTTCTACTTCTAATTTTTCAGAAATAATACACGTGGGTATGCGCAGGTTTATTCCGATAGATGGTTCTGAAGGCTGATCTTTAGGTTTCGGGTATATGTGAAGAAGCAATAAAATTTAAAATAAATGCTCTTTAAAAAAGGGCCAGTATACAGTCAATTCCAAAAAAGTTGCTTACACGAATTCAACAAATTACAAACCCATATCAATCTTTTCGGTTGTTGCAAAAATATTTGAGAAGTTCATTAATTTTAATATTATGAGCTTCTTAAGTCGTCAAAAATACTTAATGAAAGACAATGCGGTTTCCGTAAGGGAAGAGCGACGGCAAATTTACTTTCTTTGTCACACATATCTGGAACAGTCGGTTGAAAACCTTGGTGAGACTTTCATTGCCGCTCAGCAATTCAAATCTTACTAATGAGCTTGCTTCGATGTATGTTGCTGATTTGAAAGTACACAGATACACTATGGATGAACGGGTATGTCTGCCTAGATCAAATCAATTTTACCTGAACAGAGTATCTATAGCAGCTCATCTTTTTAAGGTTCGAGTGACAAGATGTAGCTTTTCAAAGAGATTTTTTTTAGCAGAATCTAGCATCTCTGGAATGCCTTACTGACGTGGGTTTTCCTTGATAATTGTAATCCACAAAACTTTAAAAATAGCTTTCAAAAAATCCTCAAAGAGAATGGATCAATTGTGAGTAACCTTAGATCCCATAGTTAGCATCGTATTTTACGAAATTCAGAGATATTAATCTATATTTTCTTATGGTTAACACTAAATAATGTCTAACTTTAAAAAATAATACTGAAAAATTATCGGTTAGGGGGGGGGGTCCGGACCCGAAAACCCCCCCCCTTGTGTGCGCGCCTGTCTGCCTCTGTGCAGCGAAATTAGAATTAGAGATATCTTGCAGAATTTTTCTGCATGCAGAATTTACATGTAATTGCTCTCATATAACAACACATGTTCTAATTTCGCTGCATGCAGAATTCTGCACATGTATTTGGACCATTAGAGATATCTTGCAGAATTTTTCTGCATGCAGAATTTACATGTAATTGCTCTCATATAACAACACATGTTCTAATTTCGCTGCATCCAGAATTCTGCACATGTATTTGGACCATGGTATAACAAATATAGCCTAGAAACACGAATAAGCCTAAAAACAGAGGCTGAGAGGCATAGGATGGATATCATTTATCTGCAGGAAATTAGACAGCCAATAATCGGAAAACAAAACTCGAATAGTCACTCTTTATGCAGTAGTGGTCATTCTTCTCGAAATGAATTTAGTACTGGTTTCCTAGTTGGTGCACGCATACAAGAAGCCGTGTTGAAATTCATCCTGGTCAATGAGAGGATTTGCTACTTAGGGGTACGCGGTACATAAAACAATATTTCTCTTATTGCCTTGCATGCACCTACTGAAGGAGGAGGTTATGAAATCAACACCAACAATGATAATGGTGAGAGAATGACTGAGTTTGCATTATCAAATAATTTGAGAATTCCCAGTACTTTCTTTTCGCATCGATCGATTCATAAGCAGACTTATGTTTTTAAACCGAATGGAAACTCGAAGTCAAATTGATCAAGTACTAGCAATAGCACGTTTCTTTTCCAGCGATTTGGATGTGCGTTCCTTTAGATGTGCAAATATTGGAAGTAACCACTTCCTTGTATGTTTTGAGATAAGGTTCCACTTTCAACGATCAATTCAAAGATCTTTTACTCATTAGAGTATTTAAAAGTTTGTCTTTTAAAGTCCAATCATTTTCAGTGAAGTGTAAGGAACAAACTATCCTATAATAAATACGAACATTTTCTTTTTCCACATGATTCTATCCACTACAAATTGATTTATTTTTCTGGAAATTAAAAAACTTTATGTTTTGAGTATGATTTTTCACATTTGTTGAAAACTTTTGCAGGTTTTAACGTAGTTCGGCATTTAAATTTGTATATGTTTTAATAGTAAAACAAATACTAAAGTTCATTAATTAATGAATGAATTAATTTCAATCATTTCATTAACTAATAAATTAACTTATAAATCATACTAAATATATTTTTAATTTAAAAACAGTAGCTTTTCTCATTGATAATAACACAACAAACGTATTATATAAAACTCAGAATGACGTCAATCAAAATCAAAATGGCATCGCTGTCACTCTAGTGAGAATACCTTATTACCATGTATTTGGACCATAAAACGGTAGTTTGCTTTGATCAATGTTTTTTGTTGAACATAAAAAAAAATAACGTAAGAAAGATAGTATAACCTGAAGGCTGAAACAATTACATTTATATATCAAAATTATATTATAAACGGAACTACCTACGGAAAAATCTGTGTGTGGTGCGCCAAAAGAAGTTTTTACTTCAAAAATAAATTTAACGCTGGAGTTAAAGCTACGAATTGATCTGTTGTTGAATTTGTATGATCTGATTCGCTTATAATTTATTTGCTTGCTTTAAATGCTCCTAACCAAAAAACCGATGAAAAATATTTTATATTAAAAATACATATTAAAATATTCCTCATGAAGCTTTGTTCAAAATGGTTGAACAAGCCTCTTTACTCTTACCTGGTTTTAAGAAATATGTTAATGAAGTTACTAAAACTAAAAATGTAGTTTCTGAAACACTTAAAGATGAACTACTGGATTAAAAACTATCTGTTTTTATATTGTTTACTTATGAGATGCAACTATTTTGTATTCAGATTCAATCAAATAATCCTTTAGTTCCATTTCTTCATAAAAATAATTTAACAATTCATTTTATTTCAATTTTTAAAACAATATGTACGAGAATGATTCAATCTGACATTTTCGAGACAAGGTTTTTGTTATATTAACGATTAAAAGTGATATTTTTTGATGATATTTTTTCGATCATTGTCGAGTACAGTCGCAAAAATATTTTGCTCTAAATAAATCAAAAATATAAATTAAATACAAAAAAAAATTAAAATTAAAAAAAAAATTGAATATTTATTTGTGATAACAACAGTTATTAAATGCTATATTTTGTTATTAGTCTAAATAAAAATTGAGTGCTTAAATACTGTTACGAATTATATTTATATAGTGGAAAAAAATAAGTTTGTGTTAAGTGTATTACAATATAAAATCCACGTAACTATATAAAAAATATTTAACTTTATTCTTATCGCGTAACTAAATCATGGGTGGTAATCGTAAGCCTAATCGTAATCAATTAAGAAACTCACCAAAAAGTTTCTTGAAAACCACAATCGAAACAACGCCTAACGAAACGTTATGCAAAACTTGTGCAGAAGCTATTACGAAAAAAGACAAAGAGGTCAAGTGTATAACGTGCGAACAATTGTATCACATTGAATGTGCCGGCATTAACCGCATCAAATATTCAAACATTAACGCCAATAAAGAAACCTATGTTTGCTCTAATAATTGTAGACAACATCAATCTCGTTCTACATCAATATCTAGTGAGGAAAACAATTCGATGGCTGATGGAACAAACCACCCAGATATTTCGGCAAAACTTGATCAGATTCTAAAAGATAATCAGATGATAAAGAAATGGATGTTTAATTACGCACAGTTTGAAAATAGATTACAGACGTTGGAGTATGAAATCGAAATGTTAAAACAAGAAAAACTTGATAATCACATATTGATAGGCGGTGTACCAGTTATTGCAAATCTTGATTTAATCAAAGTTTCTCTCGATGTGCTAAGTGCAATAAACGTAACTATATCTAAAGAAGACATAATTGATGCCCGTCGGATAGTAAAAAAAGATCAGCATAACACATCAGAAACAGCAGTTTTGGTAAAGTTTACCTCACCAAACATCAAACAACATGTAATGCGTGCCAAAAAGCAACATGGACCGCTTTTTACTTATCAAATTGTTAATCACACGGATCAAGAGAAAAAGATTTTTCTTTCATCATTTCTTACACCAGCAAATCTGGATTTGTTAAACTATACAAAAAAAATTAAACAACATGGTTACAAGTATGTATGGTTTTGTAATTTTACTAACAAAGTCCTTATAAAAAAAGATGATAAATCCAACATCATAATCGTCAATGCAAAAACAAAGGTGGACAGTATCATTAAATCTTCATTCAATAACATTTAATTAATATCATAAAATACTAAACCAGTTCTTTCCTTTTGAATGAACTCTGATTATAATATTCTTGATTGTATAGATATAAAACATTATAAAAACAAAACAAAAGGTAATTTAAATTCAAACTTAAATATAATATATGTCAATATGCAAAGCCTAAGAGACAAATTATCTGATCTAAAATACTTAATTTCGTCATTTGATTTCGTTGTCCATGTCATAGTATTAACGGAAGTTTTTGTATTTAGAAACGAAACAGAATTTTATAAAATTAATAATTATACCTCATATTTTTCTACAAGAGAAAATAAAGGTGGTGGAGGTACTGCGATATATGTTGTAGATACTATCTTATCTGATCTGATTATAGATCTCTCTTACGGAGTTAACAACTTTTTAATTGTCAAGTTATTAGGTTTGGAATGTAGTATATTGGCAATTTATAGACCTCCTTATAAGGACAAAAGGATGGTTGATGACTTCTTGGAGAGATTTGATCAGATTCTTCAAAGCAATAAAAACCTTTATGTAATTGGTGATTTCAATTTCAATACATTAAAAAGTAATGAAATTGGAGTACAAGAGTATTATGATACTATTAATTCTAACGGTTATATTATTTTGAATAAAAATGATTTGAATTTCGCAACACGTATAACAAATAAATCGCAATCTATACTTGATCATGTTATCACAGATATAGTGGCTCCAAAATATTTTCTATCTGTTAATGATTGTGTCATCGGTGATCATCAAATGATTATATTTAGCGTTCTTAAAGAAAACAAAATTGATCTTCCAAATATTATGCAAACGAAAACTTATTTAGGCTATAATAAAATAAACATTGATAGTTTTAAGACCAATGTGTTTCAAACTAAATCCTTTGAAGAATTAATTAATGCTTGCTCATCAGTTATTAAACAACATACAAAAATAGTTACAAAAAACATTCCTGTTAGTACTAATGATCCTTGGACAACAAACGAAATTAAAACATTACAATTAAAACGAGATAAATATTACAAATTAAAATGTAGATATCCTAATAATAATGTTCTAAAAACTAAATTTAAATTTTACAAAAATAAATTAAAAACGCAAGAAAAACAATCAGAAATAAATTTCTTTAGTAATGAATTAAAAGGTAACGATTTTAGAAATGTGTGGAAAATTTTAAATACGCACGTATTTAAAAAAAACAAAAATGTAAAAAATATAGCACTGAAACACAACAATGAATTAATTACAGATGTAAAAACTAATTGTGACATATTGAATCAGTACTTTGTTGATTGCATCCAATCTATTATTCCAGATAGTACTATAAATATTGAAAGTTTTCTAGACCAGCAGGATGATGAAACTAATAATTCTCTTTCGTTATGTACGACGAACAAAGATGAAATCATTGAAATTTTTCACAGCTTGAATAAAAGATCTGCCGTTGGTTACGATGGCATATCGTTAAATTTCTGTCTGCATTTTAAGGACATTCTGGCCCAAAAATTAAGTGAACTAATTAACAATGCACTTGAAAAATGCGAATTTCCTAATTGCTTAAAAACGGCTATTTTAATTCCTCTGCATAAAGCTGGTAGTAAACAGTCTTCGGAAAACTATCGTCCAATTTCCTTGCTGAGCACGTTTTCCAAATGTTTCGAAAGTGTAATATTTCGCCGATTGCAACCCTATTGTATATTACAAAATATTATTCACAAAAATCAGTTTGGTTTTTGTGAAAAATCTAGTACTCTATCTGCAGTGTCAGAGGTGATCTCCGATGTTAGATCTGGTTTAGATAAAAAATTTTTCTCTGCCTGTTTGTTCATCGACCTACAGAAAGCCTTTGACTCTGTGTGTCATAAATATTTAATTAAACGATTGCATGAAATAGGTGTACAAGGGAAAAGTTTGAAATTTTTTGCAAGCTATCTTGCACTCAGACAGCAATCGGTAAAAATAAATTCCATTATAGGCAGCTCTAATACAATTCAATATGGAGTTCCACAGGGATCACTTCTCGGTCCTCTGCTGTTTAACATATATGTTAATAGTCTATTCTCATTACATCTCAATGGTAAGCTTATTATGTTTGCGGACGATATGGCGTTAGTGTATCAAGAGAAAACATGCAGTGATTTAAGATTAAAAATGCAATCAGACTTAAATATAATAAACGACTGGGCAAAGAATAGTCATCTTAAACTGAATGAGCAAAAAACAAACTACTTGATATTTGAAGTGAAAAATAAAAACATGGATGAGTTTCTATCATTTAATCTATTTATAAATAGTCAAGCAATAAAAAGAGTTTATGCAACAGAGTATTTAGGCCTCGTCATCGACAGTAAACTGGATTGGTCCCATCATATCAATAAGATAAAAAGCAAAATCCGAACTAGTAATTTTATTCTACGCAAAATGAGAGATATTCTACCCCAAAAAATAAAATACATAATTTTTCACTCTCATGTATTAAGCCATATACGGTACTTGCTACCGATTTGGGGAGTCGCAGCAACTACCAGAATAAAAGAACTTCATATTCTAGTGAATAAATGCATACGTAACATAAAGAAACTGAAATTTGATTGCTCAACGAAACTTCTTTACAACAGTAATATTTTACCTGTGAAAAAGCTAGTAGACCTCGACATTTTGATTTTAATATTCAAAATAAAAAATAATCTTTTGAAAAACAACTTCTTGCTACGTCAAATTAACTCTATTCACGATTATCCTACTCGCCAAGCAAATGACTACTACATTGATTTCGTTCGCACGGCAAGCGGTCAAAACTCTCTTTTATACAGAGGTCTTACACTATATAACTCTCTTCCTGATGGTCTAAAAAATGAACCTAGAATTTCAATATTTAAACCAAAATTAAAGAAATATATTTCTGATAACAATTTATGTACAGAATAACTATAAATTTTTATTAACAATTAGATAAGTCTTTAGAATCAATTAATCAATCAATTTTATTTTTAATTTTGGAAGTAATAAGAATCAATATTCAAAAACATTTAAAAAAAATCAAACATATATATTTTTAGTTATAATTTGGATGTAACTCATTATTTAAATCTTTAAACTAATCAAGATAACTTATATTTAACTTATTTATTTATATAAAAGTGTGGATATGTGTATGTATGTATGTATATTTTTGTTACTGATATGTACTTAAGTCAATGATTCAAAAATCAAATAATTTATAAATTTATTTGCGTTTAGCACTATGTGCTTTTGCAAATATATGATTTCACTTTTGTTATATTTTAATACCTGCCTAAAACAAATAAGAAATGTAAACCATAAATAATTAAAATTTAATAAAAGGAATTATAAAGAAAAAAAAAAAAAAAAGTGTTAACAAATGAATAAATGTACACTTTTTTTAATTTTTCTATCAATTACAAAATACCGTAGTATTAAAATTTTTTGAAAAAATTAAAAACCGAGTCTGGATAACCTGAAAAAAAAAAACAGATTGAAAAAACAAAATGAACTTTTAGATGACTGTTGTAGAACCCGAACCTTCCTGGTATACTGCAAAACAATTTGAGGAGAGAAACGAGTTGTAATTACTCCAGGGCTGCAGATAGAATTCTAATGAAACCGTAATTGACCGGTTTTTGCGAGTCAAAGTAGCAATCGTAAAAACTTTAAATTATCCCAATTTAAATCATTTATGGAATAAAAATAAAGTTGATGGTTGCTTTAAATATTTTGAGTGCCATTCAAACAGACACAAAATTAATGAAAGCTCTCAACCGTCAGGATGCCTCATTATGATCTACAGGGATAATAATGAGGCTAAAGACGGCAGGTATTAAGGGCCAATTTGCTGTCTATAAACCACGGGCTAAAAATAAGTTAAAAGACTTATTTTTGCACAATATCATTTAAATCGGCTTATAAATAACTGGATTTTATGAACCGAAGGTTTTATGAACCAATGAATCAAAATATGAAATATTTGGTTCAAAACGCAGAGTTTATGTTCGCTGCTGTCGACGCGACTATTTTTTAAAAAGTATTTAGTAAGTATATTTATGGGGGTGGTTTTTTTTAGTAAGGAGATGCTTTGGGGGTAACAAGACTGAAGATCTGCATAGAGTTGAAGTTATACCCAACCAGGGGCCATCCCATAAGATTTTAGAATGAAATCAATTCCATCGCGTTTTTGAATTATGGGTAGAGGTTTTGTTTTCCAACAAGATAACAATCCTAAACACATCTCGAAATTGTGTATAAAGATCGAATTTCGAAGAGGAAAACTAAATATTATGGAGTGGCCTCCACATCCCCTTGATTTGAATTCAATAGAACTTTTTTGGGAAGAGCTTGATTGTTATGTGCGAAAAACTACTACTATTATTTATTATTTTATACATTTATTATTATACAGGAAAACAATTTTTTTAATTTTATCTTAATACGATATGATATGAAAAATGGTTTTTGTTAATCCCTGAGGGCATACACGAACAAACGTTTCCAACCCTCGAACACGCAACATATGATTGACCATGCGAACTGCACGGGTTTACTAGTTCCAGCCCATAAATTGACATTGTTTGGCCTTGTGACTAATTAATAGTGCGAATTGAAAAATATGGAGGGGCTGAAATCTCAAGCTCTGAGATACACGGAAAAAAAAGCTATCTTCAATTAAGAAAAAATACACCATATTAAGAAATACGAGCTCTTGATTTTCAGCTAAGAAATTTTTCGACTTGGTTTAAATAATATCTTTCTCATTGCAATGATTTTTTCGAGATCTCATTTTAAGCTTTTGTTTCTTAATATGAACAAAGTGGTTTCTTTAATTGAGAAGCTCCTGTTTAAGTGGAGAAATTTCATTTCTTAAATACAGAAGTTGAATCACAAACCTTGAATTTGAAATCGAAAAGTCAGAATTTAATTTCTTAAAAGAAGAAAATATTTTTCAGATGCAGAAACGTTTATTTCATATTAGAGAAATTGATCTCAAATGAAGAATATTTTATTGTAAATTCAAATATGCAGATTCTTATCTGTAGTATATAAATTCGCAGATGAAGAAAATGGATTAGGTATCTTTCTTTAATATAGAAAGTATTATTTTCTATATTAAAGAATGATTAAGTTTAATCATTCTTTACTATAGGAAATAATTGTTTTTGTTTTATTGTTCTTATATAAATCACTATACTTACATTAACTCTTTTCCTTTAAATTGACATTTTAAAACATTTTTTATAGATATGAACATTTATTATTAATAACGACGAGCTACAATTATTTTGCATGTACATATTATACATAATATAAAAAAATATAATAAATTTACGTGTATATATATATATATATATATATATATATATATATATATATATATATATATATATATATATATATATATGTATATATATATATATATATATATATATATATATATATATATATATATATATATACATATATATATATATATATATATATATATATATATATATATATATATATATATATATATATATATATATATATATATATTCCATGTTTGATTTGCAGTATGTGTATATAATATTAATTTCATTACTTAATAAAAAAATAAAAACGCAAACTTTTGTGATTCTATAATGATTTTCTATAATAATGAATGAATATTGCCTTTAAAAATCTTATTTCCATTGGGAAGGACATGTCAAAAGGTTTTAAATTAGTATAATAGTTTTTAGTAAATGATATTATTTCATACTGGGCTGTAACTTCACCTAAGATGAACACTCTGAAATGACCATCGTAATTGACTATTCGGACATTTTGTGTTATCAAAAAGAATTCATTATTAATTTTAATAATATCTATTATTTTCAATAACTGTTTTCCTTCTTTAAAATATAAATAATAAGATCGTTTAAATATTGTTCCTCTATAGCTCAAAACTGATATGGAAATGTTCGAAACTTCTGCCAGAGGATATTCCAGATTGATTTTCTTAAAATATTGATTGCGTTCTATGTCATTAACTTTTCCATACTTAATTATTTTCGCATCTACTGGGAAGCCTTTATTTTCCAAAATAGTGTAACTGAATTTCAAAGCACATTTTTTTGCTAGAGTTAATGGTAAGTTTGTCCTCGATGAAGTTGAATTAGTATAAAATTTCATTTGACGATGCTTTGATTCATACCTCATACACCAAATATTACGTAATGGGCCAGATTGTCTAATAACACCGGCATAATGAGTAAGAAAATGGTGTTTTGGTTTCAAAACATCTTGAAACAATTTTATGTATAGAGAATTATGCAATGACACGATATTTGTCAGATTGGATAAATCATTATCCAAGAATACATCAGATAACATAAGATCTACCATTTCCTGCAACAGACATACGTATTTCCATACACGATCGACCTTTGGAACTAGATCGCCTATGAAACAAGTAACAAAATCAAGCAAATTTAAACTTTCTTTTGCAGACATATGAATTTTTTTATTTTTCATATGCTCCAATTTAATTATTGGACCTTTAGAATTTGTAACTATTTCTCCATAGTCAAAATTTTGATATCGGTCGTTTAATACTTCCAAAGTAAAATATTTTTTTTCAAATAAAAAATAGTGAATTGAATTTCCCAATCCATATTTAATGACTCCTTCTAGAACGTCGTGCATTAAGTCAACACAAAAATTTTCAGTGACATGAAAACTGTTTATTTTATTTAATATTGATTCTTCAAAAAGTCCGGTTTGTTTATAATCATTAATAATAAGATCGTTATTGTAGTTTTCTTTCGTTCGTAATAATGAACTTTGTTCCGTATGATGTAGTTGGATCTCATTTTTATTAATTTTGCAAAATCGGCAAAAGCAGTTATGACTAAATGACCTTGAAAATCCTAACAATCCGTTTAGTCCTAAATTATCTCCTACTATTAAACTTAACACAAAGTGAACCCGTAAAATTCGAGATTCAGTTTCTATAAGTATTCCTTCTGAGTCAATGGAATTAATCACAGATATTAACTTATGTAAAGCTTTATTGTTTCCGAAATTTTTGTGATCTTTTGTTTTTATAAACATAGCCGTGAAAATATATTCTAAAGATGAATTATTTCTAGGTAGGGTAGGAAAACTATAATAAAACGCTGCTACGGATTGGTTTCCTGCATGGCTACCTAATGCATTGCCAGCTTCAAAGTCATCGTAATAAAATTCAATCGGAATTACAACCTTTCCGTCATACTGTTTTAACTTAGTTTTCCATGTACTCCCTTGAATAAAATTTCTAATTCCGTTGTTTTCAACTGCTGTGAGTTTTTGCATGTGTTCGAGAGTGCTATTTAAAATGTTAGGTAATTCAAAAAAATGTTTGATTTGCTCTTTAATTGGCATCAAAATACCTTTAGTTATAATATTTTTAAGACATGGTCGTCCCTTTCTCATATTAACACCTATTCTAGTATTAATTACAAAATTTTCAGGAGTAAAATATAAGTTTTCTTTTTTTAAAGTCTTTAAAAATAAATGTTCGGATGATATTTTGGCAAAAGGCCTTGAACAAGTTTTACATATATCGTTAAATAAATTTGTCATATCGGGATCATTCAAACATGGAATAAATAATTCACTTAGAGTTTTAAAAAGAGGTTCAAAAATTATATTGGTAATATCTGTAATCAATGTTTGTAAAATAGAAGTTGTAATGCTGTTGCTACTACTTAATTTCGTAACAAATATCAAAACACTTTTCTCAAGATCTTTTTGAAGATTCTCTATTATACTTTTAAAATCTTGATTTGTCGTCATATTATAAGTCCCTTGGCTAGGCATATTAATACTATTCTTCTTTTTCAAATCTTGAAAGGAGTTATTTAGGTTTATATCTTCACCATACGTTAATTTACGTACTAAGACTGAATTGGAATTAATACTTAGGTCATTATTTTGTGTATTATGTTTATTTATCAAATGCCTTTTAAAGCTTGATATATTAGTAAAAATCATTGGACAACCCTCTTGGCAGTTGAAAGTACTATTGGTTTTAAGATTATGAACGTATTTTAAATGGCGTAATAAATCATCAACGGAACTAAAAGCATCATTACATTTAAAACAGAAAATCATTTTGCAAATTTATAAATCTTATGCATAAATAAATCTAATAAATATATTCAATGTCTCAATGAATGTAAATTATTTCATATTAAATTTAATGACACGAAATTAAAATATTTCTTAAAAAAATCAAATTGTGTTCATGTAAAATTTCATTATGTTTAATTTAATTTCATTCGATAAAAAAAATATTTTAATAAGCAACACAAGTGCAATGTTGATACTTTTCAAATTCGTTTCATCAAATAGTAACTTAATTTTAAAATTTGCTAATCCAAAAAATAATCTATCTATATAATTTCTAATTTTTCAAGATTTTGAAGTAAGAGAATGGTTTGTGTATCCGGAATATCATAAATGGTTTCAATTTTAAAAAAATATTTCTGGATGAAATACCAAACTTTATAACACTCTACGGGATACTTTAAATTAAAGGCGTAAAATGATTTAAAACATATATCTACACAAATCCATTTATTAAATCCAGTAATTCTTATCTATACAAACAGCATATTTTTCCGTTTCATTTTCTTTATAAGTTATAATAAAAGGTTGTAGTGTCATTCCATAATTTAAGCATTGTGCTTTCCTCTCTTCTATTATTTTGTTTAAGTCTGAGAGGTGTGGAATGGTAATTACGAATGACTTTATTGAGTTGGCTATAGATGGTTTAAAAAAACTTTTATTTTCCTTGGAGGTCAACCTCACGTTCGGCCTTAAAAGTTGGTGCAAACATTTAATAATGTTTATATCGAAACTATCTGCAATAAGTAAAATATTTTTATTTATAACAAAAGAAAATGAACAAAACGAAAATCATGCTAAACATTATACATACTTTTGGTGTCTTTGTCATTACTTTCTGTTAAAAACTTTAATAATTTTTTGTCCTTTATTTCGCGGACCAAAATTTGTCTTATTTTGGTTAGAAATGAATCCCACCCATAAATTAATGAAAACTGGCGGTCAGGATATAGCAAATTGAAATCAAGATTAACCTGTGAATGCAATTGAAGAAATAGATTTTAAATAATCAACCTATATAGTATGCAATCTTACTAAGCGATAAGCCTGAGAATTTGTTAGTATTGGCCAATCCTCGTACAACTGTACCAAATTGGTACTTTCATCCGTTTTTAAAAACTGATATCGTTCGGCATGTGTTGATGTCCAATTTTTTTCCACTTCATCCCACGGAGCAGAAAAATGAAATAACCAACGTTTAAGAGCCGCCAATTCTGATGAAGGTTCTGAAATGTGATGATATACTTATTGTTTACATAAAATTCATACTAAAAGAGTCTATCAATCTAAAAATTTAAATTCAAATAGTTAGCATTATGCATATTTTAAATAGAATAAATGATATTTAAATAAAATAAATGTAACACACTCATTTGCATACCTTTATTTGAAGTGAAAACTGTCTTTTTCAAAACAAGAGGACTTCTAGAACGTTTTTCCAAATATCCCAATTTTCGTAGCTTTGAACCTCTATTTTTATGCTTATGATATAAAATACCCGAAGGAGTTTTCCCACTTCTGTAGTAAAGATTCTAAAATTAACATAGTTTGGAGTTAACATTTCAATTGAATAATATAAGATAAGTTACCTTGTGCTCACCAGGAAAGTGTTTTTCTATATCATTAGCTATATTTTCAAACTCTTTAGCAGAAATTGGATTTTCAATTACACTATCGACAATAGCACAAACCAAAAGATCGCGAGTCTGTGCATCTAATTCAGGGGGTACACGTGAATTGAAAATCCTTAAAATTTTTTTACCCTTATCGGTCTGCAAGAAATTCGCCAAATTCTAAATAATATTGTATGAATTCATTAATATAGCCATAACAAAAAATGGAAAATTATTACAAAGTCTGCCTGATTTGTTAGAGATTGCGTGGAACTTCCAGGTGACTGATTTTGCAGCCAGTCAATAACTGATGAGTTGGCTGATTTTGTCGCACACGACTGCCAAGTGTAAAGATTATCAATTGAGTATCCCTATAGTAATAAAAATAATACGAGTTGAATTTTAAACCAATTTAAATGTTTATAAATAATAATATTAGTACATTTAATATGCGCCATTCTTCTATTTTATATCTTAAACGAGATTTTAGGCTCAATGTTTTAATATCCGGAAACATGTCATTTAAATCGCTCCCGCTGATTACTTTTAAATCAGATATTTTGTTGAAGCCGGCACCTACATAAGGTAACATAATTAGATTTTCAGCATTTTTAAAAATAATAATTAGTAGACCTGTTAAAATCTCTGCGACTTGGTCAAGCTCCCATTCCAATAGTTTTACGACTAGCTCATTGTGAATCGTAGTCAAATAAACTTCACCTGAATTTACTTCTTTATTAAGGACAAATGTTTGTGTTTCACATGCATTTTCCAAGCCGCCTATGGAATACGTAACACAACTTTCTAAATCAGGGTTTTTGAGAAATCATAGATTACTATTTTTTTTAAAGTAAAACTTGGGCATGTAATTAATAAATGACTACTTTTACAATATTAACACCAATTAAGAATATTTAAAAAACTAGACCAAATATCTTCAAACTATCTACATATGTAAATAAATTATTCTTAAATGAAAAACTACACTTTAAACGTCTATACAACTTACCTGTTGTACTTGTATTATTTATTTCATTTACCAAAAAATTTATTCCGTCCATTTTAGTTATAATATAACCACATAAAAAATCAGAAAGCAATTTTTTAAAATAATTATTCACTAAACTTTTATTATTATTATTACTAAACTTTTTTTATTATATTAATTCACTAAACTTTTATGTTTAAAAAATTTCACAACCTTTTCACAAAGCAACGATACATCAAATGTATTTTTCTATTTAGTTCATTTATACATAATAATTAACCAAAGACAATATCCTTCTAAGAATTTGGTCACACCAGAAAACGGTTAATTTATACTTTCTATGTAGTTTTAGTTAAAATAACCATGAGTTTTAGAATTTGAGAAATAATTTCCTGATTTAAGAAAATGAAAAATTTAATTTCAGGAAAAATTGTTTTTTGAGTAACGTACATTCTGAAAATAAGAAAACAAAATTTGAATTTAGGTAGGAATTCTTAATAGAAGAATTCAAAATCTGTAAATAACGGATAAATGTTTCTTAATTTGAGAAATTATTTCTTTATAATAGATTATAACAAGTAATTAAGAGAACATCAAATTTCTTGATTTAAGAATTTAAAAGATTTAAATTGAAGAAAAAATTATGTGTCGTCCAGAGTTTTTTGTCTTAAATTAAGAACATTTTGTTATATTATAAGAAAAATTGGTTTTTGTTAAATAAAGAAAATGTTTCTTCTCCTGAGAAAATCTGTTTTAAGGTATATTGAGAAAATTTTCTGAATTTAAGAAATATTTTAAGATGATTGAGAAAATAATCTAAATATGAAGAAATTAATAATTTAAATTAAGAAAATTTTTGTTAGGTAATAATGAGAATTGAATTTCTTTGAACAAGAGTCAATTTTTTTTTCTGTGTAGCAAGACTTCGGTCTGGGTTAAGGTTTTGGCAAAAAACTTTTATGGGGACATGGTTTTTAGTTTTGGGCAGCGATGTATGTCAAACATTACTTTTTGTTAAAGTACATGTATTGTTTATCTCTGTTTAGATATGTATTACAAAACTAATACGAAGCATCAATACGTTGTCGGAAAATTATAACAGATCAAATAATATTTCAATGAAAATATTCCTAAAAACTTCTTAAAAATTCAAAAATTCAAAATTTTTCCAAAACTCTAAAAATATTGCAAAAATTATAACAATATCAAAAATTGAAACATTTTTCAAAATCCCAAAAATTTAAAATTTTTCAAAATTCTAAAAATATTCCAAAAATTCTTACAAAATCAAAAATACAAACTTTTTTCAAAATCTCAAAAATATTTCAAAAACTATAACAAATTCAAAAATTTCGATGTCACATATAATAAACAGCTAAATTATTTTTTCCAAAAATTTGGCTAAAAAAATAAATGAAATCATTTTTAGACACACTTGACAATATTTTTTTGACAAACTTATAATGCCATAATTCTCAATAATAATAATAAAATTTCATGTCAAACAAATAATTGATTTTATTTTTTTCCAAAAAATTGGGTAAAAAATAAAGAAAAAATCTTTCTTTTGACACAACATTTTTTTGACAAACTTATAATGCAATGCGGTTTTCTAGATGTCGTAGGTTGTGACGAATGTAATACTTAGGAATGTAATACTTAGGTCTTTCAGACCGAAGTAATTGCAAACGTTTAAATGGAATGGGCGAGTCTGGAAAGTCATTGGGCTCCGTAATAAAAGAACAATTTCACCTTGAAACTTGCCGTTTAAAATGGTAGATTCAAGAACATTGCCCATGATTTTTTTTATTGCCAATCGCGTACTATTGCCCAGCTTAGGTATATTCAAATTACTAACTAAAATGATTGGTAAACCAATCTTCAATAGCAAATTATGTGGTGGCATTCCAGCTAAATCGTATGGATTCAAGAATTCAACAGGAAAGTTGACAACCTCCTTAGGATTGACAAAAGTGTCAATGGATTTGAATGATATTTCATTGCCAGACAATGCAATGAATCGGATGCATTGGGTATTTTCAGGCAATCGAATTTTTCCGTTGCCAATTTTGAGCAAACAGTTCGCTGAATGCTAATGCCAATGGATATTTATGGTATAAAAGATAATTTTTTGACACTTCGTCATAAGTGTGATTCATTAAGCATGCGTAAATTTCATCCGCATATGTAGCACGTGGATTGACCAGCAATGTCTGTCTGAAATTACCAGCCAGCAGCAGTAGAGCACCACCCAAAAGTATGGTATTATTATTAAAATTTTCCAGCTTTCTATTGAGAGCTTTAAGAGAATGCTTATGCACTCAAAAAAAATTCATCAAAAATCTGATTTTGTTGCGAACGTAAATTTTTTGATGCAAATGTAAATTCTTTGATGCAAATAAACTCGTTTATACTAAATTAACGCATATTTGTGGTACACATTTATTATTTGTAATAAAGAAAAAATTTAATTAAGTGTATTTGCAACCATAGCTGTCTGTATTGTAATAAGTTTGTTTGCTTTTGTGATGAAATAAAGTTTGGCTGTTTAAAATACGTTTGAGATGAAAGTACATTTTTCTTTGAGTGTGGGCATAGTGCATTCATCCCAGATAATTTTGCATTTTTTCATAACTTCAACCACGCCTGAATGTCTCTTTATGTTACACATTATACGTCTAGATTTGTGTGAATGTTCAATGGTAATTTGAGTGCTAAATGCTTAGTTCGCAAACCATCAATCAAGGTTGCTGCAACACCTGATGAAACAATTGCCAACGCACTATGTGAACGAATGCGCGCAAGTATCATTGAGATGAGAAATGTTTTGCCAGTTTCATCTGGTCCATCCAAAAATAAAATTCCACTTTACTGGGTTGCAATTGACAAATGAATTTGTTCATATATATTTTAATGCTTAACAGTGAGCAGCTGCTCATTATTAGCTATAAAAGTAGCCCAAAAGGTTGTATCGTACTGTTGTTCAGGTTGAACATAGCTGTTAATGATTTCTGCTGCTGGGTGATTTGGCGAGGACATTCATTTCGAGAATGAGTGGCATATTGGATGAGATTACAAATATCCTCAATCTTTATTAATGCCTCGTTATATATTTCTGGCAAAAAATCGATATTGAGATCTTGATCTCGATATTGAGACGGAAAAACGAAAAACATGTGGTCAATAATATAGTGAATAATTGACGGATTTGATGAGGAAAAGAACTCAGTACTGCATCTGCACGTGTGATATCCCCATGGTTATCATCTTCCAGTAAATTCAATTTGCGACACGCATCAAAGTATGTGTCGTACATAATACCATTGACTGTTCAAACATTGAAATCTGTACAACAGACATAAAACCTATTGTACGAATAGAGAAATTAAAAAAAACATTTAGTCGGAATTGACGAACCGGAAGTTAGAATGTAGAACTGTTACAAATCATACTTTAATATATTAGCATATTAACCAAGTTTCGTCAAAATCCATTATCAGAAACTGATGTAATTGAAGTTTCAAATAAACAGAGGCCCCCACGACTTATTCCAATATCGCCCAAAAACTAATCAGTTTTGTCCTTCTAATCTCCATTCAGTTCGATTATCAGGTACAAATGTTATAGATCTTTAAAAGAAACAGCTACTCCGGCGACCTCCATACCCTCCAACTTATAAAATGCCCTCCAACAAAGTTTATAAAATCAACGTTTCATGAAAATCGATTTGTAACAGTAGACTATAGTAGGGCCTTTTAAAAAAAACTTTTTAACCGGAAGTGACAAATCCGAAGTGGGTACCCAAGAATCAATAAGATTGAAATCCAGGATTAGAAGTTATTGAAGTTTTAAACTTACAGGTGTTCGGGAAACCCCCCATATTTTGTCCAATTTTATCCAATTGTAGATATGAACCATTCTTAGATCAACCTTATTGGAGACAAATTTTTTCATAAAAATCAATCTAGCCGCTTCGGAGGAATTCAGTCACAAACAACCGGAAAGAGGAATGGGACTGTACCTAAATTACGTAACGCAAAATTTCATAACTTTGGACCTCATTTTATGAAGACTTCCAAGTTGTGAAAACGTTCTCTTTTTTAAATAAAATTTTTTCACAGCCATTTTTATTAAACCAATTCATTATTAAATTAAAAATAAATGAATTCTTCACAATCTATTTAAATCACAGAAATTTCAGAAGTCTGCAAATCCTAAGAATAAACTAAAATATCTAAAATATAACTAAAAAACTAAATAAAAACCAATTGTTCAACTTCTCAGGGAACATTCAGGTTCTCTTCGGCTACAGTTAAGTTCTCAGCTACAGTTTCGTTATACTCGTTTTTGTCGCTGCGTTATAATAGAGTATATTAACATTTAAAAAATAAATAAAACAATAATCAATAAACAAACACCAAATGGCTAATATTTATCGAAACCATGGTCAGGAAACAAATTAATATACCCAGTGTTGTATATCTCAATATATTATACACAAATTCACCAATTGCTTTCGTTCATAATAATATATCTAATAGTTAGTTTTACATTTATTAATTCCAATGACCAACTTATTTATTAATTGATTATTTTAAACTATATAATTAACAATTCATACATATTATTCATTTCTACTGCATAAATGTTATATGTGGTGCAGATCGTGGTATTCGATTTTTATTATGACAATCAAATTTATACGGAAAAGTATACTGCTTATCCGTTAGAGTCGAAACTGGATGTCTGCAATCACATTGATTGAATCCTTCTTTTCCATAGGCTACATCGACAGGAAATACTTTCAACATATTATCTTCATTACATCCTACATATTTTTGCGTATTTCCAATTACAGATATCAAATTTTTCCCCCGGCAGATATAACAATCATCCTCAAATAATTCTTTGTTTTTAAAATTTGGTAAACTTGTTATTTGTGTCCGATTTTCCTCATTACATGGTTGAAGACCATTTAAAAGATATGTACTCAATAGTTTGTCGTTCAAACTTAGTTTCAAAAGTGATTGAGAGTTGCGACAATTTTTCATTGAGGTTTTTTGAGTTGAACTGTGAGAATCTTCAATAACATCAAGTGAGTCGATTTGATCTATAGAGATTCGGATATCTTCATTTTTCAACCAATATGTTCGCATTTCTCCCTTTCCCTGAAAAATTTGTAATTTATGAAATTTTTGCAAGTCGAAAGTCTATGAAACTTACTTTTACAAATATTAATCCTCGTTCTTCACAGCAATAACCACCAAGTTTTTGGAGGAGATGATATGTAGCCGATGAGATATGAATTTTAAGTGCTTCACCGGTACTTTCCATTCGGGAAGCTGTATTAACAGTATCACCAAATAAACAATATCTTGGCATCTTCAATCCTACCACACCTGCTACACATTGTCCGGAATGAATTCCAATTCTTATTTGCAATAACTCACCTTGTCGGTGTCGAATTTCTAATTTTGATACACATTCAAGTAAATGTAATGATAATGAAGCAATCTCTCCGGCATGTCTGTCATGATTTCTCAATGGAAGTCCTGAAACAACCATATATGCATCTCCAATAGTTTCTACTTTATATACATCGTAATGTGATATAATTGAATCACAACACGTATATAGATCATTTAACATTTCAACAACTTCGAGTGGTGTGCTTTTTGCGCATAGTTCCGTAAATCCGACTAAATCACTAAAAAATATTGTAACACAGTCAAAACATTCCGCTTCAACACGATCACCTTTTTTAAGTGATTCAGCAACACTTTTTGGAAGCATTCTTAGTAATAACGCTTCGGTTTTCTTTTTCTCTTCGCATAATTGATTTGTTCTTTCTTGTATCAATTCTTCTAAATTTGAAGCATATTTTTCCATGATGGCTAACATATTGTCGAATATGTTAGGTTTTCTAGAAGTAAATATTTCTTTTGTGATCAAATGATTAAGAGTTTGTTTTAATCACCTACAACCCCGTTTGCATTTCCTTTAGTTTAATTCGTATTAATCGTATATCTGGTCGCAATTCTGGTGATTCCTCCCAACATGATCTTAAGCAATGTTTGACATAATCCGGTGCATTTAGATGAAAAATTGGTGGGCGAAAAAACATCGGACCGGCTGAATTTTTTATCTTTGAAATTATTTCTGAAATATTATGAAAAAAATGAATTTATATTGTAGTTCCGTTTGTTCGACCGTAAATCATAATTCTACTCAACCAGTTTTAGAGAACATTTGACGAGTAGTGATATGTCTTCCCAAGACGGTATAAGTTTGTTTTCCAGACTTTATCTTTCGTGGAGGAGTCGACTGAATTTTTCAGCGTGTAAAACATTTAATCCCCATTTAATCATTTACTCAATTTAATCTGTCTAGACATAATTTATTATACCAGGTTAACTGAATAGATTTCGTTGTTTTAAAGCGATAATCGTCGGCTGCTGGTTTGATTGGGCTGGAGATGTAACGTGGAATCTTATTATGACCGGAAATATTCACAATAAATTGAAATGATGACCACAGGAATTAAGTAGTGTTCAAGAGAAACTCATACTACAGTTTTCAAATTATTGTTACTTTGTATATGTTTCTTAAATTTTGTGAAGAGCGATAGACAAAAGTGAAACATTTATGCATTTAAATAAGGTCAAGAAAAAAATGCTTAAAAATCAAAAGGATATAAACTATAGGCTTCGATGTATTTGTTTCGGTATTTTAAGAATTTTAGGACTTGTCTATGCAGAACAACATTTGAACTAATGTGGAGAAATTAAAGATTGCATCCATGATTGCATTTATGAAAAACTATCTTACCGTAATTACTCAATGTTGTATCTCCCCATGGTCCAGATCTTCCAATAATTTCATACAGTATAATTCCAAATGAAAAAATATCGCCTTTTTGAGTTCCTCGTGGATGACAATTTGAATTTCGTAGAATTTCAGGAGCTTTCCATAAGTTTTGTCGTTGCTGTATTTCCTCCCTAAAACAATTTTGTTCAAAATAAATTACCAGTGTGTTAAGGATAAGATAAAATTTACCTGATAACTTTTTCTTGTCCTGATTTAAAATCATGTAATCCGAAATCAGATATTTGGCAAACCCACCTTGAGTCAACTAAACAATTGCTTGATCTTAAATTTCCATGTGATGTAATTTCACTATCATGTAGATAGATTATACCTTTTACAATATCACTTACAAGAGATGAAATAAACATATTGTCTAAAAATAAATCTTCGTTGGCCAAAACATCTTCTAAGCTCCCTCTGGTACAATACGAGGTTAGTATTGCAATTGCTCCGGTGTCTACAGAAGCACCAATAAATGTTATTATATTTTCGTGGCGCAACTGAAAAGACAAAATTAACCTTAGATTCCTTTTTCTAGATTCAAAACCAGAAATGATTTAAACCTCTCTAATTTGCTTCAATTCTTTTCTAATGTTACGCGTCAAATCAATTGTTTTTTTGTTAATTTTTTTTATTGCTACTATATTGCCTCGATATAAACCTGAAACACAAAAAATGGTAAGTTTGCTTATAAAATTGTAACAAAGCTACCTATAGTGGTATAAGCACGTTTTGTTATTTCCACTCCTGGAATAATACTAGGTCGATAGGGCTGAATCTAAAATTTAATAAAATTGAATGAAAATTATCAAAATGACGCTACATTTATACCCACCATGTTTTTGTATCTTGGATTTATATCAGTATTTTCTGAAGTAAGGTATGTTACTTCTTTTAAATCCACTTTCCATAGTAAACACATAAGCGTTTGCTCATATCTATAATGTCTATAAAGAGTTCAAAATGAAAAATGGTCATAATAAACTTAAATAAACAAGTATTAAAAAAAAAATTGTGTCATAGATGCACTAATGAATACTATATAAACACACAACGGATAATATGTATTACGGCAGTTTCAAAAACATCGGAAAAGGTCGGGTTAAAATTTCTTATTTTATCGGCGTCTTGTTTCGATTTTCCATCGATATGAAGTTAAAGAAAGAGGTGAACGACAACAACAAATTAGATGCTTTTGAATCCCTTAATATACTCATAAAGACATAAATTTAATTAATATTGACAAAGGCTACATAAATTCCGAATTATTTGATTTAGTTATTTACCATTTTTAAACTCAATAAATTTCATTCATTTAATAAAAATTAGCACAATTATGAAGAAAACATTTAATAATTTTTGGCATTTAAAATCTGGAATTATTATCAATTTACAATTTAATAATATAACCCGACTGGAAATTAGTTCAGGGAACCCGGATTATGATCAGATCCGGATCAGATTTTCCGTAATACGGCTATCTGATGAGTTCCTGATCAGCGTACAGTACCGTTTCCCTTGATCCGGCCATCTGATCAGTTCCTGATCAGCGTACAGTACCGTTTCCCTTGATCCGGCCATCTGATCAGTTTTGGATCAGCGTACAGTACCGTTTCCCTTGATCCGGCTATCTGATCAGTTCCGGATCAGCATACAGTATCGTTTCCCTTGATCCGGCTATCTGATCAGTTACTGATCAGCTTGCAGTACCGTTTCCCTTGATCCGGCCATCTGATCAGTTCCGGATCAGCGTACAGTACCGTTTCCCTTGATCCGGCTATCTGATCAGTTCCGGATCAGCGTACAGTACCGTTTCCCTTGATCCGGCTATCTGATCAGTTACTGATCAGCGTGCAGTACTTTATCCGGTGATCCAGTCATACGATCAGTTTCTGATCGAAAAAACTCATCTTATCCGATGTCCTAAGTTGGATAATAATACAAATTTAGTTTTTTACCTGATCCATTATGTATATAATATTGCTCATTAAACAATAAATTCGTTATTTGGTATAACTGAATTATCTTTTTAGGGTGAAAACTCACTTTTTAACACGTAATGTCAAA
Source organism: Diogma glabrata (assembly GCA_963693315.1). Classification (NCBI taxonomy): domain Eukaryota; kingdom Metazoa; phylum Arthropoda; class Insecta; order Diptera; family Cylindrotomidae; genus Diogma; species Diogma glabrata. Next base: position 159,671,104 of record OY856187.1, read on the forward strand.
TAATAAATTGATCTGAGAGCAAAAAATGTCAGAACAATGTTTTGGCAAAAAGAATTTGACATATATATAATTGTTATTTCTGTGTTACCTTAGTTACATTATTATTATTGTCGGAATAAATTTGAAATGTTTAGCTCTATATAATTTTAAAATAACTACAGTATCGATAAATTGAAATGCTGTGAAATTGAATTTTTATGAATAAAAAGGAATCATTTTTATGTTATTTTAAAAAAATAATAAAAATGTAATAAAAATAAATAGTGGTCAGTCTGTGAATCGAACCCTCGAACGTCCTAAACTTAAGCATCAACATAATATTCATAAATAAATTGATGTAAATAATTATTTAGATAGACGAATGGTTAATGCTGCTGCCTTGTACACAGATGTCTGGGGATCGAATGCGGGTTAAGTCCAAAATAAATATTAATAATAAATATCATTTTATCTTTACAGGGCCCTTCTTAACCGCTGTTAATCCATTGCCGTGTATAAAATTCTCTCACCCTGAATTGATAAAAAAACGATTAATAATTGCAAAAAACTAAATTTTTTTCATTTTTTTGGTGAGACAAGATGGTAGCATAATAGTAGCATAACAGCGCAAAATGTTTTACATGCTTTTAAGTAGATTTTACTTAGTCAATTTTGTTTAGTTCAATTCGTACGCCATTTTCAGTTAAATTTACATATACTTTACGTTAAATAAGCTATCTTTTTTTTCTGAGTGTTTAAATTTATAAGCATTTGAAGTGTACTTGAAATTATGAACAAAATTAAGGAAAAATTGTAATATTTTTTTCATTTATTTAATGTCAAATTACTATTTAGGAACAAAATTAATTCTAAACCTTTGAACGGATCTGGTATGGATCTCTTGAGCAGACCGGACATGAAACTGTTGAATGGATCCGGCATGGATCTTTAAGATAGATCCGGAATAGATCTTTGAAATGGATCCGGAATGGATCTTTGAAATGGATCCGGAATGGATCTTTGAAATGTATCCGGCATGGATCATTTAAACGGATCCTGTACGGCGTGACGATTTTTCATCATGTCCGGATCACGAGGCCTGATTCATCCCTGATCAGTCTTCAGGCAATCCTGATCCGGATCGGACCCTATACTGATCTAATTTCTAGTCGGGAATATGTGATAGTAAATAAAAACATTGAAATACGAATCAAAATGGAGAAAAGAGAAATGTGTGAGGGAAAGAGGAAGTGGAAAAGAGAAATGTATTTTAACAGATTTGCTTTCACGATTTTTTCCTCCGTCTTCATACATTTTTGTACTAACGTTCTCTCTATATTTATATATACTCTAAGAATTTCTCGAACAACTGTTTTTTAAAACACAAATAACTTCAACTCATAACTGGCTGTTATCTGAATAACCCCTTAAAAAACACTAAAAAATTTTTTTACTGGCAGTTGCTATGCAAAATTATTACAAACATTACAAAAGCCTTATATGCCAAGTTTCAACCAAATTGAAAATCATGACTAAGTCGGATGCGTTTGCGGATGATCACCATAGTTTCATCAAGATCTCATGCGTTACAACAAAAAAGAAGGCAGTCTTGAGGACTGCCGACAGTAGTGAAAACTTAAAACTGAAATAGTTGTGTTTTTTTGTATCTTCCAATTATTGTAGCATTGCAAATTAAAATTTCAGAATTTTTAAATTAAAATCATTGAAATTATTGTGGGTTTCACATCTAATCTATCAGCATTCCAAGCAACTATTATATACATTTTTATATTTAAAATAATCAAAACATATCATATAAAAAATCATATCAACAATTTTAAATTTTACAAATCTTCCTGCGTAAAGCTAAGTATTAAACTCATTGGTATTAATGCATTGTTACTGTTTGCAAATCACTATTGGCTAAGTGCCACCATTTTAAATTAGTTTATTCATCATGATTGCCATCCATGTTTAATCATACATAAGCTATGCTTCATTGTATAGTATTTGTGTATCTCGTAATTTTGAATTTTAAATCGATGTTATCACCTATATTCACTTAATTTTAGAAACATGTATTACATACCATTGCAAACCAACAACATATTTATGGTAGATGATAAAATTTGGAACATCATGATGTGTTAAATTCCAATACATATAATTTTGATATACAAATCTAATTGTTTCAGATTATACTTTCATTTTTCCATTTCATAAAAATTATGTCCAACAAAAAAATATTGATCAAAGGAAACTAACTGCATAAAACGATATTTAAATAAAAACCGAATTAAATAATTATCAACATTTAGACAAACTCCCTTAAGATAATTATAAGGGCCCTGAGATGCAGTTTTTGAAAAAAGAAAATTTGCCTTCAGGCTAGTGTACACAACAACTTCCCAACTTCCCTTCCACAACTTCCCTTTTTATGATGATCGGATGAATGGTGTATTAATGCATACAGGACAAACAGACATACTTTCAATTTTATATATATAGATTCAATATTTATTTAGCATGAAGACTGCATGACCTCCACTCGCTACGCTCGTTTCGGGAAACTTCATCCTCGTGAAGAATTGCCTTCATTCTAAGCTCATACAAGAATCTACTATTATCCACGACTACTAAAGAATATATGCTTTCCTTGCGTATGTCTTCCATTGTAATTGTATTCATTTCACAACTAGTGAATTTGATTAAATTCTTTAACAGTTCTATAGTTTATTAAATATTCCCTTAACAAATTAAAAACTTCATTTGTTGGTATAGTAATATAAACAGATTAAAACAAGAACAATACATATATAAAATATAAAATAAACAACAAGCTTGTTTTGTTTTGTTTTTCTTACTATCTTTGATGCATTTTCTTAAATATGGCGATACAAACTTTTGCAGGAAAACTGGAAATTAACGAAATATTTTGCAGTCGTGGATAAAATAGCATCTTGTATTCGCTTAGGATGATGGCAATTCTTCACTCGGATGATTCCCTCCACTCGCTACGCTCGTTCCGGGAAACTTCATCCTCGTGAAGAATTGCCTTCATTCTAAGCTCATACAAGAATCTACTATCCCATACTATGAATTCACACAAAGTAATGTCTAGAACTCTAGACATTTAATGCAAAAATCCCCATATAGGGAATAAACATATCCATAATAAGAAAAAAGTTTAATAGTAGACAGTAGAGAAATTCAACTTAAGAAAAACTAAGGGATGATGTGATGAAGTTTCAACTTCGAAATAGATATCCCCTCGGTGGCGTAATTAATAAACGTATCTGCCGTAAGAGGATTCGAATCACGGCACTGATGAGAAAGGTTCGAAACTGATCCGAAACAAGAAAAACGAGATATGGAGTACCATACCTTCGATTTGAAAAAATTCAATTTATTTCTTTAGCTACTTGAGTTGAATTGCTCACAAAATCCCTAATATTTTTAGTATTAGTGCAATAAAAAATTGATTGATATATTGGTTTTTCTTTCTACAGATTGGATAATGGGCTATTATTTTGAAAACGTACATTTTTTTGTTCATTTTTAAATTTTTGATTTTTAAAAAATCTGAAATTTTGATATATTGTTGGCATTGACAAAAGGAAAAGAGTGATTTCTGCTTTTATTTTTTGTGTACTCTGAATCGGAGTTATGCGCGGTTGAATTTTGAGGCTTTTTCACGTAGTTTTTGGTAATGGTGGCAATGTTTTGTGAATAGGTGCCACAAATTTCATCCGACTTACGTATATTTTTGCAAGTAAAAAGGAAAATAATTGAATAATTGAAATAAGTAAGTTTAAAATTAATAACTTTTCTCTTTTCCGCTAGGCGGCGCGTAAAGCCTTGGTTTACTTCAAAGCTCATATCTCAAAAAGTATCTTTTTTTTTGTTTTTCACAAATTTTAAAGTAAACATATGCAGCTATGAAATTGAGAAATAAAAATTCAGCAATTCAATATGGATTTTTTCTTACGATTTTTTAAAGTTATATGAAAAATTCACATGTGTTTTTTTATTAAGTTAATAATCCTGTACTAAATGTGGATCTAATAAATTAAACATTTCATATTTTAACACCTGCAATAAATTTGAACCATTTTCTGTGCGGTTAAATGGTTAAAAACTTATTAAAAATTAATTTAAGTTAAGTGGTAAAATAAAGGAATTTAAATTATTAAAAGGATGTGTAAAATGTTTATTCATTTTAAAAAATGTCTATTCAGCCCCTTTTTACTAATTAAAATCTCATTAGAGACTCATAATTTTAACATTTAAAATTTCTAATGACGCCCACAAACGGTTTTTGACCAAATTATACTTGCATCCAATCAAAATATATTAAATTGTACCTACCTAATTTTACCTGATTCTACCTATGTCAAAACTATTTCAAGGGTATATAATATATATATTGATTGGATTGCCTTATAATCAATTATATTCCAAAATATTTAGAAGACATAACGTTTAGAAAAGATAATAATAGAAATGCCTTTCAAATTGTGCTGTAACTTGTACGGTCTCAAAAATCATCAGCGGACATCAAAAAATGTGAAACTGGTCACACCAGCTGTTATTCAAAAAGCTGCGACCCTAAATTTTACTTTGCGTGATGAGCAGTTTATATGTGAAACATGTCGCACTTATATCTATAAAAATAAGGTAAATTTAATTATTTTATTAAAATGAATAAAAATTCATATGCAACTAATATTTTCTATACAGCAGCTTTCATGTTCGGAAACTATCGATAGTGAAATTATTTCTATAAATCAGGATGTTGAAAATGTTCCAACGAACGAAAATATTCAAATACCTCCAGCATCTTTAGATCCATCACCAGTTTCGGTTGATACTATATCTCCACCAGTTCCTGAACTACTTAATGACATTTTAGAAGATATTAACAATGTTCTTGGAAGGTTAGTCGAATCTCCTATCAAACAAAATCATATTACAACAGGAAGTTATAAAAAAATTGCAAGTGTCACATCGGCAGTAAGTCAAAGAATATTTCAAGTAGATTCAGTTAAAGTGTTATCACCAAACGAGGAATGTGAATATACATCATGGCTTATGAACCTTAAAAAAGAGTTTAAAGATGCCAGCTGTAAATCAAAACAAGTGTTTTTGTTGACAACTCTACCACGTAAATTTTGGTCAAATCAACGTATCCAGGATGAATTTAATGCATCAAGACGACTGGTAGAATTCGCCATGGATCTGTTGGAAACAGAAGGTCCTTACAGTTGGCCTCAAAGCCAACAAGTGCACAGTTTGTCACAAAATATAGTAAAACAAATTCAAACATACTTCTTATCTGAGGAAATTAGTAGAACAAAGTGTTATCGCTTTGCTTCTCAAAGTTCACTACGTTGCGACCGAAGGAATGTATTTTAGCCGGACCTACCGGAACACACAATGTCTGTATATGCATGATACATGAAAATGTACGTTTAATGTGTAAACCGCTCTTAAATTTAGTAAAAAATGAAAAAGATCTGCTTAAGAAACTGAGTTGTTCTAATAATACAGTGGATTGTGCAACAAATATATACAATGATTGTAAAAATATCGTGGAAGCTTACACAGAAACAATTTTGGAATCTCTTGAATTTTACGAAGAAATACATTATGAGAAATGGTTAATGCAAGATAGATATTCGTTAGAACGCATGGAAAAAATAAGGAAGAATTTGTAGAAGATTTAGTACATGCATCGGTAAACAAATTAAAAATTCATGATTTCATCGCAAGGCAGCAATCAAAGTTTCTTAAGGATACGAAACAAAACTTACGTCACGGCGAATACGTATTTATTATGGATTTTTCAGAAAACTACTCAATGATAACGCAGAATGAGATACAAGCTGCACATTTCAATAAAGTTCAAGCCACAATCCACACAATCGTAGTTTACTACCAATCATGTAATGATAAACTAGAGGTCTTATCTTTTGTCATTATATCTGATCATCTAATGCATAACACAGTTGCAGGTCATAAATACCAGGAAAGGTGTATTGAATTCATTGAAAAACAGCAAGAAATATATCCAAGTATCAAAAAAATTTTATATTTTACTGATGGTTCAGCAGCTCAATATAAAAATAAGAAGAATTTCATAAATCTCTGCAAACATATTGATGATTTTAAAATACCGGCAGAATGGCATTTCTTTGCAACTGCCCACGGAAAGGGTCCATCCGATGGAATTGGAGGAACGCTTAAAAGAGAAGCCCGAAGAGCTTCGCTTAGAGGAGAAAAAATATCAACAGCAAGGGAATTGTTTGAATGGGCGGAAATTTGGTCGAAAAAAAACCACGTTATGAAGTTTTCATATGTGTCTACAGAAGATATCGAACTACAGGAACAATTTCTTTCGGTGCGGTTTTCGGACATTAAAACCATAAGTGGAACTCAAGGATTCCACTGTTTTTTACCGGATAACACTACACCCGATAAAATAATTGCCAAAATGTTTTCTTTTTCTGATGATCATAAATATTTCAATTTAAAGGCAAAAAAAAACATATAAATTTATATATACTGTCCTTGTAGTGTTTTTGTAATGTTCAAGAATCAAGAAACAAATAACAAAAAACTACCAAAAACACTACAAGGACAGTATATATTACTATATAGACCAGATTTATGATACATTGGTTCAATATATCATAAACGAAAAACATACAGATATAAATTAATTTTTTAATGTATTTATTTATAATATTGATTAAATTATAATGTTTATAGAAAAAATATTTTTTTAATGTTTTTTTCTAATGTTAGTGTTGGCGATGTTGAAATTATAACAAAATCTTCGATCATTGGGATCTCCAATTCTTATTCTGAATAAAAACCTGTTTCTCAATCAGAAATACACAGAAAATGGTTCAAATTTATTGCAAGTGTTAAAATGTGAAATGTTTAATTTATTAGATCCACATTTAGTACAGGATTATTAACTTAATAAAAAAACCCATGTGAATTTTTCATATACCAAACTTTAAAAAATCGTAAGAAAAAATCCATATTGAATTGCTGACTTTTTATTTCTCAATTTCATAGCTGCATATGTTTACTTTAAAATTTGTGAAAAGCTTTGAAGTAAACCAAGGTTTTACGCGCCGCCTAGCGGAAAAGAGAAAAGTTATTAATTTTAAACTTACTTATTTCAATTATTCAATTATTTTCCTTTTTGCTTGCAAAAATATACGTAAGTCGGATGAAATTTGTGGCACCTATTCACAAAACATTGTCACCATTACCAAAACTACGTGAAAAAGCCTCAAAATTCAACCGCGCATAACTCCGATTCAGAGTACACAAAAAATAAAAGCAGAAATCACTTTTTTCCTTTCGTCAATACCAACAAAATATCAAAATTTCAGATTTTTAAAAAATAGTTGTTTTTTTTTCGATGTACGTTTTCAAAATAATAGCCCTAATGTGTATTTTTTTTTTATTTACGATTTATTTGTTAATTCAATTCGTATTTATGTAAATTTAATTTGTAACTCAAACAATCTGTGGTTTTTCGAGATAACTTTTTTTTTTCAATTTATAATATTTTTAATAAAGTTACAAAAGTTTAGTGTGTTTTCAAGAAAATTGTGAAATTTAATTTGTTAATTTTTGAGTGTTCAAGAAATAAATGTAATATATTACTTTAGTAAAAATACTCCCGCTACTCCTAAAAGAATTGCAATAAGAATAGTTGAAATTATAAATCGCCAATCTTTAGTAGGATTTGGGCATAATTCTCCGTAAAACCCACAAAGTGGTTCCGATTTTGGTGGACTCCTCTTAATCCATCTAATTTGTCTGCTGTTGTGATTATACTTAAATTCAGGAACACCGCCAGCCTTGCTGTATAAAAAGTATCCTACTGGTTGCATTGATAGTTTTTTTGAGCTATTAGAGCTTGTTGAATAATCCTCCTGCAAGGCAATTACAGTAAAATTTCCTTCAGCATCACCATTGGCGTCGATGTATACCTGTAACTTAGAATGATAGTTAAGAAAAAAAATTAAAAAATATCAATAAAAATTACATCAAAACCAAGTATGGAGTGATACGAACGATTAAAAATTCTTTCCATTACTAAACTCCCGTTTTTCAAATTACCACCCATTTGTAAAACTTCCGAAACTGCTCTAGCATAAATATAAACTGCATCGTATAAATGTGCTGCATAAATTGGAACCTAGAAAATGTGAATTGTAATTGCTTAAAAGCATAGTTAAAACTTGTAGTTTTACTAACTGTAATATTGTTATAGATTTTCTCATGATAGGGTAACGAAAATGGTGGCTGTCGAGAAAATAATCTTATATTTTCACATATTTCTCTACAAAGATAAGCACAAAAGTAGTAAAAATAATGAACAGGGATAAAAGGTTTGTTTACTCAAATTTTGGATTTGAAGGATATGAGGGTGTTAATTTCAATACAGAACCAAATGACTGTAATTCCAATGCGCGACTTCTGATGCGTTTTAAGTATGGATCCAAATATTCTGAAAAATACAAAAAAGTTGATACGTTTGTTTTTAATAAAAAGTGTTGTGTAATAGGAATTACAATATGTGTCATAGGATTTACAACATGTGTCAAAACGACACATAGATACCTTTTAGGACTTAAGTTCCACAACAACCTCCCTTCTGAGGTGTTGATGTATACTAAGAAAACAGCTTTTCCTCATGGGAAGATCATCATAAATTAATAAATAGAGTTGGAAGTAAACACAATCACAATACAATTTCTGATGAATTATCTATTTACTTGCATGTTCCAGTAGGAGGAAGACTCAAAGAAAATTCTTTGGAAATCAGGCATGATTTAAGAAATCTGTTTCCCAAGCTGTATAAAATTGCTTTAAAATGTTTAACTATTGTAGAAACTTCTGTTCTATCTGAAAGTTTGTTTCCAAAGGCTGCCCAAAAAGTCAATCAGCAAAGAAATATAATGAACGGAAGACGATTAAGTAATCTTTTGTTTTTGCAAACCTCCCGACTAGCAATATTGTTCAGGTATGCCCTATTATGAACTGGGTCGGATCAGGGTGTAATAGGGAAAATCCTAATATGGCATTTGGTTCCGGCCCCTATCAGAAATCATACCTCATTTCACTAATAGGGCGTGCCGTATTTGTTCTGATCCGGGCCGGATTTCGAAGACCTATTTCATCCCTAGTAGTAAGGATCGGATCAGAATCATATCTGATTTTCCAATTAAGACATGCCCTATTTGTCCTGATCTTAGCGCTATTTCATTTTAATAAATTTCATTTCGTTAAAATTCACTAGAGTATTATCCATTTTAGATATACATAGTTTGCGAAATTTCACATTTCTCTGTGGTATGACTACTATAGGTAGGTATAAAGTTAAAATATTTTTATGAACATTTTTTTCTAATGTATGTAGTAGTAAATTTTCTAAATTTTCTAATGTATGTTGGAGTAAATTCCCTATTTTAAATGATTCGGTCCTGGTCCGCTTCTAGTAGGACTGCCTGATCCGGCTTGGATAGTTTGAGGCGTTACATTACTGATTAGTACCAGTTCAGTGTGCCTGATACGGTCCCTATCAGTAGTAGGGAAAGCCGCATCCGGTCCAGATCTGAGCCCTTACATTATGCTAGTCGGGCCGTTTAAAGAACATTTAAAATATTCTACCTGTGTTTTTTTATTTTTTCGTTTGTTATTTTGATAATTAATTACTTCGGTCCTAAAGACCTAAGTATGTATTACATTCTCGAGCCAAAAGTGAAATTCTTACTCCCACTTTTATTGCATTTCTCGACGTTTTAGGACCTACTGGTTCTGAAGAAGCAAAAAAAATATGGAGGAGCTGAAATCTCACAGCTCTGAGATATCAAGACTTCGGTTTTGGTTAAGGATTTTGATATAGTTTTCGGCAAAAAACTTTTATGTGGACATTGTTTTTAGTTGTGGGCAGCGATGTATATCAAACTTAAAACTCTTTGTTAAAGTACAAGTATTTTTTTTATCTCTGTTTATAAATTTATTACAAAGCGAACACGAAATATTAATACGTTGCCGGAAAATTATAAGAGATCATAACATAATTAATATAACTTAGTGAAAAGATGATACACCCAGCAAACTACTCAAAAACCTCTTCATTTAGCGTTTCAAGAAAATATTACAAAATCAAAAATTCTGGTCTGGTAATGAGGTTTTAATTTTGTATATTTAGGTATTGGAATTCGTTGACATAAATAAAAAAAATATTCTGCGTTTTTAGTTTTTTTTTTAACTGTCTTAAGATACAGAGGGTGATGAAAATCAAGAAATTGTTCGATCCTCGTGTAAAATCTCTTTACAGTCTACAGCAAAAACTACTGAACCGATTTTAATGTTATATAGCTCAAAATGTAGGTAGTGCTCAAAATTAATTTACATTATATGACCTTGAACATTTTATTTTAAAAAAATAACGGTAAAAAAATCAAAATCGATTTTCTAGAAAAGCAGATTTATAAAATTTTTGATTTTTTAGCATCTGAAGATATGTTACTTATATTTTAGAAAACTTTCATGAGGGGGTTATTATTTTTTTTATTAATTTTATTGCAACATGCCCTAAAATTTTTCATCATAATAAAAAGTGGAGATAAAAAAACGAACAATTTTTTTGGATATGTATATATACTTTTATATTAAGTTTTTAATTTTAATCAAAATATAGTATATTCTTCAACAATGCCGAAAACAACATATTCTAAAACGAGAGGACAGTTTACAAGCCGAGGTTGGTAATGATCGCGAGATTCAAAATTTGATTTTCGGCGAGTAGAAGACTGTACTTTTTCTACTACTTTATAAAAAATTATTATTAATTATTAAACATTTTCATTTATAATTACATACAAATCACATTTTAAAACATACACTGTTACAAATTAAAATGTATTTATATTTCTGCTATTAAAAAATAGATGACTCAATATGAATAAATTATCCAAGTTCTATTTCATAAAAACTATAAACATAGCTGTCTTTAATTACAAGCCTGATTGTTTTTTTCATGAATTTTTTACATATCCATCCATACATATTATTCATGATGCTATATTTTTATTCTATTTACAATACAAAATCCTATATTATTATACTATTTCTATAAAGTTCTTTAATTCATTAAATAACACATCTTTGAAGGTTCATTGTCTTTTCCATTTCGCGTCTAGTAGGCTTATAACTAAAGACGGTTTGTACTTTGTCATAAACAAAATCCAATACAGATTTCAGAAATCAGATTTCTAAAAAAGTAATAGCAATTTTGATTTGGTTTTTGAATGGGTATGACGTTACGTAAATTCTTGATATATTTTAACACAACGTAAATTATTTTACGTAAAATAAATATTTTTTTTCCTTTTATGTTAAATAAATAGGTGAAATAATTTTTTTTAAAAATATCTTAAAACCAACTGTTTTTTAGCATACTATTTAAAACGAATATATGAATATTATATATTTAACTATTATTATTTTTCCAATTTTAATGTATATTGTCCGTAAATAATTCGAAAATAAATTAACGTCACCCTCCCAACAGAGACAAATTAACATTAACCAAATTATTTTATTCCATCAATTGATTCACTTAAAGGGTATTCTAGGATGGTTTATTCTAGTTAAGAAATTAGAAAATAGATGGCTTTTAAAAAATTACTTTCGTCACTAGGTACGAAAGTAATTCGTATAGGTTTTTTTTATCACCGGTGACGAAAAAGAAGTTTGCGATGCAATGAACAAACATCGAAAGTAGATTTTTTATGTTGGGTAGTAGAAAAAATATTATACAAATTTTTTATCATTTATTTAATTTTATATTACAAAATTATTAGAGTTAGAATTAGAGTTAGAATAACGTCTAAGATGGATTCATTATTTGTAGCAATGCATGAGTTGTGAATTGAATTGTTTTTAAATTGGCGTATCTATTAGTTAGTTGATTTCGTTTTTCAATGTAAACTGCCTCCGTTACATAGAAAAAATTCATGTTATCTTGAAAAGCTACTGCACAGTTATACAACTCCAGAGGTGTTGATATAACTTTGTTGTATTCTTTCTTAAGACTCGCTCTAACCTCTTTCCTTTTTATTTCCATCACAAGCTCCTTTACCGTGCGATATTGCATGAAAATGCCAATCACATGCTATTTTGTAGTCATTCAAATGATGCATTGGATCGTAAAACAATTATTTTTATTTTTATATTGTGAAGCATCGCCATCAGAAATATAAATAATTTTTGAAATTTCATGAAATTTGGTTTTTAAAAAATCCTGAAAGACCTAAGTATTACATTCAAGAGCCAAAAGTGAAATTCTTACCCCCACTTTTTTTCGGCATTTCTCGACGTTTTAGGACTTGCTGATTCTAAAAAAGCAAAAAAAATGTATGTCTGTCGGCCAAAAATTTTGTACTTATAAGTATAAGTAAACAATTAAATAGATTCAGTCTACAGTTAACTATTACAGTTAAGTATATTATAATTACATTTAAAAAAGTTATTAAAAATTCACGAAGAATGAGAATTTTAAGTTAAGTAAATGTACTATTATGACGTCGATAATATAATCAAAATAATAATTCAGTTATACCATTAATAACGAATTTATTTTTTAATGAGCAATATTATATACAGAATGGATCAGGTAAAAAACTAAATTTTGTATTATTATCCAGTTCAGGACATCGGATAAGATGAGTTTTTTCGATCAGAAACTGATCGTATGACTGGATCAACGGATAAAGTACTGCACGCTGATCAGATAGCCGGATCAACGGATAAAGTACTGCACGCTGATCAGTAACTGATCAGATAGCCGGATCAAGGGAAACAATACTGTACGCTGATCAGGAACTGATCAGATGGCCGGATCAAGGGAAACGGTACTGTACGCTGATCAGGAACTGATCAGATGGCCGTATTACGGAAAATCTGATCCGGATCTTATCATAATCCGGGTTCCCTGAACTAATTTCCAGTCGGGATCTCAGAGCTGTGAGATTTCGGCCCCTCCATATTTTTTCATATGCATCTGTGTAATATATTACGAAAGGATGAATTCTTGCGTGTTTGTTGTTCCAATGGTAACCTGGTGCTTCATTTTGTAATCGAACGAGCAATTTTCTGCAAAACCGTAGCTCTCAAAAATTCGTCAGGACCTAACTTTCAAAAATTAAAAAAATAAATAAGTAAATAGTTTGGAAATTAAATATTGAATAAATAAACAAACCTAATTTTTCTATTTTTTCCTTTACAAAACTATGTTGTTGTTTTGCAATAAAATCATGAAAAATCAGCAAGGTTAGGTTGATCTTGAAAAATTGTAAAAATTCTTAAACTGATTTTGTATATATGTGACCAAATCACATCGGTCGGTTGAAAGCCATTGATTGAATTCGATTTCATCATTATCAAATTCTTCTGTTTTAAAACATTCTTCCAATTCATCGATCAGCTTATCGACTCCGAGACGTTTTTTGCAATCCAATAAATGGCAATCGGATGTTGGTGTTTGATATAAAACAAATGTGGATGCAGTTTTGATATGTCTTAATTTTTCATTTCGGTATCGCCGTAAAATTTACGTTGTTGACCATTAATTTTATATTCTGATGAATAGTGCGTACACACACAGAATATGTTCCGCTGCTACCAAGTTGTATACAATATTTGGGCCTTAACATTACAAATTTAGTAAGCCCGATTTCTATATTATTTATAAAATTTCTATTTTGTAGATTCTGCTTAAATGCTACGTAAGTCTCTTTAATTGTGGAAAGAAGAAGGTGCTTTTGATGTTCTTTCTTCTTGCCATCAACTCGAAAAGTTTTAACACCATTTTTACCGGGCATAAGTCTGGAGTGTTTTATATTCGTTTCTTTTAAGAACTTTATTATTTTATTTTTAAAAATTAATACATGTTTATACTTTGGAAGTCGGACATCAAAGAGAGTGATAATATATTTTGTTGTTTCTAGCTTGTAGCTTGTGCTGAATCAAATAGTGTTACCATATGTTAATATTGATATACATCATCTCCCTCCTTAACGTTCACTTCTTATATTTTAGGTAATTATACATTATTCCAGTTTAAATATAGTTTAATTCAAAATTTCATTTTCTTTTCTTTTTTCAACCGAATAGTTTAAAACAAAAACACAAAAATAAATACTATAAAAAAATCATAAAATAATAAATACAATAAATACAATACACATACTAAATTGATTTAAATTAACATAAATACATGTGTATATAGAAATTAAATCCAATTACTGAAAGTCAGTACTTGAAATAGTTCGGAGGTTTCACAACTCTACCACTTCTCGTTTTTGTAATTTGCGGATTTCGATCATTGCAATTCAAATTAAATGTTACTCGAGATTTTACGTTTTCACTAGAAGATTGTAATGGATTCGTTACTTGAAATTTGGAATTAACGTATTGATATAAATCATCGAAGTCAGAAGTATCAATTTGAGGTTCATTGAATGATTTTCTTAAATGTTTTGTATTTCGACGAAGAATTCGATTATTTTCATTTAAAATATTATATGATCGTGGACTTGAATGTTTATCTATAACCTTACCTTTACGCCAAAAATCCTTTCGACCGTTACGATATACTATATTATCTCCCTCTTTAAAATTGACATTTAATCTCCTAGCTGATCTATTGTAATAATTTTTAATTTTTTCGTTCCTATTCTCTAACCTTTCTTTGAGATTTTTGGGGAGAACTGGCTTAAGTAATATGTTTGAAATTGGAAGTTTTGTTCGTACCCGTCTACAGAAAAGAATTTCACTTGGAGAAATATTTATTCCTGTTATAGGGCTATTTCTATATTCTAGCAGCATCAACTGGATATCAATACTACTTTCATTTGATTTTCTGAGCATTTGTTTGCAAATTCCAACCGCTTTTTCAGCAAGTCCATTTGACTGTGGATAGTTTGGACTTGAAGTATGTATTTCAAAATTCCATTCTCTACTAAAATTACTTAACTCAAACGATGAAAATGGCATATTGTCAGCTACCAATTTTCTTGGTATACCATGAGTTGCAAAAATATGTTTCAAATTATAAATTATTTCTTCCGATTGTTTTGTTCTTAAACGTTTCAGCTCAATCCATTTTGATTGATAATTGACTAATACGAGGTAACTTTTACCACCGTATTCTAATATATCACATCCAACAATCTCAAATGGAAAATTTGGTATCGGATGTTGTATGATTTCTTCTTTTTGATTATTGGCACGAAATTTTTCACAAATTGGACATTTTAAAATAAGCTCTTCAATGTCTCTATCCATGTATGGCCAATACAATATGGATCTTGCTCTTTGTTTAGTCTTAGTTATGCCGAAATGTGGTTCATGAAGCAAACCTAACATTTCTTGTTTCATTTCAGCTGGAATGATTATTCTATTGTTCAAAAACAATATTTCATCGTGGACAAATAACTCATTTCGTCTTTTGAAAAAATGTTTCATAGATTCATGAATCTGACGGTTTGAATTTGGCCAACCATTTAATACAATCTGTTTCAATTCTTTCAATAAAGGATCATTTTCAATAGCAATTTTCAGCTTTGTTTTTCTGTCATCTGAAATATTTATTGTGTGAACCAACTGGTTCAAAGAAGAATCTGTCTCAATATGCTTATCTACATTACTTGTCGCCCGTGATAACGCGTCCGCAATATACATATATTTACCGGGAATATGTTTTATTTCAATGTTATATTTTAATAATTTTAACTTTATTCTTTGTAAACGCGGTGAATTAACTTGATTTAGATCGTTTTTCATAATTGCGACAAGTGGCAAATGGTCAGTCTGGACCAATATATTACGACCATATATATATATTGATGAAATTTAGTACATGCGAATAAAATAGCCAGGTATTCTTTTTCTATCTGCGCATATCTAATCTCTGTTTCAGTGAGGCTTTTTGACGCAAAAGAAACAGGCTTATTATTTTGCAATAAGCAGCAACCAATGCCGGTTTTTGATGCATCCGTTTGTATAACTATCTCACTTGCAGCATCAAAATTTTGTAATACTGGAGGATGAGTCATTATATTATTAATTTTTTTTACTGTTTCATTATGAACGGGTAGCCAATCAAATACGGTGTCCTTTTTTAGAAGTTCTCGCAGTGGTGAAGAGATTTCTGAAAGATTTGGAATGAAATTCCGCAGGTAATTAACCATGCCAAGGTACCGTTGTAAATCCGATTTGTCTTTCGGTTTGTCGTAATTGACAATTGCCTTTATACGTTCTGGGTCTGGTTTAACACCTAATTTAGAAAAAATATGTCCGAAATATTTTACCTCCGTGACACAAAACTGTACTTTTTCATAATTAAACCTAATACCTAGTTCTCTTGCTCTCTGAACAACTTTATGTAAAATATTATCATGTTGTTCTCTTGTACTACCTGTTATTAAGATGTCGTCGATATATATAACAACTCCAGGAATGTCACCAAAATATTTAACATTAAACTTTTGAAAGACCTCTGCTGAAACCTTTAAACCAAAAGGTAACCTTTTAAACTTGTAGCACCCAAAAGGTGTGCTAAATGAACAAATATCACTAGAAACTGAATCAAGCTCAATTTGCCAAAAACCATCCTTGAGATCTAAAACTGTAAAGAATTCCTTATTTTTTAGCTTACTTGAAATTTCTTCAAAAGTAGGGATGGAAAAATAATCATTAAACAAATTAAAATTAATTTCTTTGGGATCTAAACATATACGTAGCTTTTTATTCGACTTTTCTACGATAACTAGCTTGCTAATCCAAGCATTTGGATTTTGAACTTTTTCTATTATATTTAACTCACAAAGCCTATCTAATTCTCTTTTAACCCCTTCTTGTAATGCAATAGGTATCCTATTTGGTGGTTTTGATACAGGGCTTGCATTAGGTTTCAATTTCAAACTATATTTGTCTGGAAATTTTCCTATTCCCCTAAATATATCTATGTTTTCACTTAAAAATTTCTGTTTTTCTGTTTCAATTAAATTAATTTCTCGTTTAATTAAATTCAATTTTTCACATGACTCACGTCCTAGTATCGATGATGACATCGTGTCCACTATCATAAATTTTTCAATATTATAACAATTTTGTGATTCAACCAATAATATAACTGTGCCGATTGGCTTTACTTTAAATCCACCATATGATTCAAGATCAATATTACAAGGTGACAATTTAATTTTTGAATTCAAGTTCAATTTTTTAAACACATTATTCGAAATTATGTTGACATCCGAGCCCGTGTCAAGCTTAAATTCTACTAGATTATTTTCAACTTTCAAGGTCTGAAACCATCCATTACGCACTTCATACACACCCTTGGAGACATTAATTGTATCTACAAAAAGATCATTAACGCTTTCATTATTTTGTTCATTTTCACTGTCACAATTTTTTTTAAGAATCTCTTTAATTTTATGAGATCTCGTCTTACAAACAATTGCAAAATGACCTATAATTCCACAACGGTCACAGATTTTATTTTTTGCTGGGCACAAATTATTTGAATGAAACGTAAAACACCGAAAACATTTATTGAAATTGCTACTGTTATGGTAATTACTATTAGATCTATAAAATTTATTATCCACCACTTTTTTACTTCGTGAACGAGAACGATAATTTTTTTGGTATGTGTTGTGAAAACTCTCACCTGATTTTGATGGTGCTGATCCTCTATGTGATGATGCTTTCCCAATCGTCTTCATTTCATCGACAACAGGTCCCTGCAGTGTTCGTAGTTGACTAGTAGTAGCTTCTGAGACCCGACAATATTCCACGGTTTTGTCAAGTAAAACATCCTCATCTTTCAGCTTAATTAGTTTTTCTTGCAATGACTTGTTACACATTCCGAGAACAATGCGGTCTCTCAACATTGAATCTTGCTGATCACCAAACTCTGCTTCTTTAACTAATTTTTTCAGTTCAGTAAGAAAGTGATCGAAAGGTTCACCCTCTTGTTGATCTCTCTTGTAAAATAAATAACGCTGATACAAGATGTTCTTCCTTGGGTTACAATATTTTTCAAACTCCTTCATTGTCTTTGCTAAATCTTTTTTGCTATCCCCTGATATTTCATTATTGTATATATCAATCGCTTCTTCTCCGACTATGTTTAAGAAAATGGCGACTTTTCTTTCCATTTGTTATGAATTGTATCCTGACGCCTCCATATATATTTTAAATAGTTGTTCAAAACGCTTCCAACTTTCACTCAGATTTCCTTTCAGTACCAGTGGTGCAGGTGGAACAAAAGAAGACATTATTAATAAAATATAATTTTCTTTTATACTCACAATATACGGTATACACAATATAATTTGACTGATACAATTCAATTTAGTTTAGTTTTTAGTCTTCTTTTCTCTTCCGTTATTCTCTTTTGTTTTTATTCTTTTTTTTTCTTGAAATATTTATTCTGTATTTTATTTTTCTTCAAATATTGCTGAACAATATGAATGTACACACTATATACATGTATTAATTTTTTGTTCTTAACATTTCAATTATGTATCCTGTCATCTGCGCCATGTTTTATATTCGTTTCTTTTAAGAACTTTATTATTTTATTATTAAAAATTAATACATGTTTATACTTTGGAAGTCGGACATCAAAGAGAGTGATAATATATTTTGTTGTTTCTAGCTTGTAGCTTGTGCTGAATCAAATAGTGTTACCATATGTTAATATTGATATACATCATAAGGCATAAGTCTGGAGATTTCTGGATCATCGTAAAAATCTTTCACTTACTTTACAATAACTGGATTTAATGAGCGACCTCTTTTGTTATCCGGTAAATGGCACCATTTTTTGATAGTAGAAGTTTTGATTGTTCCACCATATATCTGTTACAATCGAATTCTTGCATTATTTGACGTAAAAGATAACTTTGTATTTTACTTTGAATTGCATTTCTAAAAAATCTATTCTAAATTTTTTACCGTTATTTTCCTAAAAGAAAATGTTCAAGGTCAGATAATGTGAATTACTATTTTGATTAGCTTTTCAATATTTACATTTTGAGCTATATAACATTAAAATCGGTTCAGTAGTTTTTGCTGTAGGGCGATTTGAATACACCTGTATCGAGTAATTTTTTGATTTTTCATCACCCTGTATCTTAAGACAGGGTTAAAAAAAAAAATTACAACCAGAAATTATTTTTATTGATGTCAACGAATTCCAATACCTAAATATACCAAAATTAAAGCCTAATGTCCAAAATTGCATGTTTTTGGCTGATTTCACGAGTTTCTCGCCTATTATCAAACTATTGTGGAAAGTATTCGATGCTGGAAAAACATCGATGTCTTAGGCGATGTATCGAAAAACTTCGATATAGGGTGCCGATGTTTTACATCGAATAAAAACATCGATGTATTTTTTAAGTGGACACCACTAATCCAAAACTACCAACAACAGATCTATTCATAGAGGTTAAACCTATCATGAATAACGTAAGGCATACTGTTTGTTCTAGCTTTTGATATTCGTTTACACAACATACTTTTTATAAAGATAATCTTAGATAATTGTTTTTCGATTAAACACAAAGCAAACAATAAGATAATATGATTTGATTTATAGTTTAATTCAACCGTCACGGGGTAGAAGTCTCTCTTTTGTGCATCCCAACCTATAACAATTTATAACGTTGTCTAATGATAGAAATAAAATTGAAAAATAAAATAAAACAAAAACAAAATTTGACAACGAGATTGAATTTAAATTAGAATTTTTATTTTCCAAATGAGGATTAGCAATTCCACTTGTTTCAAATAAACAAAAAAAAACAAATTAAATCAAACAATTGAAAGAATGTAAACAGGAATGTTAACGCACTCAAATTTTATTCAACTACATGATATGGTTATTTATTCCATATGTAGTCGGCTTTCTAGAAAAGTGTCACCATCAACAAAATAACTATTTTGGTTTTATAATTCCATTACAATTACAAACTTTGTTGAAATAAAATTTATCAAAAATAATAATTATTAAATATTTATAGTCTTATATAAATTATTTTCTGTCTTAAAAAATCAGTTTGAATTATAGACCATTTATTAATTATTGTATACAAATTTTCCCAAGATTTCGACCTTGCGGGGGCCATCAAGGGGAGGGGGGGCATAAAGGAAAGACGGTGTGAGTACGTGACAGAGAGTGCTCTAATCGTTTGCTTTTTGATAATATTCCAGTGCCACAACTGTTGGCTCCCAGCATGTACTTAATATATCTCATTAAAATACTCATGGACGCATGAATAAGTATTCATATTAAATGCGATACTGTATTTTTTTTTTTTTATTGGAAGCTAGGCATGTTTAGTGTTAATATAATTATTTATACATTAACGTCTCTGAATATCCGAAGATACCATGCCAACTAGGGATTATAATCAATTGAGAATTAAGTTTCTTTTAGAAATTTATGAACGTTGACTTTAAACTTTTGAGGGTTAAAGTTATCAGGGAAAACCCACGAAGGTAATGGATTCCAGAGATGAGAGACTCTGTTGAAAAAGTCGCGCTGGAAGGCTACAGTTCTACATCTAATTATTTGAACCGTAAAAGGATGGGCCGCTACCGATGCTCTGGTATGACGCGATAGGTTTGCAGGCTTAGGTAAAATCGATTTGATCTCTTCAGAAACCCGTTCATCCATGATATATTTGTAGAAAATCGTCAAATCAGCAACATTTCTTCTATGCTGCAAGGAATCAAGGTCATTGGTAAGATTTGAATTACCAATCAATTTAACTGCTCTCCGCTGTACAGAATCAAGACACTTCAAACTACATAAGTATGCTCCACCCCATATGTGAGAACAATATTCCATGCAGGGACGTATAAAAGATTTGTATATTAAAAGAAGTTGTTCGCTACTGAAAAACTTACGACATCGTCCTAAAAACCCCAATTTTTGAACAGCGCTTTTTGCTAGGGTAAAAATATGAGAATTCCATTTCATATTATTTTCAACCTCAACTCCTAGAAGTTTCACGGACTCTTTCTCTATCAAAACGTTGGAATCAAACTTCAATGGAAAAGGGTTAGGTGTTGATAATCTTGAAAAATGGCAAACTTGTGTTTTGGACGTATTAAATTCAACACTGTTAGTAACACCCCAATCAAAGATAGTTTTAAGATCAACGTTTAATGAATCTATCAAATTATATTAATGAATCTATCAACAGTTATTAAGCGCTAAAGGTGAATACGATCTAGGTGCAACATGAGATGCATGAAGAGTGCTACAATCAGCAAAACTATGAATAGGATTAATTGTTGAAACCAACAAGTCATTAATATAGATAAGAAAAAGAGTTGGGGACAAAGCGGAACCTTGAGGAACTCCTGCATTAGTCGAAAATACATCCGATGAAATACCGTCAACATTGACTCGAAATTATCGCTCAGATATAAAGCTTTGGATCCAGGAAATTAGTGGCTCATCTAAACCATAACATCTCAACTTGCATAAAAAATGTTTGTGCCAAACTTTGTCAAATGCTTTGGAAATATCAAGAGCAACACCGAAAGTCTCACCAAAGTTTTCAAGGGATTTGTTCCAAAGATGAGTAGCAAACGAAAGCAAATCTCCTGTTGCTCTTCCTTTTCGGAAGCCGTATTGTCTTTCATTAAGTAATTTGAAAGAATCTAAGAAGCTCATTAAATTTAAATTTATATATTTCTCAAAAACTTTAGACACTACTGACAAAATTGAAATGGGTCTGTAATTTGGTCTTGTAATTATGGTTTGGAGTAAGCCTAACCTCAAAATCCTGTAAAAAAATTACTTGTTAAGCGAACGACGGCAAGTCTCGGTTTATAATAGCTAACAGAATCCTAAAAATAAGTTATAGTCAGCACAAATATGCATATAGGTAAGATGGATGTCATCCCCGTTATGAAGTTGAATCGCATGGAAACGAAAATGATGGTTCGAACACTATTTCCTGTGGTAACCATTCTTTTATAGAGTTTGATTTTGATTTTCTTGTGAGATTACGTTCTGAGATGTTGGTGAACGCAAACTTATTTTAGTTTTTTAAAGTATGGATAACTAAGCAGTAAATCCTATTACAGAATAACATACGAGGATGGAGAAAATAAATAATAAGTAAAACGCACTTTTTCTAATTCACTATAAACAAAAATAAAAGTGGGTCCAATTAACCAGCTGGACAAATGAACAAATTGGAGTTGAATCTTTTAAATATTACTTCGGTCTGAAAGACCTAAGTATTACATTCTCGAGCCTAAAGTGAAATTCTTAACCCCACTTTTTTGGCATTTCTCGACGTTTTAGGTCATACCAATTCTAAAAAAGCAAAATAAAAATGTACGTCTGTCTGCCTGTCGGCCGTCATAACCGACGAAATCTAGAAAATCGATGGAGGGATTTTAAAAATTTTTGTTTCGATGTTTTGTTTTGATCTTGTAAGAATTTTTGAAATATTTTTAGAATTCTGAAAAAGTTTATATTTTTTTATTATAATTTTTGGAATTTTGAAAAAGTTTATATTTTTGATTTTTTTGTAATTTTTGCAATATTTTTAGAATTTCGGAAAAAGTTTCAATTTTTGATTTGGTTATAATTATTGCAATGTTTTTAGAATATTTGTATATTTTGTTCTTTGGCTAGTATTTTTATTAATAAAATCTAATTATTTTTGATTGGCTTATTGGCTTAAAATCAAAAATAATTAGATTTTATTAATATTTTTAGAATTTTGAAAAAAGTTTAAACATTTGATTTTGTAATAATTTGGAATAAAAGTATTGTTACGTTTTTTCCAACCTTCCTTCGAATTGGCCTTACTCTCAATTCGATAAACGCAATTCTCAATCTCTTTTTGAGTTCGATCACTGATTAGTAAGCAAACACACCAGGTTTTATTAAGTATTCAACTCCTTAGTTATTCCACAACAACAGGAAAACAATACAGCAAACAATATTCCTAACTAGAATATTCTTTCAACAGCTTCGAAACTCCAAAAGTTTATTGTAGTAATTTCCACGATTAAAATAATATTTCCTAAAATGTTAAACGTTAGAATATATAAAAATACTTTTTATTTTTCTATTCTTATTCTTTTAATGAAAATGTTTTGATTAAAAGACTTCTTATACACTTTAATAATATTTTATTTTTCTAAATATATTTTCTGTCTCTAAGAGACCTTCTTCAGAGAATGAATTCTGATTTCTATTGAAATCAGAATTCATTCTCTGAAGAAGGTCTCTTAGAGACAGAAAAAATATTTAGGAAAATAAAATATTATTAAAGTGTATAAGAAGTCTTTTAATCAAAAAATTTTCATTAGATTAACACTTTAAGTAGTTGATCAACAATTAAAATCTTATTCTTTTGTTTATTATTATTATCATTAAACAAATTTCGTTTCTCTGCGTTTGTTATTATTACAGAAAAGACCGAAAGAAAATTTATTTGACGCCTATTTAAATACTCAAATGGAGTTTTTTTCCGGTAACTCGTTTTTGTAGGAGTTATGTAGATGTTATTTTTGTATTGAAAACAAGTGATATGTACTTAAATACTCTAAATTCTAAATAGTAGAATCTATAGGTTTTAAGGAGTAGTTAAATTTCGACTCGGGAGTTTAATACAATTTGAGCTGATTTTTCTTACAAATTATTGCTTTCTCTTCAAACGGCATGATGGAGAATATCGATTCCTTTTTTTGCTAAGCCATAATTTCAAACGATTACAAATAATACACAAGAAAACAAACCGTCTTTCCTAATTATTATCATTAAAATTAACTAATTAATAACACATAGCTTACCTCTTTCTAAAATACTTGAACGCTTTGTTGGATAGTAGATTTCATCATCAACTGAAATTACCATATAATCACCCGTCTCGAGCAATTTTCGGTTTTGCAAGCAACGAATAAAATCTATCATTGCTATATGCTCACCCACAAACACATAAACTAAATTATGAAAATTAAATAGTAAATATTGTCGGCACTAAAAAGTGTACTTACTTCTAGCTATTTCATATGTTTCATCAACAATTTTTTGCATTACTGGTATATGAGTTGGAATATAGTCCTTGTACTCCTTGAGTTGAATAACGGTTAAATTTCTTGATTCTGCTAAAACCTTTAAAAATCGTTCATATAAAATATTTTTGTATAAAATTTTATTCACTCGTACTTTAATCGCTTGAGCTATTTCAGCACTCCATGTTGGTTTTAATCCTGATACAATTACAAATTTTTGCCATTCAAATGCTTCTAGAAGAGCAACAACACTTTTCGATACTTTCGATGCTGGGGCTAATGTTCTTGCAAAACTATGAAAAACTGTTTTATCAGAAACTGCAGTATCGGCGCATTTCTAAAAAATAAATTAAACTATAGTAATAGACACTTTCTTGTTTTCGAAAATAAATGATTATTACTATGTATTTGCAAAACTAAAGAAATTAAACTTGATTCCCCCTCACAATTAGGTATATATTTCATAGAAAAAACTGCCTTTTCAAATGTGCGCCACTTCTTGATTGGTAATCAAATTCAAAATCAAGATTCTTCTAATTCATCCTATATGCATGCGCCAGCGTGTCAGTGGGGAAAATAAACTTTGTCGTTTGAGATATTCTGATTTACACAAGTCCCATATAGCTAGATTTTAGATATTTACACGATTTAAATACGTTATACATGTATTTGCGTCCGACGAACAGATTCGTTGATTCTCGGTAGCTACTGTCTGGTGAATCTGAGGATTAGGGCGGGGCAATATTAAAAAAAATATCGATAAAATCGATATATCTATAAAATCGATATATCAATAAAATCGGTATATCGATATATCGATATTTTATCATTTCGATATCGTTGTTCGATATATCGATATTTGTTCCCGACACTAGTAATGAATGTATCTATGTAGCAAGTCGTTATCTCATATATTATAGAAAAGAAGTTACGTTATGGTAGTAATTTGCACATGAAAATCAAAACCGACGCATTTTTACTGGTGATGATTTCAAGTGTTAATAACACTAAATTACCACATTTAGTAAGTTGAAGCCTCAAGCGTAAATATTTTAAATCCCTAAATAAATATAAGTCGCAATATTTTTTAAATTAATTACAAAAAATCTCTATTAAAAAAAATATCTATCTCAAAATGCTTTGCTTGTCCAGAAGTCATAACCCCTTAAAAATTTTAATTCAACAACAATCAATAATTTAGAACTTTGCTATAGGTGGTATTAAAAAAGTTATAGAAAATATTGATATAAAAAATAAACATATATTTGTAATTATCGATATCCCTACGGGCAACCGCATCGGACGAAATGTGTTAAATATATAGGACAAAAATTCGGATGCATTGGACTTATTGGACAAAATTATGGATTCATTGCATTTTTGTCCATTGTGTGGATTTAACCTCAGATCAAAAACATCACTTTAATATAACGATCATCAGGATATATTGGACACATTGGATAAATTCTGTACTTCATTGGATTTTTATCTAACGTGTGAATTTAATCTTGGATCTCGGACATCAGTCCAATATGACGAACATAAGGATGGATTGGACTCTTTGGACAAAATCTAGGATTAGTTGGATTTTTGTCATTTAATAAGAAGAATAAAAAATAAACCAAAAATCAATAAACTTCATTTTGTTTCTCATTGATATTTATCCGTTTGAAATTCTTTCGTTGGTTACGCTTGTGTCAAATATTTATTATCACGTAAAAGCTAAATATAAAAAACAAATGATGGTTAACATCATTCGTTTTATAGTTTTTAATACAATTTTTGTAAAGTTTTAGTAAAGTGATTGTGTCTGTAATTTATAATATATGTAATGATATACATATATATAAATTTGTCAATTCAGCAGTAATTAGAATAAAATGTAAGTACCTTATTTTATAATATCTATTATCTAGAATATTATTTCACACAAATGATTTAAAACATTAAAATTTCTGTTGAAATATTTCGGTGAAGCTTATATTCTTATATTTTTTAGACCGTACTGAGTGCAGGCAAAAACAAAAATGTTTAAATTGCTTTCGCTATAAGTTTAATGAATGCAGGTGCGTGTTCGATTTGACTGAAACAACTGAAAAACAACAACAATTGCATTCAATTTTTCAGTTGTATCAGTTG
Source organism: Diogma glabrata (assembly GCA_963693315.1). Taxonomy (NCBI): domain Eukaryota; kingdom Metazoa; phylum Arthropoda; class Insecta; order Diptera; family Cylindrotomidae; genus Diogma; species Diogma glabrata. The sequence goes on from OY856187.1 coordinate 159,697,387, forward strand.
CTTCAGTCAAATCGAACACGGCTGAAGTATCTTAAGTCTTTTTATTTTCAAACCTTTTCCGCCGTGCTACTAAATTTTAAAAAAACGTTGAACCATTTTGATAACTATTATAAATTTTTTTTAAATTTAAGATAACTTAACAAATTAAAATTACATAGTAGAATAGTAAGTAGAATAGTAATAATAAATAGTAGAATTTTTTCAGTAGTGAATTTTTGACAGATAGGACGCAGCAAGAGATAAAAGATGAGACAAAAAGTATAACAGAGATGTATTACTTATTTTGGGATAAATTTGTTTTCAAAACAATTATAGTAGCTAAATTTCTACTCCTAGTTCGTACCATTTGTTTGATGTGATATTTGTTTGCATAGGTGTCGTTATTTTTATTATAATTATTTTTAATTATCAAAATTTTGTTAGGTAATAGGTAATACCTACAAAATCTTTAATATTTTTACTAGTGTTTGGTTTTCTATTATAATTGTTTGAATTTCAATTGTAATTTATTAATTTTATCCGTTTTTTGTCCATTTCAATGGGACCCCAACAGTTTTTTTAATATTTCAATCTGAGACACTGAATATTCGCACATGCGCATATGAATATGCGCAGAACAACCAATTTTAGTATTCGCTGGTAAAAAAAATCTAATATACGTTGAGTACGTGTTACAGTCTGGTTTTATTTATTTTACTTAAATTTGCTTTCTTTAATGTGGATGAAGGGAATGTGGTGCTTATGGCTGAGTGAAATTACATTAGTGTTATATTTTGTTGTTTTCGTACGGATTATTGCATTTTTAATATGGTATCCAGCAGGAGAATAATTTTGTAAGTTAGTTTGTAGTTGAGTACGTTTTCATTATTGGTTTTGATGCTTTGCATATTTCGAACTCCTCCAATGTTCCTTTTTGCAGTGGTGTTGTGATTTGAAATCTCTATTCTGAGGTGTAAGTGGTTTTCTTCACGTATGCGCATTGCATAGTTTGATTTGCACTCTAGCATGTTTCGTGCAGGTTTGGTCTCCCTGTTTGACCTATATAGTATGCGTTGCATGTATTGCATTTTATTTTGTGTACGTCGGTTTAGTTGTATGGAAAGGTTTTTGTTTTATTGATGTTTCTAAACTTTGTTTGTAAGTTCTCGTTAGTTTTGCATGAAATGTTATAATCATATTTTTCTACGATGTTTTTATATATGCTTCCTTCCATCGCTGTTATCTATGTTGTTATGTAATGGACATCGTTTAGACTGCTAGTGACATCTTTTGGGTTAGGATTAGTTTTGTTTTTGTTGTTGATGTGTGCTTTGTGTTTTGTAACTAATTTTTAAATCATTTCCTCTTTGTTTTTGCAGTATATTTAATAGTGTTGAATTCTTCGTTGTAGTCATTTACATTTAGAGGTGTGTTTAGGTGTCTATTGATGAAAGAGTTGTCAGCGGTCATTTTGTGTTGGTGTGGGTGATGAGAAAATACATGGATTGTTACTTTACTTGTGGTAGATCTTCGGTATATCTTGTATTCGAAGTTATTGTTGTTCTTTTTTATTGTAAGATCCAGGCAGTTGAGTTTATTGTCTATTTCTTTTTCGTGGGTCAACTGAATATTTATAACCTGTTTCTTTAAGTGATTTTTTAAATTATCTATTTGTCCGTTAGTGCCATTAAATAAAATAAATGTGTCGTCTACATATCTGCAGTAGAAAACTAGTTTTAGAGCTAATTTATTGTGTTGCCATCAGGGATGTATTTGTTTCACAATCGTTTAAATATGTGTCTGCTTTAGTATGGGCAGTAGGGTGTCCCAAAAAAAATCAACCATTAAAAAGATTCACTCTGACCCTCTAAAAATGTTCTCTCTGTTGTTATAAAACACCTTGATTTTTTTCAGAATTTTTAAAAAAAATTTAGAGGTCGCGCAAGGTCACTGAACTTACATAAAAATGTCCAAAATGAGGAGAAATTCAGAATGTACTTATTAAATATTTTAAAGCTATAAGTGCTCAAATGAGGTTTTTTTACATTTGTTACAGGTATTTACATATAATTTCAACTTAATTTCATATTGGTTATGGTTTTGTTTAGGTGAGGGAAAGATATAAATATTGCGAAAATCACGAAAAAGGAGTTAGTATAGTAAAGGTTTTTATATTTTGCAAAATGAAAAATATTCTTTTTTACAATTTTTTTTCTGATAGAGTGTTATAACTAATATCATAATTAAATTAAAAATAAACAAATATTATCATATTTACAATAAAAATATAAAAAATTTAAACAGTTTCGTATATTTTTGTGTAAAGATTCGCATATTTGCATAAATGACATATCAAGTAGATCTTGACGATTGCAAGTTTTAAATGCCTTTCTGTGCATTTCCACTACTTGCAACAAAAATTGTTTTTGTTCTTCATCCTTTGTGGAAGAATTAAAGTCTTGTATTAAGGCAATGCCTTGTTCTGCTAAGTCATTTACACATTGCAAATTTTTAGCGAATGTTTCTGCTTTTTTGTGCGATGGACTTTCAGGCCAATCTTTTACGGGTATATTAAGAAAACTATCTTCAATATTGGCTGTTTTAAAGAAACTTTGAGTTACACACAAATCCTCCACGTTAATGGGAAGTGATTCAAGTGTGTATGAAGTGTAATCTCGCTCTGTTTTCATTTTTAAAACAAGGTTTGATTTTTGTTCATCCGAAACTTGCTCTGAAAATATGCTCAGAGTTGAAAGTTCACCACTTATATACCAGGAATGGCGTATGATCATTTTTATACCTATATCTCTCAATTGCTTGTCAGGGTATTCTTTCAGTCTTTGTATCAGCATAAGATCATTAACAGGAGCTTCAACAGCAGATCTGCAAGTAAACCAAGACTGCAAGTATACACAAACAACAAACCGATTGAATCGTTGTATACTTTTAAATTCTTTAGAAGTCAATGCCATTGCGGCTTCATTACTATTAAACAATAACTGTATTTTCAAAGAGTAAATGGCTTTTGCCATCCACCGTGCACGATGAAGAGCCCCTGGTTTTCTAATAGTGAATTCAGTGTCTAAACCGATTATTAAAGAGGCAAGATTCAAAAGCTCTTTGTAATCGTCCCTAGGTAGATTTGCAAGAATATTAAGCTGATCAGAAAAGAAAGATTTTAAGCTATCTGGTGCTGCAATTAGATTAGGCTTCTTTGATACATTGTGATTTATCTTGGACCAAATTTCTCGAAATCTCTTAAATAAGAGTATTTCAGGTCCAGTAGACTTCCCAAAACATACATTGAACGCATCGGAAAGTAGAATCTCAAACATGTGATGCCGACAAGCAAGCCACAATAGATTTCTTCCTATTTTGTGTTCAAGAAGAGTACAGGCTCCTTTTATTCTTCCACTATTAGTTGAGGTTGTGTCGAAGCACATACCGATTACCTGAGACTCAGACTTCCACGTTTCTAAGAGTTGGAAAACCGCATCAGCCGCAGCTTTTCCGGTGCCAGAAAATAACTTAGGTACCCCAAGAAGCTTAGTTTTACCATCTTGTAAAGAAGAAACTAGTACTGCTAAACGGTCAATTTTTTCTGTATTTCCTGGTGTTAAATCGGGAAGCAATTTACCATCCCAATGAACAACTGACTTTGATGCTTCGAACTGAGTTTTTAATTGTTCAGCAGTTTCACGTCGAAGACGCTGGCGTTCCCGATGAACAGTACTTTTAGAAAGTACCACAGACTTTACAGGTGGATCAGATGTCGTGGTAGAGGAAGAACCTTCTTCGTTTATTATAGATGCTATTATCATGGTTGACTTACGAATACTGATGTTAGTTCGGTCTAATACAGCTGCAACCTTTGGAGTCATAACAGATCTGCGACCATGTAGCTTAAAGTTATTATCTTTGGGAATTGTATTGTCGTCCGATAGTATATTTGGTACGAAATCTTGGATTTTTCCAACTAAATAAGATTAAAGAAAATCTGAAGAGTTGATGTAACAAGAGGAAGAGACTTTGAGAGATCAATCCTTTGTTGAATTGAGACCTTTGTTTGCTAACTCAAAACATTAATTAATTATTCCTCCCACAACTGCTGCCATCTATTAGTAAAATTGCAAATCACATATTGTACAGGACATATTAGTCATTTAATGAAATCCAGAACGTTTATAAAGATGAAGAGCATTAGAAAAATAGTGATCAGAAAATGAAACATGGTACTCGTTTAAATTTGTATGGTTAAAAATAAATAAAAATGTAATAAAATGCATATTATATGAGACAATGGTTATACATGATAAAGTGTTCTTTAACACATTTAAGGAAAAAAATGTAAATTTGATAAATGTGATAGAATTCTGCATATGAATTAAAAAGTCAAATTTTTCTAAAATTTCGCTTTTTTCAATGACCTTGCGCGACCTCTAAAATTTTTTTTAAAATTCTGAAAAAATTCAAGGTGTTTTATATTTACATGGAGAACATTTTTAGAGGGTCAGACCTGAAGTTTTTAAAAAAAAGTTTTTTTCGTCCTCTCCTGGGACACCCTAATGGGCAGTCTATTTCTTGAATAAAGTATTCCGTGTAGAATCTGCAGTATCTTTCTTTCACTATTGTGGTAAGTGTTTGGTTAAGCTCATTTATTTGGTTTAGCTCTACTGTGTAGTAGTCTTTTAATCGTTGTATGGTTAGTTTTATTACTACTGAGTTGAGTGTACAATGTACATATTGATGATGTCAAAGAAAACCATTTTATAAACTCTCCTAGCAATTTTAATACTTTGTATGCGGGTGCTGTTGTGTAGTGGTCTTATTGGTTTGTTGGGTTTGTGTTTTAAGGTTAGTCCTGTTAATACTGGGATTACGAGGTTAAATTGTTTTAATTTTCTGTTTTGCGTTTTGTTTATGAGGTGTGTCCATTTGTTTAGTGAGATATTTATTATTTTATTGTAACTATCGGTAATTATTACTATTCATGATTTCATTTGTTTTGTTACTGATATGGTGTTACTTTTACCTGCGTTTAGTAGTACGGCATGGTTGTCTGCAATTTTTCGTGCATGGCATTTTTTGTTATGTTTTCTTGTTGGTATTTTGTTTTTAGTTTGGTATAATGGTTGTTTTCTTAGTTGATGACTTAGTTGATATTTAGGTTGATTAAAGTTCTGTTGAATATTTCGTTTTTGCAGTAGTTTTTTAAATTTTTCCGTCAAAGTGCGTTGTACATATTTTAAAACTTTATTTAATATTGTTGTTTCAGCTTTTGTGAATTTGATGCTGGTTTTGTTGATTAATCTTGGGTGAAATAAATGTGTTGATATTAATTTTGTTATGAATCAGTTGTTGAGTTTCTTTTTGTGTCTTTTTTTTTATATATAGCGTTTCTTTTATAGCTATGTGGTTCACTGTTTTTATATATGGTTCTATGATTCTGTTGTACAACAAAGTACAAAGCTTTTGCTTTATTGTTAACATTAAGTTGTGTGCAAGGTAAAAATCATTTTTTATGTAAATAATTTTCTATACAAAATTTAATTTTAAACGATAGCTTCCAATTTTTCATGGTGTAAATGCATACATAAAACTTTAAGAATATTGTCCTGAAAGTTTCATAATTTAAGAGAATCGATCACCTTCGGAAAAACTCATCAGTTCGAAAAGTTTATAACTGGAATTTTATCATAAAATTTTTTAAATTGTTAAAATGAGTACAGGTTGAGCAATGCTTATTGAAAGTTCCGTTAGATTGTATAAAATCTACCTCCTAGTCATAAACACCACACAAAAAATTATGATTATAATGTACGAACTTAAATATTTTCAGGATGTAGATGCGAGTTTGAAGTCAGTGAAACATGGAATAAAAACAGATGTTAAACAGGATCTCAAAATAAAATAACGAAAACAGATGTTAAACAGGATCAAAAACAGGATTTTTGGCCAAATTCGGTAGCCGAGTTGAAAAATAATGGCCCATATACGCATTGTTATATATATATTTAAATATAGGAAGATACTATGTACATATAATATAATTTTTAAGATAATGTAATTTAACTTTATTCTTAAATCTTTTCCATATATATAGAGAATAAAATTTTTATAAATGCATTCAATATATTTGTATTTATTTTTGTATATTCCTTGAATTTGTCCATACTTTTTGCTGTCATTATTTTATTAAGGATATAATATAGGATATTTTTTTGGAAAGTATGTAAATTTACCCTAAAATATCTAAATATTTACCAATAAAAGTTTTTGTAAATAATTCAATATATTGGTATTCATTTGTGGATACTCCTTGATTTCGTCCATAACTTATTACTTCAATATTTGTATTGGACAGTTTTAAGGATGGTATGGATACTTGTCTGGACATCGGACGCGTGGACGATTTTGGACCAAACTCATTGAACAAATCTAAGGACAATCCAATCCATTATTGGATTTTTGTCCCAAAGTTAATTGAATTTTGAGTCCCCAATATAATTGAATCGTCCTCGAATTCGTACTATGATTTTGCCGGTAGGGATATCGATAAGTATCGATTTATCGATAAGTGCCGGTATACCAATAAGCATTGATATATCGATAAGTATCAATATATCGATAAGTGGCGATATACCCATAAGTATCGATATATGTATCAATAAGTATCGATATATCAATTTCTTGATTGATTTAAGATATGGTTATTCGATATATCGATAAATATCGATATATATCCATCTTTTTTCCCGACACTACTGAGGGTACTGTCTGGTAACCAATTCAAAATTTAGACACATTTTGTCCAGCCTAAATACTAAATAGCCTAGCTAGCTTTTAAATCTATATTTACACATCACATTATAAATTCGCGTTGGACGAGCAGATTCGTTTTAGATTCGTTGATTCGTGATATACGAACTGCATTAAATTTGCCATATTTAAGAATTCTCAAGAGCTAATATTGCCTTTGTCAACGCGAATAAATTAAATTATAGAAAACTTTTTCTTTGAGGTATCAAAATAAATTTGTCGGATTTCGTGCCCACATTATTGCTCGATGTTGTTCTCGACTCTCGAGCTATTGCCACTATTGTTGTAAAGTTATAAGTTTCAGCCATCTATAAGGTTGGTAAGTCTTTTTATGTTCAATCAGAAAATTAAGGTCCCATAGAACTTTTCTAATATATGTTCAATGTTCATAGACTAATTGAAGGACAAATTGTACATTCAACGGGCGAGTTTTAAGTAAATATTTTAGAGAACTCTGAAAATACTAAACTATTCCATTTACTTGTAGAATATAAACAAGTTTCTATATTTTAAACGCTGCTTATATTTTATTCAGTTCAAATAAAGTTTTAAATTCAGGTAACCATCCTGAATGATTTGTTAAAGCTATACACGAGCGTATAAATACGTTGTTTTAATCATAGATTTAAAATTAGATAATTTTTATAAATCAACAATCCACTTACATATGACAACATTGGTAAATTCCATGCAGCTGCAACTAAAGCTTCTGAAGTACATGTTTCATCTGGTCCAATAAATGCCATAATTTGAGAGTCCCTCATTTCTGTCATAAATTTTATTGGCAAAGGACGTAAAGTCGTTATATTGCGTCCAATATCGACCGCTTTAAATTTCAGTCTTGCTCCTGGAATTAAGTTGCTTTTATTAATTTCTTCAACAGCAAGTGGTAGAGCACCCAATGACACCTTGATAGGATAAAAAGTATATTAGATGTGTGTTAGAATTTTTTTTTAATCTTTTTCATTATTTGTCACATGTTTATTCCAATATTTCGACCTTGCGGGTCATCATCAGGGGTTACATATATTTTATTATATTAAATATTACATAATCAAAAAATTTTTTATAAAAATTTTTAAAAAAATACTTGAAAAAATTAACAATAGTTTAAAAAACAGATAATAAACATTAATTGTTTAAAGGAACAAACTGCACACAAATTCCACAAAAATTTTTAATAGAATCATAAACTTTTAATTTTTATTCTATTAAAAGGTTTTGTTTAAATAAGTTTTCAATCGCGAATAACTCGAAAAATATCGATCTATCGAAAAAACCTTATACAACATTTTATACTTAAAATGTGTCCTTTTATCTATTTATGGGTTACTTTGAGTGCAAAATATTCCACCCTCGAGAAGGGGTGAAATCCACCCCAGGATAAAAGGGCACATCAGCGCTATGCCACTTTCGTTCCTGAGACATTCCTAAACTATTCACCAAATTTCATGTTAATCGGACAAGCTTCAAAGAATTCAGAGCGGAAAACGTGTCTGTTCGTAAAACTCAGCAAAGTCTCTATATTAATGACAAATGTTAGACATATCGTGTACATATTTTGCTACTCTTATAATACCATATTTTTATGTTATTATTAAATGAAATTTTCTATAAATTTGAACTTAACAATTCTTTTATTGCATAAATTTTGTTAAGAAAAATAATTTGTTCATAAATTTTGTTTATATTGTTTACACAATATAAATATTTCGTCGCTTTAATAATGAAACAACGTATTCGCAAAAGTGTAGTTTCGAGATAATTGGGTTTAAAGATTTTTCGATTTTCTGATTTTCGTAAACTCGGCAGCACTATTGAATGAATAAAGATATTGGAAAAAAATTTCTACCAATTAATCTTGACTAATTTCCCCACAACATATTAAAATTTCACATTGGTACCTGCTGGCTTTTCTACCTAAAAAGAGGTAAAAAGTCAATCAGGTACCTTATACGTTATTTCGGAAGTACGATTAAGCCTAAAACTAATTATTATTGAACTAACGCATAATATTCTTACAATTTTTTATTTATATGAACCGGCATATCATGTAGTAATGAATGATGCTTATACAATATTTTAGATTTACCATTTCGTGTGGCGATAGTAATGTATGTAAAGTATACGACACTGATTTTACCCAAGTTATTATTCTGTAGGAATTGAAATATCGTACATGCATTTACGCTGTTTCAATATTTAACCAAATTCAAATTTGCATGTACGTTAATTAACAATATATAAATTTTCAACCCCAGTTATAAAAAAATTGGAAAATGTTAAAATGCCACTTTATAGACATGCTTATGGGGAATGCAGCACACCCATTATATAATAACAACGTATATATGGCATACGTTATTTCATTATTAAAGCGACGATTTAATTGCGCACATTATAATGTTTCTGACTTCAAATAATATATAAAAACACACATTTAGAAAAAAATAATCAAAATCGGAGCTGTCCCTGAGGACTTAGAAGTTTTACGGATTTTGAAGCTAATTTTACTCGACTAACACTATTTTTTCAATTTATTGGACTACTAAATTTATTGGACTACTAAATTGTTGTCCACAACTTCATGTCTAAAAATCGTTTAAATTAAATTAAATGAATTGTTAAAATATGGAGGGGCTGAAATCTCAACCTCTGAGATATCAAGGTCTTTGGTCTAGGTTAAGGATTTTGATATAGTTTTCGGCAAAAAACTTTTATGAGGACATGGTTTTTAGTTTTGGGCAGCGATTTATATCAAACATAACTTTTTGTTAAAGTGCATGTATTTTCAGATATGTATGTAAAAATACAGTTTAGATATGTATTACAAAACTAACACGAAACATCAATACGTTGTCGGAAAATTATAATAACAGAACATAAATTAACATAATTTAGTGAGAAGATTATACAATCAGCAAACTACTCAAAAACCCCTTCATTTAGCATTTCGAGAAAATATTTCAAAATCACAAATTCATATTTCTTTCAAAATTCCAAAAATATTATAAAAATTAAATAAAATCAAAAATTCAAACTTTTTTCAAACAAAATTCTAAAAATTATTACAAAATCAAAAATTGTAACTTTTTCCAAAATCATAAAAATTATAATAAAATCAAAAATTTAAAATTTTTCGAAATTCTAAAAATATTCCAAAAATTCTTACAAAATCAAAAATTGATTTTTTTTTCAAAACTAAAAATATTCCAAAAATTAGAATAAAACCAAAAATTTAAACTTTTTCTAAATTCTAATTCTATTCCAAAAATTCTTAAAAATTTAAAAATTCAAACTTTTTCCAAAATTCTAAAAATATTGCAAAAATTATAACAGTATCATAAATTGAAACTTTTTCCAAAATAATAATAAAATCAAAAATTTTTCAAAATTCTAAAAATATTCCTAAAATTCTTACTAAATCAAAACCTGAAACTTTTTCAAAATTCCAAAAATATTTCAAAAACGATGACAAATTAAAAAATTTCCATGTTCAATTATAATTACGTAAACAAACTGCTAAATTTTTTTTTTTTCAAAAAATCATCTACAAAAATAAATGAAATCATTTTTTTGACACACTTGACAATATTTTTTTGACAAACTTATACAATAAAATTCTCAATAATAATAATTTCATGGTCATTATACATTTCATTTCATACAAATAACTAATTTTATTTTTTTCTTAAAAAAATAAATGAAAATCATTCTTTTGACACACTTGACATTATTTTTTTGACTAACTTATAATTCATAATAATAATAATAAAATTTCATGTCGTACAAATAATTAATTTTATTTTTTCAAAAAATTGGGTAAAAAATAAATAAAAATCTTTGTTTTGACACACTTGACAACATTTTTTTGACAAACTTATAATGCCATAATTCTCAATAATGATAATAAAATTTCATGTCATACAAATAATTAATTTTATTTTTTGCCAAAACATTGGGTAAAAAAATAAATAAAAATCTTTCTTTTGACACACTTGACAACATTTTTTTGACATAGTTATAATGCCATAATTCTTAAAAATTTCATGTCAAACAAATAATTTAATTTTTTTTTTAAAAAATTGGGTAAAAAAATAAATAAAAATCTTTCTTTTGACACAATTGACAACATTTTTTTGATAAACTTATAATGCCATAATTCTCAATAATAATAATAAAATTTCATTTCAACAAGTAATTAATTTTATTTTTTTCCAAAAAAATAAATTAAAATCTTTCTTTTGACACACTTGACAACATTTTTTTTTGACAAACTTAAAATGCAATAATCTAGTTTTTGATCTTACATACCATCCAGATGTTTCCACATTCTTTGTTCCTACTCATTATCACTTAAAATGAATGTTTTTTAAGCAAAAAATATGTATATTTCCTTGTTTTGACACACTTGACGATTTTTTCGATACAGTTCCGGTACAGTTATCGCACACATCGTCCTTTCGGCTCTTACCTTTGAGTGTACCTATTTTTAGAATTCAAAATTTTTCAAATCCCTTCAGCCGTTTTCTGGATTTCGTCGGACGGACGGCCGGCCGGCAGACAGACATAGATTTTTTTTTGCCTTTTTATAATCAGTAGGTCCTAAAACGTCGAGAAATGCCAAAAAGTGGGGGTAAGAATTTCACTTTTAGCTCATGAATGTAATACGTTGGTCTTTCAGACCGAAGTAATAAGATTAAATAGTAAAATATGGAGGGACTGATATCTTACAGCTCTGAGATATCAAGACTTCGGTCTGGGTAAAGGATTTTGATATAGTTTTCGGCAAAAAACTTTTATGGGGACATGGTTTTTAGTTTTGGGCAGCGATGTATATCAAACATAACTTTTTGTTAAAGTACATGTATTTTTTATCTCTGTTAGATATGTATTACAAAACTAACAAGAAACAAAAACAATACAGATCATAAATTAACATAATTTAGTGAAAAGATTATGCAATCAGCAAACTACTCAAAAACCCCTCCATTTAGACTTTAGAGTTTCGAGAAAATATTTCAAAATCACAAATTCATTTTTCTTTCAAAATTCAAAAAATATTGCAAAAATTAAATAAAATCATAAATGCAAACTTTTTTCAAACAAAATTCTAAAAATATTTTAAAAATTATTACAAAATCAAAGATTAAAACTTTTTTCAAAAACTCTAAAAATATTGCATAAATTATAACAAAATCAAAAATTGTAACTTTTTCCAAAATTATAAAAATTATAATAAAATCAAAAATTTTAAATTTTTCAAAATTCTAGAAATATTCCAAAAATTCTTGCAAAATCAAAAATTGAAACTTTTTTCAAAATTCTAATTGTATATAAAATTCAAAAATTCTATTTTTTTTCGAAATTCTAAAAATATTCCAATAAGTAGAATAAAATCAAAAATTTAACTTTTTCTGAATACTAATAATATTCCAAAAATTCTTAAAAATTCAAACTTTTTCTAAATTCTAAAAATATTTCAAAAATTATAACAACATCAAAAATTGAAACATTTTCCAAAATTATAAAAATTATAATAAAATCAAAAATTTTAAATTTTTCAAAATTCCAAAAATATTCCAAAAATTCTTCAAAAATCAAAAATTGAAACCAATTCCAAAAATTAGAATAAAATCAAAAATTTAAACTTTTTCTAAATACTAATAATATTCCAAAAATTCTTTAAAATTCAAACTTTTTCCAAAATTATAATAAAATCAAAAATTTAAAATTTTTATAAATCCTAAAAATATTCCAAAAATTCTTTAAAATTCAAACTTTTTTCAAAAATCTAAAATTATATATAAAATTCAAAAATTCTATTTTTATTCAAAATTCTAAAAATATTCCAAAAATTAGAATAAAATCAAATATTTAAACTTTTTCTAAATTCTAATAATATTCCGAAAATTCTTAAAAATTCAAAAATTCAAACTGTTCCCAAAACTCTAAAAATATTGCAAAAATTATAACAATATCAAAAATTGAAACTTTTTCCAAAATTATAAAAATTATAATAAAATCAAAAATTTAAAATTTTTCAAAATTCTAAAAATGTTCCAAAAATTCTTACAAAATCAAAAATTGAAACTTTTTCAAAATTCCAAAAATATTTCATAAACTATAACAAATTCAAAAATTTACGTAAACAAAAAGCTAAATTTTTTTTCCAAAAACTTATTTAAAAAAATGAATGAAATCATTTATTTGACACACTTGACAATATATTTTTGACAAATTGATGCAATAAAATTCTCAATAATAATAATTTCATGTTCATTATACATTTCATTTCATACAAATAACTAATTTTATTTTTTTCTAAAAAAATAAATGAAAATCATTCTTTTGACACACTTGACATTATTTTTTTGACTAACCTATAATTTTCAATAGTAAAAATAAAATTTCATGTCGTACAAATAATTAATTTTATTTTTTTCCAAAAATAAATAAAAATCTTTCTTTTGACACACTTGAAAACATTTTTTTGACAAACTTATAATTCCATAATTCTCAAAAGTTTCATGTCAAACAAATAATTAATATTATTTTTTTCCGAAAAATTGGGTAAACAAAAATCTTTCTTTTGACACACTGGACAGCATTTTTTTTAACAAACTTATAATGCAATAATCTAGTGTTTGATCTCACATACCAATCCCGACCATCCAGATTTTTCCACATTCTTTGTTCCTACTCATTATCACTTAAAATGAACGTTTTTTAAGCATAAAATATGCATATTTCCTTGTTTTGACACACTTGACGATTTTTTTGACATACTTCAGGTACAGTTATCGAACACATCGTCCTTTCGGCTCTTACCATTGAGTGTATACCTATTTTTAGAAACCAAAATTTTTAAAATCCCTTCAGTCGTTACTACATTTTGTCGGTTGTGACGGCCGGCCGGCAGACAGGCATACATTTTTTTTGCTGTTTTAGAATCAGTAGGTCCTAAAACGTCGATAAATGCCAAAAAAGTGGTGTTAAGAATTTCACTTTTAGCTCTTGAATGTAATACGTAGGTCTTTCAGACCGAAGTAAAATGTTTAGAGGAATTAGTAAATATTTTTTTTCTGTGCATCCATCGTACCTATCTCTCTAATCGAGCCTAAAAAACCATTTATTTTTTAGTTCTCACTCCCAGGATATCGAACAGACGATAAAGGTTTTTCGTTTTATTTTTTCAAAGCCAAAATTCATCAAATAAATAAATTCTTTCTATTTCTAATAATTTAAGCTAGTATTTACCCTAGAATGTCCATAACCTGCTAGAAATCCAATAATGATATCTCTAGTTGATTTTGTCGTATTTAAATAATTTCTAATGTTATAGTTACAAGCATCTACTCCTTGTAGTGTTTTGGTAGTAACATCTGTTTTAGAATGTACCGGTTGCATTAAAAGAACCACAAATAACATCAATTTAATAATCAGACACATTTTCTTATTTATTTGTTATTAATTTTACTTCTTTTATTCACTAAACTATCGATAAATAATAATTAAAATAAATAAATAATAATTAAAATATCGATAAATAACAATTAAAATAGATTCCACAAATTTCTATTTATTTCTCAAAAAAAAACCTTATTTCCTAAATAAATTTACGAATCACCAAACTCAACGTAAAATTTTTTAATTTTTTAAATTCACTTAAAAAAATTCATAAAATTAAGTTACAAGTACTTTAGTTTCGGTTAAATATTTAAATTTAATACTTCTATGCCGGTCTACCTTTACCGAAAAGGATTCAACAACTGAATCTTGATAGACGATAGTGATTAATTGATAAAACTTTAAATAAAATGAATTTATTATTTTGTTTATATTCAAATCATGCAGAGTAGATTCTACTCTCGGACGTAAATAAATATATATGTATACGTATAACATACAATTCTCCAATATGAAAGGGGTAAGGACTAAAGACTTTAATAGAAAAATTTAAAGATCAAAAAATGTATGTACATTCAAATTTTAAGATAGAAACGGATCTTGTAAATTTTTCAAATTCTAATAGCAAGCTTACTTCATGAAATCTCCATACAATATATATAGTTTCATACAACATGCCAAAAATATTCTTTAAACTTATGAATAATCAAAAATAGTTATTTATTATACAAGGGAAAAAAGTAGTAGATTTTAGCTCGAGGTTGTGTTGTCTCCCGACGCGAAGCGGAGGGAGACAAAAAACCGAGAGCTAAAATCTACAATTTTTCCCGTGTATAATACACTATTTTTTTCTGTGACTGGATAAATATTAATATTATTATTGAAAAAATATTATTAAACAAATATTACAATATGTATATTCACCACACCATACGAATTTTTCTTGAATAAAAACTTAAAATTAAGTTTCATTTTATTTGTCAAAACCAGTTATTAACATCAAGAAGAAAACGGTATAACTTTTCATTAACATTAAAATAGTCATAAATGTTCATAAATATTCATAATATTCATCATTTATGTGTATATATGTATTTATATATATATTTTTATCTATCCGGGAAAAAAGTACATACTTTTTTCCCGGGGAAAAAAGTATTTTATGAAAAGTAGCATTTTTGCACCTGTCAGCAGAAGTAAAATGTTAAACTTTTTTCCCGTCACAGAAAAAATAATATTTTTCTACGATAGTAGATGACAATAGTTATTTATAATACAAGGGAAAAATGTAGTAGATTTTAGCTCGAGGTTGTGTTGTCTCCCGACGCGAAGCGGAGGGAGACAAAAAACCGAGAGCTAAAATCTACAATTTTTCCCGTGTATAATACACTATTTTTTTCTGTGACTGGATAAATATTAATATAATTATTGAAAAAATAATATTAAACAAATATTACAATATGTATATTCACCACACCATACGAATTTTTCTTGAATAAAAACTTAAAATTAAGTTTCATTTTATTTGTCAAAACCAGTTATTAACATCAAGAAGAAAACGGTATAACTTTTCATTAACATTAAAATAGTCATAAATGTTCATAAATATTCATAATATTCATCATTTATGTGTATATATGTATTTATATATATATTTTTATCTATCCGGGAAAAAAGTACATACTTTTTTCCCGGGAAAAAAGTATTTAATGAAAAGTAGCATTTTTGCACCTGTCAGCAGAAGTAAAATGTTAAACTTTTTTCCCGTCACAGAAAAAAAATATTTTTATGCAGGTTTAATCTCCTGTGAAAATAGATTTTTTTCCACTAGTGCAAAAACATTTTCGCTAAATAACGCTAAATGGTTTTTTCATCTAATTTTACAGTTTTTCAATCAAAGCAACTATGATCAAATGTAATATGAATTACATTCTCGAGCCAAAAGTGAAATTATTACCCCCACTTTTTTGGAATTTCTCGACGTTTTAAGACCTTACTAATCTAAAAAAGCAAAAAAAACAAAATGTATGTCTATCTGCCGGCCGTCCGACCGGCCGTCACAACCGACGAAATCTAGAAAACCGCTGGAGAGATTCAAAATTTTTTTCTGAAAATAGGTATACTCAATAGGAAGAGCCGAAATGACGATGCGTTCGATAACTGCACCGAAAGTGTGTCAAAAAAAATCGTCAAGTGTGTCAAAACAAGGAAATTTGCATATTTTTTGCTTAAAAAACGTTCATTTCAAGTGTTTACGAATAGGAACATTGAATTTGGAGAAATATCGATGGTTGGATTTGGTATGTGAGGCCAAAAACTAGATTATTGCATCGAGTTTTCCAAAAAACTGATTTCTATTTTTTTAACCAATTTTTTGGCAAAAAATGAAATTATTTGTATGACATGAAATTTAATCTCATGTTCGATTGAAAATGGTAATTTTTGATTTTGTTTAATTTTTGCGATATTTTTAGAATTTTGGAAAATGTTTTTTGAATTTTGTTATATAGAAAAAGTTTTAATTTTTGATTTTGTAATATTCTTGAGTTTTGAAAAAAATTGTATATTACTTCGGTCTGAAAGACCTAAGTATTACATTCATGAGCTAAAAGTGAAATTCTTACCCACACTTTTTTTGGCATTTCTCGACGTTCTAGGACCTACTAATTCTAAAAAAGCCAGCTGGCCGTCACAACCTACGAAATCTAGAAATCCGCTAAACGGATTTCAAAAATTTTTTTCTTCTAAAAATAGATTTACTCAATGGGAAGAGCCGAAAGGACGATGTGTTCGATAACCGTACCGGAAGTGTGTCAAAAAATCGTCAAGTGTGTCAAAACAAGGAAATTTGCATATTTTATGCTTAAAAAACGTTCATTTTTAGTGATTACGAGTAGGAACATTGAATTTGGAGAAATCTTGATGGTCGGGATTGGTATGTGAGACCAAAATCTAGATTATTGCTTTATAAGTTTGTCAAAAAAATGTTGTCAAAAAAATGATTTTATTCACTTTTTAGCCAATTTTTTGGAAAAAATGCAGATGTTTTTATGACGTAAATGTAATTGAAAATGAAATTGGACATGGACATTTTTTAATTTGTTATAGTTTTTGAAATATTTTTGGAATTTTGAAAAAAGTTTGTATTTTTGATTTTGTAATAATTTTTGCAAAATTTTTAGAATTTGGAAAAAGTTTTAATTTTAAATTTAATATAATTTTTGCAATATTTTTTGAATTTTGAGAAAAAAAATAGAATTTTTGAATTTTATATATATATACTTTTAGAATTTTGAAAAAAGTTTCAATTTTTGATTTTGTAAGAATTTTTGGATAATTTTTTGAATTCTGAAAAAATTGGAATTTTTGAATTTGTGAATTTTATATACATATATATTTTCAGAATTTTGAAAAAAGTTTCAATTTTTGATTTTGTAAGAATTTTTGGAATATTTTTAGAATTTTGAAAAATTTAAAATTTTTGATTTTATTATAATTTTTGGAATTTTGAAAAAAGTTTCAATTTTTGATATTGTTTTAATTTTTGCAATATTTTTAGAATATTTTTAAAAGTTTGAATTTGTAAGGATTTTTAAAATATTATTAGAATTTAGAAAAAGTTTAAATATTTGATTTTATTACAATTTTTGAAATAATTTTGGTATTTTGAAAAAAGTTTGTGTTTTTGATTTTGTTATAATTTTTGCAATGTTTTTAGAATTTTTGAAAAAAGTTTCAATCTTTGATTTTGTAATAATTTTTGGAATATTTTTAGAATTTTGAAAAAAGTTTGATTTTATTTAATTTTTACAATATTTTTGGAATTTTGAAAATATGAATTTGTGATTTTGTAATATTTTCTCGAACACTAAATGGAGAGGTTTTGAGTAGTTTGCTGATTGTATCATCTTTTCACTAAATTATGATAATTTATGATCTGTTATAATTTTCCAGGAAAGTATTGATGTTTCGGGTTAGTTTTGTAATAAATTTCTAAACAGAGATAAAACAATACTTGTATTTAACAAAGAGTTATGTTTGATATACATCGCTGTCCAAAACTAAAAACCATGTCCTCATAAAAGTTTTTTACCGAATACTATATCAAAATCCTTAACCCAGAGCGAAGTCTTGATATCTCAGAGCTGTGAGATTTCAACCCCTCCATATTTTGATGGTTATAATTTTAGAAATATTTTTGGAATTTTAAAAAAAGTTTGTATTTTTGATTTTGTCATAATTTGTGCAATATTTTTAGAATTTTGGGAAAAGTTTGAATTTTTGAGTTTGTGAATTAAGAAATTTTGCAATAATTTTGGAATTTTGAAAAAGTTTCAATTTTGATTTTGTAATAATTTTCGGAATATTTTTAGAATTGAAAAGTTAAAATTTTTGATTCTATTATAATTTTTGGAATTTTTAAAAGCTTGTACTTTGTATTTGTTATAATTTTTGGAATACTCTAAGAATTTTGAAAAAATGTTTGAGTTTTTAAATTATGAATTTTTGCAATATATTCAAAGTTTTGAAAAAATTTAAATGTTTGATTTCATTATAATTTTGTGATTTTGAAAAAAATTTGTATTTTTGATTTTGTTATAATTTTTGCAATATTTTTAGAATTTCGAATAAAGCTTCAATCTTTGATTTTGTAATAGTTTTTGGAATGTTTTAATAACTTTAAAAAAAAGTTTAAAT
Source organism: Diogma glabrata (assembly GCA_963693315.1). NCBI lineage: Eukaryota > Metazoa > Arthropoda > Insecta > Diptera > Cylindrotomidae > Diogma > Diogma glabrata. The sequence continues at coordinate 159,716,293 of OY856187.1, forward strand.
TTTTGATTTTGTTTTAATTTTTAGAATATTTTTGGAATTATGAAAGAATTATGCATTTTTGATTTTGTCATATTTTTTTGAAACGCTAAATGGAGAGGTTTTTGAGTAGTATAATGGGTGTATCATCTTTTCGATAAGTTATATTAATTTTCCGGCAACGTATTAATATTTCGTGTTTGTTTTGTAATAAATTTCTAAACAGAGATAAAAAAATACTTGTACATTAACAAAGAATTTTATGTTTGATATCCATCGCTGCCCAAAACTAAAAACAATGTCCTCATAAAAGTTTTTTTGCCGAATATTATATTAAAATCTTTAACTTAGTTAGACCGAAGTCTTGATATCTCACAGCTGTGAGATTTCAGCCCCTTCATATTTTTTAATGTTATATCGTCGATTTCTAATTTAATAATTTATAATAAATATCGTTTTTATTTTTACTGTCGTTAACAAATTTTCAATCATGAAAAAACAGTTTTTTATCTCTTTCAGCAAATTCTATGGCATGTTGTACAAACATGGAATTGGTGTGTTCGTTTGTATAAAAAATTTGAAAATGTTTTGTTAATTATTTTGTAGTGAAACAAAACCGAGTAGAAAATTGGCGAACATACCAAATTTATAAAGCTTCAAGAAAACGAACACGTAGATGTCTCCAATTTCAAAAAATTTTCTTTCCTAAACTTAACAGTGTAATTTGTTTTTAATTTAAGCCGGGCATTCACATACAACAGAAACTGAAAACTATTCAAAATTCAAGACTCTATTACCAAAATTTAAAATAATAATTAATATTATGTGACAGTTTCTGGAAGAGAAACAATTAAATTTTAATTGTTTCTGTTTCAGACAAAACAGACGAATTTTCAGTTTCTTTTTCAGTTTCTAAAGCCGTGCATTCACATACAACAGAAACCGAAACTGAATTTCATACAAATTTGATTGCAACTGAAACAGAAACCGAATTTAGAAACTGAAAATTCGTCTGTTTTGTCTGAAACAGAAACAATTAAAATTTAATTGTTTCTGTTCCAGAAACTGTCACATCCCGCTAAACATGGTGAATTGTTTACGAACCGTAAACGAACAATGCGGTTCGTAAACGGTTCGTAAATGGTTCGTAAACGGTTCGTAAACGATTCACTATGTTTAGCGGGATAATATTAATTATTACATATTTTAAATTTTGATAATAGAGTTTTGAATAGTTTTCAGTTTCAGTTTGTACGTGAATGCCGGCTTTAGGTATAAAAACTTGATTTCTGCTGCTTATCAAAACAAAAACAAAATCTATTTTTGTGTCAGGGAGTTGGGTTTTTTGGACTATCGTTGTTTTATTCACCCTTTATTTATATGTTACATGAATTATATACTCAAATAGAAATATGTAGTTATTTTCTCTTGTTATAATCATGACCTCTCATCTGTAATAAAAATTCTTTTTTTAACGACTGTCATAGAAAATAATGTTTTCTATCTATCATTTTAAAACAGAAAGTTGGCTTTTGCTGTTTAGCGTGCATTTTTTAATTTTTTCTGCTCTAATGCAGAAAGTAAGACAAAAGACATAATAGACAAAGACATAATATTAAATAATTTATAACATATTATGAATTATTTTTTATTTAAAAATAGATAATTTATTAATTTAAATTTTTAGCTTGACGTTCGTTCGATATGTTTTTTAAACAAAAACTAAATAATATAAATGCCTCCTTAGCAACGCATATCTTACTTAAAAAAATATTGTTTTTTAAAAATTAAAATTATGATTTAAGCTTTTTTAATAATAAACAAATATGTCGGCAGTCGTTAAAAAAATAGTATGTATACTTTGAGCAGAAAGTAACATTGCTGCTCTGACATGATTGCTGGTTTCGGCTACGCCTCAACCAGCAACTTTCATGCACGAGCAGCAATGTCGTACTTTCTGCTCTTAATATACAATGTACTATTGTTCTATATATTTCAATGCAAAATTAAAATTTAGTATATAAAAAAAATTGAACAGTAAAGTTTAATTTAACTGACAGTAAGTTGTATACTTTGAAATATATTTTTAATATTTGTTTTATTTTAATAATGCTAATGAATTTAAATAAGTTATTTTATATTAAACGTATACAAACGTTTGTTGTCGATTGATTGTTTTTACTTTTTGTTTATAGTTTGTGTAAAATTGTATATAATATATTTTTGTTTGTTTTAAGCTGTCATTATTTAACATGGTTGAAGCTTAAAACTATAGACCGTATACATTATTTCACTATTATAGACCTTAATTTTGTTTTAACTGTTGTTAATTTTTTGGTTTTGCAACTGATACTGATACTGTTGTTAAGCAACTGATACAACTGAAAAATTAAATGCAAGTGTGGTGAATAGTGTGAATTTTATGGTAAAATTTTGTTATCACTTTCAAATTCTGTAGCATCGATTTTCTTATAGGCACCATAACTTTTCATCACTATTGCTGTGTGCGAACTGACGAAATAATGACAGAACACAATTTTTGGTGATGGTGAAATATTGTAAAAACAAAATTTTGACATAAGGTGAAAAACTTCGTAATATTTATGTTTGCTGTTAATAAATATATATAACATACATACTAATATAAATATTACTTTGGCACTTAAAAAAACTTCTGTAATAAATTGTTGTTCCTCCTGAAATAATTTGTTATGCCTACTGTCACAATTTGATGATGCTAAAAAGCAATACCAAATTTTGACGTTTCGTTATGGTGAATATAAATTCCAACAAACAATTTTGACAGTTAATATTTGTCATCTGTCATTATTTCGTCAGTTCGCACACAGCATTTGAAATTTTTCTCAGTTATGAAATGTGAGAAACCCATGACTACCAAATTTTTTGGGCTACCAAACAAAAAAGTTCTACAAAAGCAATTTATTTTCAGTAAATGTTTTAACTCTCAATCTATGTGGAAATAATACACAATATAAAATTACATGTGGAAATTATATTAGAAAAGTACTTTAAAAGTACATACTTTATTTTCTTTTTAAGTACTTTTTAAATGTTTTTCAAGTTGACCCGGCTTTTTAACCCAGACTTCAACCCCAATAATTTTTAACAATTTTGGTGAAACTATCAATTTCTTATCTCTAAGTGGGATTTGTTATAAAGACCCCGTTATTCAAATTGTAAAACATTCTACAATAATCCCAACGTTATCAACAATCTATGTATGTCTGTTTTTTAGTGGCGTTAAAATCCCAATGTTTGCTATCAAAGTCATATCATTTCTTTTAAAAGCCTGAATTGTGAACTGCTTACACTTTTACATACAATTTTTGGTCCTGATTATTCTTTAACAACTGTCTCAAGTTATTCACTATTTCGTATTCGTAGAATCAAAGCTTAAACAAACTGTAAGGCTAAGTAGTTTAAGTTTAATTCGCATTGCGGGAATTTTTGAAAAAAAAAATCGGAACGCGGGAATCTATGTTATATCGAGATAGTCCCGGTGAAATCGGGACGGCCATTGTGGTTATACCTAACTGAAACCGTTGTTAAAAAATTGGACTATTTGTTTCGATATCGTAAGTTCTCCAGTAGCAAACGGCTTATTTAAGAGTAGTTACAAGTAATTTATGCGTCCTTGAATAGATTATTGTTCTATCATGGAGGAATCTCACACAAGTAGTTTAAATTTCTTGATTCTATACACTGGATAACTGTTAAAATGACCGAAAGTTCAAATCTTACCAACGACATCGATTTCTTGCAATATAGAAGATATGTCGCGAATTTGACTTTTTTCACAAGTACATTATGACTGAACGGCCTTTTGCAAAAATTCGATTGTGACACGGTGTAGAAATGTCGCTTTTAGCGTTCTCAACAGAGTCTGGGATATCTGGGTTTTCTGATAATTAAAATTTGTCTTCAGATACATCCTGAATTTGTTGTATTCACCAATGTTTCATTTCACAAGTTTGCACGGTTCTAGTTTTGATATACAGCAATTGTACACACATAGATGGCACCACCAATTGGTTAAACATTTATAAACACTAAATTCCATACTAAATTCCATCTGACAAAAGGGGGGTTATAATTAAAATATTTAAAAAGGTGTATGTAAGCATTAATTAGAATAGTTTTCACGTCTGAGGTGTTGGTAGTATTTTTCTATATCTTACAGACGTTCAAAATACAAACACTTATGCGCCATAATTGCTCCTATTATGATATCTGATTTTTTTAATTTTTAATACATAAAAGTCGTCCCCTTGTTTTGAAAGTAAAAACCTTCATCTGTACAGTTTACAAGCGGTAACAGAAGCGGTAACTTTAACCCTGTTGAAATTTCGTCCTCCATAACTCTATTTTAAGCTTCTGTCGTAATGTTTATTTGATATAAAAAGGACAACCAAGAACTTGAAGATCTGAGATTCTTTAACATCTGTCCTTCAAAAAAACATTGCCAATTATTTCCTGCCAACCAATTTTCATTTCGTTCGTATTTGCTGTGTTGATCCTTATAATCCTTTTTCCTACTTAAACTATTTGAGATACTAACAGAGTTTCCTCATAGGTTCCTCTGCATTTCTTCTCTCTTATGGTTTGTCCCTCTTCATAGGCGTAACTAGGTAGGGGCCCAGAGGGCCCGGCCCCCTCTAGACGAATTTTGGCCCCCCCTAGAACCCGAAGCTCATGAAGCATATAACAGTTAGGGAACTAAAGAATTTGCTGCTCAAAATTATTTCAAAACGTTAGCATCAATATTTAATTAAATTATTTGTTTTTTATTTGTGATATATAATCATCTCGATAGAAAAAACCATCTACCATTAAAGTATTAGAAATAAACCAAATCGAACTATTTATTGACAAGAATGAAAAAAAATTTTACAGTTCATATCACTGATCTTCATTTCAATTTAATAAGTACTACCAATAGGCAATAATACTGCCACACAAGTATCTACAAAATGGTCGCTTATCTTATCGGTTCACCATATTATCGATGTTTAAAAGAGAAAACATTTTCTTTCCAACATGTGAAGTGTCAGATCAGATGTAAGAATTTCATATGAATTCACAATTTCTGGAAAACTACTCCTTCCAATTTGTTCAACGAAAAACAACGTAATAAAAACAATATGGACTTCGTTTTAAAAAATACGGTCTTATTTCTCCATAAGACATAAGACTTAAAACCACACCGAAACAACAACACTACTCTTAGTTTTAAGTTTTTTTGTATCGCCATTAGCAAATTGATGGCGTAATTCGAAGTCTGATGGATTTATTTCTGGAATTATCTGAATTCTGTATGGCTGAAAATTAGCGTTGCACCGATTAATCGGTAGATAATCGGTAATCGGCCATATCGGCCATTTTAACGATTAATCGGTATCGGAGTTTTTGTCCGATTAATCGGCCGATTATCAAGATATGCGTTTTTAATTGTTTATTCAATTTTAAACACAACAAATATTAAATTTTAAAACACCATAGTCAGCCATAGTTAAAAACCTTTTTAAAAATGTATAAGATTGTTTAAAAATATGACAATTCCGTCTGAAAATTATACAAAAAATTGCGATGTTACTTAAATTAAAAGATCTTTCAAATGACACTTCTCTAAACTGTGTCACGAATGTTAGTTTTACCAATTCATAAATTCTTACTTGAGACATCATTGTATTTTTCATTGTAAACTTATTAATTTTTCAATCATTCCGAACTCTGTTTTTCAGTCAATTAGGTTTGGAACAAAGCGAAAAACACCATGAAAGGACTGCTATTAATCAAAATTATATAAAAAATGCGCGATGTAAATTTCAAACATAAATGTAAAAATACTTATGTACCGTCCTTTTATTTGATACGCTTGTGGGCTCGGTAAAAAATGTATATGTTTTATGTAAGGCTACATCGCATCACTGCAAAACAAACAATAATAACTTCATTTATTAATAACCATGCCATTTAGGGTGGACAGGATAATTTTATACACATCTTAAATTTCAGTCAGATAGGGTTTGTTGTTTATGAAATACTCGATATAATAGAAAAATTATGTATGCTCAAAAACATGCAGCATATCAGTCAGAAATATTTCCAAACCAGTAAAAGCATGGTTCCGAGGGCTGAACAGTCTGTAGGGTTAATACTGCGAAGCACCCAGAAAATATCGAAAGTAACCGAAAATAAATTTAAAAAGAGTTCAGAACTAGATCTAGGATACTATATAATTCAATTGGCAATAAAACATTTGTTTAGCTTAGAAACATGAAATATTCACTAAAGCTATTTTGTCTGGACTAAAATGCTCTCAGTTCAATACGTTATAAGAAGTTCAGTTTCTTTCAGATTGGAAAAACTCGATTTGTGTTAAAAAATTTGGTGCAAAGTTTCTCGTTCGGTCATTAATGGCAGTATAGTTCTCGAAGTTTGCCATTCGTAGCTTCTGTCTTATAAATACGTAAGTTTTTATTATTTCCATTCCAATGCTTGAAATAATGCCTGAAATAATGACAACGTAGTCGTTCCCAAATACATGAATCCACCAAATGTGACACAGTTCACTTTTATAGATATTGGGTAAAAAATAAGCAAGCAGGACTGCAGATTGTTTTACCTACAAATGGAAAATAGTTGCCAGAAAAATGCAAAAAAGCACTTTCAACAGTTACAGAATTTTTTTATTTAAATATTGTCGAACTATAAATTAAAAAAATAAAAGCGACATTTGCATAATATTTTAAACTAAGGTTACAAAGCGTCCCGGTTTTGGTGGAATTGTCCCGACTTTTAAAGAAAAGTCCCGCGTTCTAATTAATAGTCTAAATAAAAAATTCTTTGTGTGGATTTGCTTTACTCATTTTCATCAAATAATCGGCAGCCGATTAATCGGTATCGGCCGATAAAGAAAGCCGATTAATCGGTAATCGGCAATTTTGCTTATCGGTGCAACTCTACTGAAAATGAAGATCGTTGTGCACAGTACTTCATTAAATGGTTGGGGACTGTGTGATTGATTACTGTAAACAATGAATTGTTATTTTTGGACTAATTTTTGTTTTTTCAATAGCTTTGACACAGGGTGCCTCAAAATATGTTAAGAAATTTAGAGACTAGACATATTGATTTTGTATAATTTTTGTTTGTTTGAAAGTTACTAAGTAAGGATTTATAATTTATAATACAATTTATAATTTTATATGATTTTTTTCAATTTTAATTTGCCAAAAATGTCGGTTTTAAAGGGAACATTTTTTTCTTTTATTTTTATGATTTAAAGATTTGTTATTTACACTAACATATATCTAAAAATAAACATTAATAACTGCATTAAAATCGGTAGATGTTTTAGCAACGGCATCAAAAGTGACACTAAACACCGTTAATTTCACCGTTCATATTCTATAGGTGCCGGGTTACAGTGCCGTTAAGGGCCACTATATAACGGAAGCACTTGCTAAGCACTCGATCTTCTACAAGAAATGGAAGCTCTAAGCGGGTCGTTTGCCCCTCTCAAACAACTAACTTCTGACAGTGGTAAATGCGTAACCTATATGGCGGTAGTCAAACAAAATTAGCTGCAATATAAGCAGGTTAATCTTTCCCACACTAGACCTGAAGCGTTCCAAAGAACTTATATCCTTGAGTAGGCAGAATATTAGTTCATTGGTAAAGTCATCACTGGTTACTGAATCCTTGGAGAGCACCCAAGCACTGATTGAAGGAGCTGTAAGGATGAGGATCAGGAGGAACTAGCGTTTCATCTACTTTGCACGTGTCTAGCATTCGCCCTTTCTACGGAAAACTCTTTTGGAACGCACACATTTAAAACTCTAACCGACCTGGGTAGTTATAAACTCACGCAAATACTTAGCTTCATGAGAAGCTCCAAATAGTTCGAGTTGGGGAACGAGATTCTTTGGTATCACAACCTACGTATTTTGGTCTTACTATGTCGTCCTGATGTTGTGTTTTTGGTGATAGTTCCTGCATACTAACCTAACATAAATAACCTAGAAAAAAGAATATAATTGATAGTAATTGATAGTGACACACCCGTTATGTATTAAAAGGAAGAAATAAAAACGGAAAATTTATTACTTATTTAACTCAGCAATATTATGGGGCCAGGCCCACCCTAGAACAATTTCCTAGTTACGCCAATGTCCCTCTTTCAAATTACTTTCTGTCGACTAACATTTTTAAGACTCCTGTATATCTGAATGAAGCAATGTTTGCTTAAAGTTTTCAAATGAACATTTCAGTTTACTAGTTCAAAACTTTTTTCTTAAACGATAAAGCAAATACATATATAAATTTCTACTCGCTTTATGAACTATCTTGCTACTTCTCTTGTTCGTGGCTTGGTGAATTTATGATTGATATATGGTTTTCTAAATAAAACTAAATTTTACAAATTTAACAAACTATAAGACGTAAAATTGAACAACATAAAACAAAATTCACGCAAAACGAGGTAAAGGTGTATATGTAAATTAAAATTTTATTTTATCTTTAAGGTCTGTTGTAGTGAAACTAAGTACAATACATATGTGATTATAAATCTTAAATCTTAATCTTATATCTTAATAATCAAACATATTTCAAAACACAAACAGATTTTTAATTTTACCGTTGACCGTGTTTAAAAAATCATTTAAAGATTAATAGATAATCTTCAGAAAATACAAATAAGATCTGTGAGCCAAATCTAAATTGTTTTTTTATTTGAGGAAACAGGAAACAGGTCACGTGCGCGCGTGACAAATTCTCGTGTGAGGAGAAGCCGAACACGAGAAGTCATGCAAGCACGGAAAAATCCATTTCCGGACGTGTAATGAACGATACTTTTTATTATACTTATCTGAAAACAACGCAAAAAAGAAAAAGAAGTAAATTTAGAACATTTTATTTTCAAAGTAATCATAATACATCGTAGTAGTACCAAACATGATTAACATTTTCATAGCAACGATATATTTATTATTGTTTTATTTTCTGTCAGTTTAATTCATTTTAGTTTTAAAATATGTACTTAAAATGTGCTTAATAAATGTTACTATTAATACCAACGATTCCTAAATATACTAATTATGTTGTTGTTTTTTTCAGAAAACTGTTATAAATAAATAATTGTTTTTTTTTATAATTAATTTCAATTGTATTTTTTTATTTAGCGCACGGAAAAAAAATCGGAGATCGGGAAAAATTTTCCGTGCGCTATTTTGAAAATGCCAATTGCCATCAAACAACAACATGTAAAATCGATGTAAAAACAGATGAAAACAAGGCGTTTTCACATAAGTATAATAAAAAATATTTTTGTTAGATTAGGTGCGTTCGATTTGACTGAAACAACTGAAAAAACAACAACAATTGCATTCAATTTTTCAATTTTATCAGTTGCTTCAGTCAAATCGAACACGGCTATTGTAAATGATTGTTATATTGAATAGATAAGAAATATTCGAATAATTGTTATTTTTTATTTCGAGTTTGAAAAACTTATTTTATTCACGATCTCTGGATCGAAGATTTTTACTCTGGTTGCCTGTCAATTGTTTTCATTTCGTGGTAATTATTAAGAATGATTTGTTGAGCCATCTGGCAATTGCTTGTTCTTTTCGATATATGGACGGGTTTATAAAGTTTGTGCTTTTCCTTTCCAAGTAACCGTTGTTTTTTTTGTATCGTATGATCCGTTTCACCAAATAACTTTAAAATCCGGTCAAACATATAGCACCCCGACTTTGTTTAACAAACACACTTCAATTATCCGATCGACATGTATTTACAAAAAAAAGGTTTGTGTGTCCAAGTACTACAAGTGCATTAAACATTTCAAAACTACACAAACGCCAGAATGGAGTACACAAAACGTAAATATGACATCACACGAACGTCATATACTCATATTTATGTGATGTAGTTGTTACGTAAATTTGACATAAAATCGACACTCGTCATGACTATATCCTGGTATCATTTATATAATGCTTTCATGACATCACATTGATCTTAAATTTGACTTTCATATGATGTCATAATTTGGACTTAAATATGACCTTATTATGATTTTGTTAAATTTCACTGAAGGTATATCCATTTTAATTATATATAGTTTAAAAAATTTTGCTTATAGTTAGTTATTGCTTCCTAGCAGGTTATAAAATAGTAGGTAAGTAATGAAAAATGAATGACACTTACCCGTTGTTTTTGTTATTAAATTTGTTTTTATGTAAAAAAAAAGAATACATCACAAATAAAATTTATATTACTATGATATCAACCTTATATCATAACAACACGAATATTAAATCAGCAGAACATCAACACTATCGCTCCAGTCCTATCCCAAATCCCTAAATACCAACCTTTAAACTTTCCTTTCCTATCGCTAACACGTGCATAAAGCATTAGAGGTCAATAACCTAAGTGATTAGCTCGAACTATAAAAAAAAAAAAAAATATCTCCACAGACAGCACATTTATGTCATAGTTATATCATTATTGTTATGTCATGTTCTTACGTAAATAAGTGTGAAATAATGACATACATATGACTTAAATATGACCCAGATCTTACATAAGATGTGATGTCATTTTGATGTCACAATGACGTAAATGTGCTTTCTGGAGATCTTTTACATTATTCTTTTGTGCACCTACATGAGTGATCTGCGCTAGCAGACTGCAGTTTAAAGAAGCGTAGACAAACGGCAATAAGACATGACCCGCCAACTTTAAAGTTTTTGCGAAATAAATCAGATGTGTTTGAAGCGCAGTGTCTAAAAGGGATGGTTATACTATGTTTGTTCTTTTAAGTAAGTCAATAGCTTTGTAATTGTATAATTTAATTCTTGTTTTTTTAAGGGTTGAGTATTTTTTTCGTGGAAATTTTGAATTTGTGTTGACAGTGTAATAGTTTAAGGATGTAACTATTAAGCTAAAGGAAACTGGGAACGGAAAAATGTTGTGTAATACGATCTTGATAAGTTGATCGTCTTGATAATGTTAATCGATAGTCGATACTAAGATGTTTAAATTTGATAGTAACAATTTAGTAAAAGAATGATGCATATAGTTTTTGTCTTTAATGTTTATACTAATAAAGATGGGAGTAAGCATTTAATACCCAGAAAACACATTTACGTCATTGTGATTTGTGACATCAAAATTACATCACGCTAAGTCACATCTTATGTAAGATCTAGGTCATCATATATATGTCATATATTTGTCATTATTTCACACTTATTTACGTAAGAACATGACATAACAATAATGATATAACTATGACAAAAAATGTCTGTGACTGCAATGTAAAAATAGGATAAAAGTGACGAAAACACTTACCCGTCAGTCATTCATTACTCATTGCTTACCCACTATCCCATATGCTTTAAGATAGAAACCACTAACTATGCGCAGAATTTAAATTGGATATACCTCTAGTGAATTCAAATATAAGAGATCAGTATGATGTCATGAAAGCATCATATAAATGATACCAAGTTATCGTCATGACGAGTGTCAGTTTTATGTCAAATTTACGTAACAACTACATCACATATATATGACGTTCGTGTGATGTCATATTAGGGTTGCCACGTTTTAAAAGTTTCAAAGTAGGACACACTACCCCTACGGTCTTAAAACTAAAAAATTCGTTGGATTTGTGCCACTTAATTTTTCAGTTATAAAATAAATATTTTTTAAAAAAAATTAGGTTTCGGTTTGGTGTAAGTATGAATGTATGGGCGTTATTTCTGTAATGCTAATTGATTTATTTATAATGAATAATGGCATACAAATTCGCATTTATGTTGTCAGCCTCCAATGCGATAACACTCGAAAAACTTAAATTTAAAGTTTTTAAGGACTCAGAAATACAGCTAAACATGCGTCTGCTGATTCATTGGCACTTTCATTCAAATCAACAAACTTATGTTGTAAGCTAGTTACTCATAAATAGTTCTGTTTTGTATATTTTCATTTTCCTTCAAAATCGTTAGCTTTCTGTAGCCAAATATTTTACCTTATAACAAAATTCAGTTCAGTCATTTTATTTTATTAATAATACTTAGAACAGCTAATTTGTAACTAAAGTTATTTAAAAAAAGCAGAGATTAAACGGTGGATTTAATTCAAAATTATTTGAACAATGGTGGCTTACCACCTGAGTAAATCATGCAATAAAGCATAGATATTCACATATGTCACAGCGATGTAAATTGTTTGCTTAATTGTTACTAACCTTTCGACATAAAATAAAATAATCTGTTACAAATTTAATATAAGTAAAGGTGCAATCACGATTACTTATTTTTTGCAATTCCGAATCACAATTCAACGTATTTCGATATTGCCAAAAATGTCAAAAAGTGAGATTTTTCGGCACTGTTTTATTTTTCATGGAAAAATTTTCTCAATGCTAAGTTGATAATAGAAATGTTTACTTATATTTTAATATGAATGTAGATTGTAAAAAATTTGGTTGCAAAATAATTTTGTTTAATTGTGATTCGAAATTGCAAAAAACGTTGTGTGCAACTCGTTGCACAAATTGATTTTTTCCGCACTTGTCGTATATTTGTCCAACTTGGCTTCGCCTCGTTGGACGAAATTACGACGCGTGCGGAAAAAATCAACTTTGTGTACCTCGATACACAAAGTACTATTGCTAACGCGTTTTTTGAGAGAAATAGGTTGAAAAAAAATCTATTTTTTAGTGTAAGATATTGTATTACAGTTTGGCTAAAGTAGGATATTTTTATAGTAAAGTAGGAAGTAGGACATTCTTGCTCCAAAGTAGGACTGTCCTACCGAAAGTAGGACACGTGGCAACCCTATGTCATATTTATGTCTTGTGTTCACTGGGTAATCTATTTATCTATTTTATAATCTAAATAGTAAATATTGTTACGTTTTTCCAAACTTCCTTCGAATTGGCCTAACTCACAATTCGATAAACGTAATTCCCAATCTCTTCCTGAGTTCGATCACTGATTAGTAAGCAAAAACACCAGGTTTTATTAAGTATTCAACTCCTTAATTGTTCCACAACAACAGGAAACAATACAGCAAACAATATTCCTAACTAGAATATTCTTTCAACAGCTTCAGAAACTCCAACGGTTTATTGTAGAAATTTCCAGTACACCACGTTCAAAATAATACACAAAATATTTCTACTCAATAACACTTATAACTTTATTACACTTATAACTTTACACAAAAACTAATTTAAAGATCACTTTTATAATTTTAACTTCACTATCGCAGGTTTAAAATAAACTAATTTTACATTTAATCTCACTTTACTGTCGCAGGTCTAAAATAAAACTAATTCAAAACTACAAGAGGTAATTTTCTTATATACCTTCTGCAATACTTCTAGATAATTCGACATCACTTTCCAGAAACCTTGAGAAAGTATTAGAATATTCGATTATTTTACGTTATGTTGATTTGATTCATAAAATCGTTTATGTTGACCCTATTTCTAAGAATGTGTACAACAACAACAATATTCATTTCATTAATTTGTCTGTTGTGTTTTGTTGATTTTATTTTCCTGGAAGTGACCGTAATCTTCTAGATTTTTCTGAATCGTAACATTACCCTCCACTTAAGCCTGTTCGTCCCGAACAGGATCTAGATCTCTCCTTCAATTGTTGAATCCAAACATTTTTTTTTCTTTTTTTCTATTGCCCAGGCGGTTTAGAATTGCTTCTGGTCCCTTTCTAAGTCCTTGGCCATTACTTTGTTCTATCTCCGCCCACCGTGATAAGTATGGATTCTCATCATCTCTAAAGTCCTCCTTATCTTTTCCCTTTGAGTGTTTCACATTGCCATGTCTCCGAACCATTCTCATTTTAAGCTGCGATTCGTCCCCGTTTGCAGCTATTTGAACCACCTCTTTTACATCGCTCACTTCGTTATGGACTTGGACCTGTTTCCTTTTTAACTTTCGGCGTTTGTTTAAATGTCTGCGTCGGTTGACGTTTCTCTCCCTTATCTGTATGGATGGTGCTGGATTTTCTTCTGCACTGCGTAGTTCCTCATCGCTGCCAATATTTGTTGACTCTGCCTCATTCACAAGTAGTGGCATCTCAACATTATTAACCTTTAGGATTCCACATCCAAAATCGAAGACTAATTCCTTCGCCTTCATGAAGTCCATCCCCAAAATGACTTCATCCATAATGTCTGCCACTAGCACCTCTTGTTTTTAGCAGTTATTTCCCAATTTTATTTCAGCGATTCTTTTACCTTCTATTTCAGCGCATTCTCCAGTTACTGTTTGGAGTTTCAATCCATCTGATGGTTCCAAAACACCGTCAATTAAACCTTTGCGAACGAATGTTCGAGCTGAACCTGTATCCAGTGTCATGAAGCAACCTTTACCTTCAAGTTGTCCGTTGATACCCAAGCTTCCACCATTTACCGCAATTCTTGAAATTGGAATGTAGGCTGCATTCTCCTCACTTTTTGGCTTTACAGTTGCACCTCCAACAGGCTTCCGTTGAATAGGAGACGAAGATCTATCACGCTTCCTGTTCCAGCAGTCCTGTGAGATATGGCCCGATTTCCTACATATCCAGCACAGGAGTTTTCTACTGCTGTTCCTGAACCCTAAGTGCTCCATTTCTTCGGCTCCTCTGTTCTTCACAGAAGACGACAATCTGTCTGCTTCCCCGTTTGTCTTGCACTCCCGTGCCATGTGACCCTCTTCATCACATACCCAGCATTTGACGTCGCTTCCACTTCTGTGTGCCAATACTTCTCCTTTGATGTTCCCTTCTACATTCCTTTTTCTGCATCCACCAGATGGCATACACATCCTCTGTACCATCTCATATTGCATTGCGTATGCGACTGTTTCATGGAAAGTCGCCTTAGGTGTAGTTATTACTTTGATCCTGGTTTCTGGATCTCGGATACCATCAGTAAAAGCCTCGATCTTCATTTTCTCCATAAAATACGGTGGAGTATTCGAGTGTGCCAAATGTACAAGCCGTTCTACTGCCGAAGAATAGTCCTGAAGGCTTTCTCCATTCCGTTGCAAGCGACCCTTTAGCTCGATCCGGTATAGCTCCTTTTTATGGTCGCTACCATATTTACGTTCCAATGCATTCATCACTTCAGCATAACTTTTGCGGTCGTTTTCTGGGACTGCCTGTAGTGCTTCAGCTGCTTCACCTTTAAGCGCAACTATCAATGCAGCAAGACGATTTTCAACGTTCCAAACATTTTGATCGGCTGCGGTCTCGAACTGGAACTTGAAGATGCCGAAAGATGTGGTACCTTCATACGATGGTGGCTTTAGTTTAATATTTGCTACTTGGTGTACCACATGTGAAGAACCCTTAACTGTTTCAACATCTTGTAACCTCTTCTCAAAATCGTCAACTTTAGTTACGACCTTATTCAAACCACGCTCAAATTCCTGCATTTCTGTTTGAATTTTCTCGACTTTAACATCGAATGCCGTTGACATTTGTAGAAGTTTCTCGTCCAAGTGTTGATTTATGCTAATATTCAACTCATTGATTTGCTGGTTCATCTCATCTTTATTTGCAGCAAGTGTTGCAGTAATCTCTTCCTTATGAACAGCCATGTTATTGTTGACTGTTTCCAGCTGTTGATTGATGTTACTACTGATTTCTTCCTTAGTAGCAGCCATTTGTTGATTGATGTTACAACTAATTTCATCCTTAGTAGTAGCCATTTGTTGATTGATGTTACAACTAATTTCTTCCTTGTTGGTGTTGTTATTGTTGACTGTTTCCAGCTGTTGATTGATGTTACTACTGATTTCTTCCTTAGTAGCAGCCAATTGTTGATTGATGTTACAACTAATTTCATCCTTAGTAGTAGCCATTTGTTGATTGATGTTACAACTAGTTTCTTCCTTGTTGGTAACGTTGGTAATATTAGCATTCATCTGATTCATATTGGCATTAATTTCTTGTTTTGTCTGGCTTATACTTAAATTCATTTGTTGTATCATTGCCATTAACTGCGTAAAATCGAAATTTACGGATGGCAATGAAGTTGTTGTTTCCGCAACAAAACTTTTCTCCTCATCAGCTCCTATTGAATCAGTATTTGTTGTGACAATTCTAAACTGGTAACTCTCTACTTTTACTCCATTGGCTTCCATACCTTCTTGAAGCCGTATCATTAATTCAGTTTTGTTTCCACTTGTTGACAATCCACGTTGTTCTAGTTCTTTCTTTAACTCAAGAACCTTCAATTCACTTAATAAAACCATTATTAACAGCTAACTAATCCGCCGATGTCACCAATGTTACGTTTTTCCAACCTTCCTTCGAATTGGCCTAACTCACAATTCGATAAACGTAATTCCCAATCTCTTCCTGAGTTCGATCACTGATTAGTAAGCAAAAACACCAGGTTTTATTAAGTATTCAACTCCTTAATTGTTCCACAACAACAGGAAACAATACAGCTAACAATATTCCTAACTAGAATATTCTTTCAACAGCTTCAGAAACTCCAACGGTTTATTGTAGAAATTTCCAGTACACCACGTTCAAAATAATACACAAAATATTTCTACTCAATAACACTTATAACTTTATTACACTTATAACTTTACACAAAAACTAATTTAAAGATCACTTTTATAATTTTAACTTCACTATCGCAGGTTTAAAATAAACTAATTTTACATTTAATCTCACTTTACTGTCGCAGGTCTAAAATAAAACTAATTCAAAACTACAAGAGGTAATTTTCTTATATACCTTCTGCAATACTTCTAGATAATTCGACATCACTTTCCAGAAACCTTGAGAAAGTATTAGAATATTCGATTATTTTACGTTATGTTGATTTGATTCATAAAATCGTTTATGTTGACCCTATTTCTAAGAATGTGTACAACAACAACAATATTCATTTCATTAATTTGTCTGTTGTGTTTTGTTGATTTTATTTTCCTGGAAGTGACCGTAATTGTCTAGATTTTTCTGAATCGTAACAATATTAACTATTACTAACAGAACATTACTCCTCACCATACTTCTCTAAAATTTCTCCAAAAAAAATGATAAATGAATTTATAATCTTTTAAATATACATCTGCTAGTCAAAGTGATTATTTTTCTATAAATATACGATTTATATATTTATCTACATAGCTTGTAAATAGCAATTAGCAGTATCTGCAAAATCATAAATCATAATCGCCGAGAGAATAACACTTAAAACGAAATCTGGATAATTTTGTTTAATTAGTTGAACATTTACTGGACGGGACTGAAATCTTTCAGACGATGAATCCAGCACAGCACATATGTTTTAATATATTTTATATAATATGTATGTTAAACGGAATTTTATATAAATTATCTGTTAATAAACCAACTTTTAGATCGAACTGAACTAAACTGTTGTAAGAACGAAAATAGGCGAGTTGTAAAGATTATAAATCCAGATATTTTCTGTTGATGGCTTTGCTTTTAGAAGTTGGCGATGTTTTTTGTTAATTTGTAAATCTTTAGTCTATGGGGAGGTGTGGATTACCTTGAATTGTATGCGTAGGCTTTAATTATTTAAGACATACAAACTCATGTATGTTTTGTCATTTTTACTATGACATAAATTTGTTTTACTTTTAAATATCCTATCATTTTGGTATTTTTTGGCAGATTATAAACCAAAAGCCTTACCTCCAGTCCTGTCTAAAATATATGAACATTTTAAAAATACACATAAATCAAAATTTTTGTACGACAAAATTTGATAGAAAACCTATCAGATAGCCAATACGGGTTTCGAAACAAACGATCAACAATCGAGCTATTCTAACTATGTTGCTTATCTTTAGAACAGCGTACTTGAAAAAAGGTGGTGCATCGTTATGGCATTATACATCTTAAAAGCATTTGATCGAATCTGACATAGCAGGTTCGTCAAGCACGTTGCCGTACGGATTTCGTACGTGTCGTGAAGTTGATTAAAAAAAATTTCACTAACCCATTCATATCGGTATCCATGGTTAGCTTTTCTTCTGAGTCTAAATTTACTAAAATTTGTGTACTCCAAGTCATAGTTTTGTTCCAAAACTTAGTTTTGTTTTATCAACAAACTGTTTAAAACTACCAATAACCAAATAAATAGTTTTGCAGATGATGCTACACTGCATAAGCCGTTCGTCCCCTTATCTTCAATGGGTAAAATGCGCGAACGAACTTATCGCAAATAGAGAAACGTTGCCATAAATGTAAACAAGAACCTTGTTGCAATTTGGTCAATATTAATTTCACCAAAATCAATCTAATTGTTTCCAGATCGCAGACCTATATCAACAACGATATTTTAAATAGTAAGTGTGACGAACAAATAGGCGAATGTGAAAGCATTCGTTTATTGGCCGTCACAATTTCCATTGACTTCTCTAAAACGATCAAATTGTCAAACGGTTCGATTACTGGATTAGAAAATTAAAACAATGGATTTTCTATACGTTATAATTTTTAATCGTTCAAGAGTTTATCTTCTTATAAAATATTTCTCCTTTTATTATTCTTTTATTTCTTCTTTTATTATTTAGTCCTTGTATTCACAACAATTTTTGCTTATAACAATCTCTATTATTTTATTTACCCCATATTATGACTAATCTTTGGTACCGCTAATTTAATACTCACTTGTAACACTGTTAATTTAAAACTGAAACTATTATCTCTAATACGATTTCTTATATACTAGACGAAAAAATTGCGATATCTCTGCAAAATTCTAGAACACAAATTGACCATAACATAAACAACAAAAACATCTTCAAAAGTTCACACATACGAGATAGTTCACCTCCATCTATTCGTTTTAATTTGTATCGTATTTACCTACGTTTTATTTTATTTTCATACTAGTTACTACTGCTAACTTGAATTTTCTGTTGCGTGCTATTTTGTTTTTTGTTATTTATTCAGGCGTTTCATATTATTTTAGTAGATCTATTTTTCTTAAAGATTATTTTCCAGAACGATGTTTTTTGTACATTAAATGCCATCATCGTCGCAATATAATAGCGATGGCAAAGAGCGCGCCAAAAAACTCGATTTCCATGATAGATGCAAAACATATTTCACTCCGTATCAATTACTTCACCTTTATAAATCCTATATTCGTCCCTGTATAAATTATTGCAGGTTTGGGTTGCTGCATCGGTTTACATCCTGGCTCTCTTGGGCTCTAACTAAAAGAGTGTATACGAATTGCAGGTGGTTGAAATGTGACTTCAAATCTTGATTCCTTACATTTTACAACATCGTCGCACTGTTGTTTTCGCCAGCAGTGCTCGTATGAAATCAGATCCAACATCCCGTAAAACTTTAGACAAAAAGTGGTTGATATGTGCATTAATTATTCATGTTACAAAACCCACGTGCCTAAAATTGTGCATAATACATGTCATGCACATGATGTGCACCATAATAGAACAATAGACAATGAATAAAAAAATGGAAAGTCAGAAAGTCGCTGGTTTCATTTAACTTTATAAGATAATATGACTTTCGTAATAATAAATTGATTTTATTTTCGAATTTTATTTTATTTTCATCTAAAGTTATGGGCGAAAGATATTTTATTGTGAACGTAATGAAAAGTACAAAAAACGGGCACTTTGAATAATTAATTTTAGTGATTCCAAAAGATTAATATATTTTAACGCATGGAGAGATCAATTTTTTTTTGTAAATTTTTATTTTGTATCCACGCATGTAACAACCCCGCGTACTCCAGTCCCTGCTATTAACATACGAGCTAACATGAGATATCACATACCACTGGCAATAGCAGTGAGATATCACTAGCCAAGGTGATATTTTAGGGATGCTGGTGAATGAACTCTATTACATATTAAGTCAACGGTAGCACCCCCATTCTTAACTATGGAGTATTTCTTGATGTATGCCACTTGGCATGGAGTATTCCTTGAGTATTCCATGATGATTGCTTATTCGAAGAATCGAGCATTCATATAACTCTATGCATGGGCTTTAATCATTGCGGAAGGAAGCGCGTCGCATGATCAAGGAATATGCCACTAGCTGGATTATTGGCAACCACATTTTAGATTTGTTCCAGCAAATTGTTAATACAAATTTGCTTGTTAGCTTTTATTTTGTTTTATTTTTTCTATCCTATCATGAAATATTGGCCCATGTCAGCTTTTATATGTGACATAATTTATTGTTTAGTTATCCCTACTATAAAAATATTATTAACAAAAAACAAGCAAAAAACAGATTTGCGTCCATCAACGCTATTATACACAACAATTCCTACTACACAACACATTTTATAAAAAAACATTTATTTAATATTTTTTGTTTGTCATTTTTCATGTTGGCTTACTGATATTTAACTTTATCTTTTTATAATGTTAAGAAATTTGCAATATTAAGAAATTTTAATATTATTTTTTATAAGTAAGTCAAATATTTAAATTTTTTGAATTCTGATTTTTTTTTCATGTAATTTTGTATTGTTAGAAAAATTGCGACAAAATGGACGCCTCATTTAAATGCAATCACACTTATTTTACCAGAAAGTGGACGTGGCATTAATTTGCTAACAATATAGAATCCCTGTTGCCGATATGAACTAGTTTGAAGACAGGAAGAGCAAAGCTGCTATCTGGACCTACCTGATATACTCTTCCTTTTGAAAACAGATTTAGTCGTCAGCATGAGGGTTTTGTCTATACCAAAATTAAATTTGTCCACTTCTACAGCTGCTGCATTTCTCCTAGCACTTCATTGGACGTATTTGAAGATACACTTGACCGACTTATAGCAGACGTCAGAGGTAAGTCACCCGTCTTAGTTGCGGGTGATTTTAACGCTTGGGCCGTTGAATGGGGAAGTAAACGTACTAATCCTAGAGGTAGCGCATTACTTGAGGCAACTGCCAGACTTGATCTTGTACTGCTCAACCATGGTACCACGGAGACATTTAATAAAGGAAAAGCAGGTTCAACTATCGATATCACTTTTGCAAGTGGGACACTCTGGAGAGGAACACAATGGAGGGTGTCTGACTTGTATACGCATAGTGATCATTGTGCTGTTATATTTGAAACCGAGCTACCACAGCGGTTTGAAAGGCGCCAAATTAAGTGGTCAGAAGTCAAGTCAAAAGAGCCCTGAAGGTCAAGTCAGAAGAACCCTCTTCCTACCGCCCACTATGCATGCTGGACACAACTGGAAAGACCTTTGAGAGAATTATTGGTACTTGACTTGAGCAACATACTGAACGCGAGTGGGGCCTTTCTGACCGGCAGTTTGGTTTAAAAAAGAAACGCTCTATCATTGATGCAATCTCTACAGTATGTGAGATAGATTATAAAGCTTTAAATGGTAAAAGATGGCTAGAGGGTGATAAACAATATCGTGCTGTTGTCTCCCTTGATGTTAAAAATGTCTTTAACTCTGCAAACTGGAACCAAATCCTGAGAGTCCTTGACAAACTGCACGTACCTGACTATCTACTACGTATAATAGCCAGTTACTTCACGGGAAGAACTCTGGTCTATGATACCGAAGCAGGTCCTATGATGTACAATATAATAGGATTAGTACTCCGCGGATCATTCCTTGGACCACTGTTATGGAACATCATGTACGATGGTGTTCTCAAAGTACGTGTACCGGAACAAACAACGATTATCGGCTATGCAGATGACATTGTCATAGTTGTTGTAGTCAACAACATCACGGACATTACTAGCAAAGGTAACCAGAACATAACCAGCGTTAAAGCATGACTGACCAATACACTACTAGAGTTGGCCGATCGCAAAACGGAAGTCGTATTAATGAAAAGTGGTGAAAAGTATCGATATACAGGTTGGTGGACAGTTCATAAAATCTGGCCAGCACCTGAAGTATCTAGGAGTCGTTCTAGACCCTAGACTCAACTTTAGAGACCACCTGATGTACGCTGGTGACAAAGCTAAACGAGTGGGGGGCTGCTCTTGCAAGGCTTGTGCCAAACATTTGCAGCCCTAGACGTATCCGATCAAAAAGCTTCTCGGTAGCGTTAGCACATCAATATTGATGTATGCGGCAACCATATGGGCCTCAGCGGTGAAAACGTAATCTTATATACAATCTATCAAAACGGCCTATATAGACTGACATCGTTGCGCTTTTTGCACGGCGTCTGATGAGGATGTAAATGTCACTGCGAGTAGGATGCCGATCGATATTGCAGCAAAAGAGGTATCGGCGCTACGGGTTAGCAACATAAAATGAAAGTGACCGACGAACATTCGAAGAATTCATCATAGACAGTCATATGGAATGACAAGAAAAATGGAAAGCTTCCACCAACGGACGATGGACCTTTATGATGATTCCTGACGTAAAAGCATGGACAACAAGGAAACACAGTGACGCCAATTATCATCTGAGACAGATGATCTCAGGTCATGAATGTTTCCGTGAGTACTTATACGAGTATAAGCACGTAATGCACCCAAACTGTGAGGGTAAGGCAGAGAACGAAAAGCACGTGGTAATCGAATGCAAAAAGTTTGTAAACGCACGAAGACTTAATGAGCAGCATATAGAAGAGTCAATCACTCTGCAGAGCCTCATGCAATATATGCTGAGCTCAAAAGATAAGTGGACATAGCGAATGAGATCATCATATAAGTATGATGAAACGACTGAGACAAGACAAACGAAGAGAAGCCATGCTCAACACTACTCAGCAAAACCACGACAACACAACATTATAATCGAGAGAGTACTACACTTAACCCCTGCCCTGCGAAGGAATGCCTTAATTGGTAGTACCGCAGGGATACAACAGGACCATACGAGCAAGGGAGGTAATTTTACGCCGTAAGAATCCGCGGTCGCTGGAAAAGCCGGGTTCCAAGTAGATTTTTGAAACGTTTCATCTTCCTACGAAAACAAAAAAAAACACTAATTTTATAACTTTAAAATACGACGGCAGAGCATGCCTCATGCATATACTTTTTTCCCGTTTTACTCGTCAGTCGGTTTATGCACAGCGAATTTGTTTTTATTTATTTACTTCTTAGATTTATTGTTACTTCGGTTACTTTAGGCGTTTAAGCCGCTTTTTCAGTTGACGTCGTTCTTGCATTTATCGTTTGGAGTTTTTTTTTAAGCCAATCATATTCCTTAGAAAAATATTGCGACGCTGATGCATTGGCTGACTTCCCCACAGCTCTGGAAACATAGTGTTCTGGATATATAATGAGCTAATATCCATCAAATACTTTAATTAAAAGCTAACCAAAGTTATAGACTTCGTAGTTCTAATAATAAAAATATTAAAGCAAGCAGTAGTATCCCAACAAACATAAATTCT
The DNA here is from genome assembly GCA_963693315.1 of Diogma glabrata. Lineage (NCBI taxonomy): Eukaryota > Metazoa > Arthropoda > Insecta > Diptera > Cylindrotomidae > Diogma > Diogma glabrata. The sequence continues at coordinate 159,739,687 of OY856187.1, forward strand.
GTTGTACGAGAAAAAGTAAAGAAAAAAATTTAGCCGGAAGGGACAAACCGGAAGTTGGGATGCAGAACTGTTGTAAACCGTATTAAAAGTGTATGTACCAAGATTCATCAAATTCGATTATCAGGCACAGAAGTTATTGAGCTTCCAAAATAACAGGTGCTCGGAGGACCCCCACCACATTGTTCACTATCGCTAAATAAACTAATCAGTTCCTTGCCATACATATTTGCATCTTTTTGCGAAGTGTCATCAAAATTACTTAACGAACAAAAGTTGTATGCTTCCAACAAACATTGAAACAATAAACAGGTACTCGGAAGGCTCCCACCACTTATCCCAATATTGTCCAAAAACTAATCAATTCTTTGTCATTAAAGTTTTCATCTTTTTTCAAAGTGGCATTAAAATTGATTATTGAATGAGGTCTGTATGCTCCCAACAAACTTTAAAAACAAAGTGTGAAAAGTCAGCAGTTGTATGGTAGACCCCCCGCCTCTTTGATCAATGTGTTCCAAAAGATGATAATTATCTTCTTACACTAATTGAAACCTTTTCCATAAGTTTTATCATAATCACTTCATTTGTGTAGGCTGTAGTGTGCATAAACACACTGAAAAAACTTTAAAAAATTAAAAAAAATGTTTTTTTACCGGAAGTAAAAATCGGAAGTTTGGGATGCAGAACTGTGGTAAACCATACTAAATGCTTATGTACCAAGTTCCATCCAATTTGATTATCAGGTACAGAGGTTATTGAGCTTTCAAAAAACAGGTGTTTGGGACACCCCCCACCACTTTGTTCACTATCGCTCAAAAGCTAATCAGCTCCTTACTATACATGTTTGCATCTTTTTCCAAAGTGTCATAAAAATTCGTTCACGAACGGAAGCTGTGAGCTCTCAACAAACATTGAAAAAATGATGACACAGTAAACAGGTGGTCGGAAGGCCCCGTACCACTTATCCTAATACTGTCCAAAAACTAATCAGTTCTTTATCAATAAAGTCTCCATCTTTTTCTAAAGTGTCATTAGAATTGATTACTGAATGAAGTCTGTATGCAGTTGTATGGTAGACCCCCCGCAAACATTGAAACAATAAACAGGTACTCGGAAGGCTCCCACCACTTATCCCAATATTGTCCAAAAACTAATCAATTCTTTGTCATTAAAGTTTTCATCTTTTTTCAAAGTGGCATTAAAATTGATTATTGAATGAGGTCTGTATGCTCCCAACAAACTTTAAAAACAAAGTGTGAAAAGTCAGCAGTTGTATGGTAGACCCCCCGCCTCTTTTATCAAAGTGTCCCAAAAGATGAGAATTATCTTCTCACACTAATTGAAAACTTTTGAATAAGTTTCATCATAATCACTTCATTATTGTAGGCTGTAGTGTGCATAAAGACACAGAAAAAACTTCAAAAAAGTACAAAAAAATTTTTTTTACCGGAAGTGAAAAACTGGAAGTTGGGATGCAGAACTGTTGTGAACCGTGCTAAATGCTCATGTACCGAGTTTCATCCAATTCAATTATCAGGTACAGATGTTATAGAGCTTTAAAAAAAAACAGGTGCTCCAGGAACCCCACACCATTTTGTTCACTATCGCTCAAAAACTAATCAGTTCCTTATCATACATGTTTGCATCTTTTTCCAAAGTTTCATCAAAATTCATTCACGACTGAATGTTTTATGCTCCCAACAAACATAAAAACATTGTGGAAAAAACCACCTGTTGTATGGTGGATCCCCAAACTCTTTATCCAATGTACTCCAAAAGCTGATAAAATCTTTCTCATGTTACTTGAAAGCTTTTACCAACGTTTCATGAAAATCGATCGGTAATTGTAGGCTACAGTAGGGATAAACACCTGAAAAAAAAAGTTTTTAACCGGAAGTGACAAACCAGAAGTTGGTATGCAGAAATATTGGAAACTGTTCTAAAACTTTATATACTAAGTTTCAATAAGATCATAGTCCGGGATCAGCAGTTATTCAAGATTTAAACTTAGAGGTGTTCGGGATACCCCCCGCCATTTTGTCCAAATATGAAATGAATCCAGATCTTCCATTTTCAAGTGAACCTGTATCATTTGCCAAAGTTTCATCAAGATCCTATGCAGAAAACTCACACACCCAATCACCCGCCCACCACCCACCCACGCACACACAGACGTTCACCAAATTTTTTTTGGCTATTTAGATAGAGGATGGTCCAAAACAAAAGAAAAAATTAAAAAATTTTGGGGTATGTAAGATTTTTTTTTCACGATAGATTGCATTACTTCACACAATTTAAAATTGTGGTGAAGTAAAAAGACTTTTAAGGAATATGATTGGTTTAAAAAAACACTAAACGAATGAACGCACGAACGACGGCAACTGAAAAGCGGCTTTACGTATCTTTTTCCTTGATCTGTTTTTACATCTTTTAAAACAGATGTAAAACAGATGTGTGAGCAGTGGCGTACGCAGGCTCCAGCCATAGGGGAGGGGGTTGAATATTTTTTTTTTAATTTTTTTGTATACCGTTTTACTTTGGTTCATTCTACGGTCATTTAAAGAATCGATACTGACTAAACTATCGATATTAGTAAGCCAAATTCATTTTTTCGCACGCACACACGAATTTTTATATGGATTCTAGGATTTTGAAATGCTCCTTATATCGCTTCTTATCTCTATTCTTTCAGAGTGAGTAACTGAAAAAGAGTATAACATTCCTAAATACAGAAGTGAAAATAAAAAAATGTCGTTCTTACTCCTAAATCGAAATAAATACTTTTTTTTCAAATACTCACATACTAAAGTTTTAAATTTGATGCTTTCCTTCCTTTTAAAAATAAAAATAAAATATTTGTTTCAATTTTGTATTTAATTATGCAAGTATTTGTAAGGATTAATCTATTTACAATTTAATAATTAATCTCCACAAAAAAATAAATGATCATTTAACATACTCGTGACACGAACCGATTGAAACATTGATAAAAACTCAATTTCGTTCCACTAGTCGGCGTCAAGCGGTCAATCATATGAAATCGAAAATCTATGGTTCTGTTAAAAAATTACATTTTTATTGAAGTACAAAATCGAAGAGATCTTTTCTCTTGATTCCGTGCGCGCTCCGACATTCATGATTTTCAAGTATATATAAGTAGTGTATTAGCTTTTAGGATTTAAATTTAAATTAATTAAATTAAATTATTTATATTAGTTGTGAATTTTATTAACTTTAAATTAAATAAATTTGTGATACATAATACAAATACAATAGTCCATGGGCCCATACCGATTTCATTTGATGATTACCACATATTTTATACTTCGTGAGGCGCCTGTCCTTGACGAGCCCGAAAACTTTTGTTTTTCCATTTTTCTCAATTCGGTCGCTTTTTTGATCGGCAAGCTTCGAAAAATGCCGATTGCCTGCGGTCTTGTAAATTTGCTAACACAATATTTTTTTAACTATGGAGGCTGGAAATTTATTTTAAAACACGAGGGTAAGCGTGTCCGACAAAAATGTGTCTGCTATTGTCGAATCCGACAATTTTTTTACTTCACCACAATTTTAAATTGTGTGAAGTAATGCAATCTATTGAGAAAACTAAATCTTACATACCAAACTTGGACCTTGATGAAACTTTGGCAAATGATACAGGTTCACTTGAAAATGGAAGATCTTGATTCATTTCAAATTTGGACAAAATAGCGGGGGGTCTCCAGAACACCTCTAAGTTTAAATCTTGAATAACTTCTTATCCCAGCTTATGATCTTATTGAAACTTAGTATATAAGGTTTTAGTACAGTTTCCAATATTTCATACCAACTTCCGGTTTGTCACTTCCGGTTGAAAAAACTTTTTTTCAAGTGTTTACCCCTACTGTTGTAATGATGTTACTTGCTCCCTTCGCGTTTAGCCTTCCTATATCAAGCATGCGAGATGATAATTTCGAAGATTATGCGTACCCCTTATAAATCACTTTCAAAAACACCAAAAACACCACGGATTTATTAATTTAAACTTTAAATATTTATTTCAATAATAAATTTATTTATGATCAACAAATGACCCATCTACTATTTTACACAACACAGCAACCAGTATTCGCTAACTATATTTTGGTTTGCATTGCCTTTTATTATGTTCTCCTCTTCTATTACAATTTTTAAAGATCAAATAAACATAATAAGAAAATGTAATAGAAGAATTAACAAAATTAAAAAGCAATAGATAATTTTAGGCGAGTGTTCTACACTACATCTCACCCCTCAAAGAAAAGATAAATTATTAAAGATAATTTATCTGTAAATTTATATTTTAATTGTAATCCAGTGAAATTTTTAGATTTTAATTTTAATGTGAATTTTTTGTTAATTTATGTTTTATTTACTTTTCAAAATGAATTCAAATTTTTTATTTATTAAAGTGGAACTTATTTAAATAAATATTAGTTTTCATATTTTTTCAAATTTATATTTTTAATTTTTATTTACTTATTTGTTTACTTTTTGATATAATGAGAGTGGACAAAATTTTAATTTTATTTCAAACAATTTCAAAAAATTTTTTTTTTTTTTTTTAATTACTAGCTTAAATATTGTTAAATTTGTTTTTTTTTTTTTCTTTTTTTTTTTTTTTATTTCATCATATTAATTTAACTGATAATTGCTTATATATATTTTTACAAGATTCTAATTTAATGCATTATTTGATTTAATTTTTTATCTTAATCAATTTTATACTTTTATTTTTCAAAATTTTTATTTTTAAATAAAAATTTTATTTGCTAATATAAATAAATACATAAAATAAATAAAGAATCAAAATTATTTTAATTTTACAGAAGAAAAAGCAGGCTAGATAAATCTCCCCAAAACATAAATTTTCTGCAAAATTGAATAAATGTTGGTGTTCTTGTGAAAATGTGTTTTTATTTGTATTAATCATGATTTCAATATATCCTAATAACTTACTATTTTATGAATTTTATAAAACTTATAATTTTATTTTTATATTTTTCATTTTCTTATTTTTTTTTTTTTTTTTTTTTTTTTTTTTTTATTATAATTCATCTATGATAGAGACGTAAACGATTATTATGGACAGTTACTGATTTATTTCCAACTTTTATAATTGAATTAACATCAGATAATTTTTTCTCTACAACAAAAGGACCAGTTCTTAAAGGTTTCGTTTTTGACGGTGATGAAGGATCGTCTAAAAGGACTTCATCGCCTTCATTTATGATATCAAAGCTAACATTTGAGTCGTAAATAGATTTTGTTTTTTCTTTTTGTAAAATAAGATTTTTTTTAGCTAATTTCCATGAAGTTTGTAAACGGTATAAAAGTTCGTTGCAGTAGTTATCATAATTATAAATTGGTTTAGGTTCAGAGTTAACAGAAGTAGGAATATTTGGTTTAAAACCAAATAAAAGTTCGAATGGCATTTTTCCTGTAGATGTATGTGGGGTTGAATTATACGAAAATATTGCAAACGAAATAAATTGATCCCAATTTGATGGATCAGCTGAAACGAAAGTTCTCAAGTATTCACCTAACGTTCTATGTGAACGCTCAAGTGCTCCTTGAGACTGTGGATGATATGCTGTGCTATTAATTTTTTTAATTTTAAGAATTTTACACATTTCTTTAAAAACGTGACTCATGAAATTTCCACCTTGATCTGTAAGAATAGAGTGGGGACAACCAAATTGACATATAAAATTTGCTGAAAAAATTTGTGCAACCGTTGATGCTTCCTGATTGACAATAGGATAAGCTTGAGAATATTTGGTTAAATCATCCTGAACTGTTAAGATGTACTTGTTACCAGAGTGTGAAATTGGTGAAATTGGACCGACAATATCTAATGTAATTTTCTCAAAAGGATAATCTGATGTTGATGTTATGCACATAGGATTTTTTTGGTTTTTTGTAAATTTATTTCGTTGACAATGATCACATGTTTTAATATACTTTTTAATTTTTTGAAACATGTTTTTGAAATTGTAGTACGATTTTAATCTTTTGTACGTTCTAGAAACTCCTTGATGTCCCCCAATTGGACTTAAATGAAATTCTTCAATGACTCTGTTAATTTCATCATCCGTTTTCAACTCAGTAATTTTATCATTCAAGTTAGAGTTTTGATTTTGTGATTGCAAATCGATTGAGTTAGATGAGTTTAGTCTTATTTGAGATTCATCATTTTGAGTAGACATAGAATTTAAATTATTCAACAAATCATCACGTTTTGAACCTGCACGAGTGACCACATTAATTTGTGTTTCATCTACTTGATCATGGTTTATTCGAGATAACGCATCGACATTTTGCAAAAATTTTCCTGGACAATATTCAATTTCATACGGATATTCTTCTAGCTCAACATACCATCTATACAACAAAGAAGATGATTTATACATCGAACGTAAGTAAATTAGGGGTTTGTGATCCGTAATTATTGTAAATTTTCTACCGTATAGATAGGGACGAAATCTTCGAACAGCCCAAATTATGGCTAAAAGTTCTCTTTTTATTGTAGGATAATTTCTTTCTGCTATATTTAGAGCCCGAGTAGCATATGCCAATGGTAAATTTTTTGAATCAGTCATTTGAGAAAGCACCGCACCAATAGCAATATTTGATGCGTCTGTAGACACATAAAACATTTTTGAAAAATTTGGAAATTGCAAAATTGGTGGAGTAATGAGTGCTTCCTTAAGCTTATTAAAAGAATTTTCAGTAAATGCATCCCATTTAAATTTCGAATTTTTCCGTTTCAAAGCTGTCAATGGTTCAGCAATATCTGCAAAATTTTTTATATATTGACGATAAAAACCAGCTAAACCCAAAAACGACATGACATGCTTAATTGATTTTGGAACAGGATAGTTTTGGATTGAATTTGTCAAATTTGGATCTGGTTTTATACCAGCACTTGTGATAATGTGTCCCAAATAACGAATTTCCCGGCGCAAAAAACAACATTTGGACGGCTGCAATTTTAATTTATATTGACGCAAACGATTCAAAACAGCAATTAACTTTTTATTGTGATCTTCCAAACTACTACCATAAACAACAATATCATCCAAATAGACCAGACACTTAATACCATTCAACCCACTCAAGACATGATTCATCAGTCGCTGAAACGTTGCAGGACCACCTTTAACACCATTCGGCATACAATTAAAGTGATAATGACCCGTTGACGTACTAAACGCAGTTTTCATTTTATCTTGAGGGTTTATTTTGATTTGGTAATAACCGCTTGCTAAATCCAACGTACTGAAGTATATTGATTGACCAAGTTGATCCAATATTTCAGTAATATTTGGAATAGGAAATACATCGTCTACAGTTATTTTGTTTAGTTTTCGAAAATCTACTACTAAGCGCCATTTTTTTTCATTTGAATTTGATTTTTTTGGGACTAAAATAATTGGAGAATTCCAAGGACTAATACTCTTTTCAATAATATTATTTTCTAGCATTTCGTTAATTTTTTCGTTAACTTCATTTTTAGCTGCCTCTGGTAAACGATATAGTTTTTGATTAACAATATTAGAATTTGATTGGAGTGCTATATTATGCTCAATCGCATCGGTGGTTGTTAATTTATCACCTTCTAGGTGAAACAAGTCATTAAAATCGTAAATAATTTTTTGTACTGATTTTTTCTCTTCAGTGTTCAGTAAAGTTAAATCTAACTCCGAATCTAATTTTTTGAATCGATTTTTCAAATTATCTGACCAATCATTCACAAAAAATACATTATAGTCGTTTAAATTGTCAAACTTAATATCAATATTATTAAAAGAAACTGGGTAATCATTAATATTAAGGACAGAAAAAATCGCTTCGTTATTAATCGGTTCAGCAATTGAGTTAGCTAGAAACACTCCTGAGCTTATTTCTTGAGAATAACAAAAAATTTTATTGCTTTCAGAAACTACCGGTAATTTTATAACTTTTTCAGAACGAGCTGGAAATTGGAACTTAAAATCTTTGATTGAATTATTTTTTGAAATATCGAAAGTAAATAGATGATCTAAATATTTAAACTGTAGAGTCATAAGCTCATAGTTTAAAAGACATTTATTATTAACTATAAAATCATTACCAATGATTCCAGCACCTTGAATTGGGAAATCATCTGGAACTATATGAAATCGAATTGAAAGTTTTTTTGAAAAAGGGAGTAACAAATAACAATCAACAGCAGCTAGAGTCGATTAGTAATTCCTTGAATTTTATATTTTGTATCAGGAAAACATAACACATCATTTTTTATAAATGATTTTTTTATAAGACATATGTCTGCACCTGTATCTAAAATAAATGACTGAGAAGGCTTTTTAAGAATATCTAAATTAAGTGACAAAAAACTAGGATTATTTTTAGAATTATTAATGCAAAATAAATTTATTACACTGTCATTTTGCACTAAATTATTTGTGTTAGAAGAATGAAAATAAGATTGAGTTTTGTTCAATAAAGCGTTTGTGACTGAAAATTCAACGTTTGATACATTATTATTTTCAGATGAATTTTCTAATTGGCACTCAAGTTCTGAACTCTCACGGGGGTGCCGTGGATTTGTGGAGTTCGATTGAAGTTTTCCGAATTGGAATTCTGTGGTGTATTATCATCAGAAGTTGAAACTTGATGAACATTTGTTGCTTGAGTTGTCGAAGAATTGGAATTGTCCTTTTTTAAATCATTGAACTTTTTTTTATAACAATATTCAATTGAATGATTTTTTTGTTTGCAATAATTGCAAAACAATTTTTTAGACGGTTCAATTTGATTTTGATTTGAACTAGGACTAGCATTTTTTGAATGAACGGTGGAATTATTATTTGAATTATTGTTTGTATTAAAATTTTTATTTTTACGTTTAAAACAATTTTCATATGAATGGTTATTTTTTTTACAAAAAGAGCATTTAAAACAATTGGATTGAAAAAGTACCGAACTTTTGGCTGTTTCCTTCTCTATTGCTTTCGCAATCGCAGAAGATAAATCGTCAAAATCGTGAGAATCTACAATAGTTCTAATAGGCTCTTTTAAACCATTAACAACTGCATTTAAAGCCGTTTTTTCGTTGAGAGTTTGAATAATTTCAACATGTTCTACACCCTGCTCATGAATACATATTTCATTGAGTTCACCTAATAAATTTTCAATTTTATTTCCAAAGGTTAACACGTCACTAGTTTGCGTAGCAGAAATCATTTCATGAGAAACAGTTCCATTTGATCTTCTTTTGATAAATTTTGCCTCTAGAGCTTTTCTAAGATCTTTCCATTCTACAAAATCAGTGTAGCGTACTACGTTATAAGCATTACCTTCCAGCTTAGAAATTATGATGTTCATACAATATTTTTTACTAGACTTCATTACGGTTTTGTCAATAATATCTTCTAAGGGATTCCAAACTATTTCAACACATTTACAAAATTTATGAATATCTTCTTTATTTTTAAAAACTGGAATAATTTTAATCGCAAAATCTTTATCAAAAGCCATTTTTTTTAAATTATTACCCGTTTGACTATTCAATTCTAAATTAATACTTTTTTCTTTTTCTAAATTATTCACAACTGGATTTTCAAAATTATTTATTTTTATATCTTTAATCGTTTCGAAACTTTCATCAGCTGAATCAATATTTATAATTTCTTGATCATGATTATTCGAATTAATTTCGCTCATTAAATTAGTAATATTATCATTTTGAATTAACCGTTTATCCAAAATATCAGAGAATGATTTTGAGCGACGTAAAATTTTTCTATTTCTCAATTGTACATAAGTAATATTATTATTCATAAGTAAATATAAAAATAATGAAAAATGATTTTAATGTGTAAGAGTTTAAATGTATATGTAAACGATGTATTTTGAGAGAAATATGTTTCAAGAATAATTTAAAAAGCTTACCTATTTTTTCATGCAACAACTTTTGAACACATACACAATTTCTTGTATCGTTAATACTTATATTATTCATCAATTTATATACTCACAGAACAATTTTTTTTTGAATATTTTTTATGCAATTTTTTTTTTTACTCTAAATTTAAACAATACATTTTTTTTTACTTATTTTTTAATTTATAACTGATTATCTTTATCAGTTAAGATGCACATTGCACTTATTGATTATTTTATGAGATTTTTTAATATGATTTTTGATTTTTTTATTTTATTTATTTTTCTAACAAATAATATTTTTTGTCGCAAACATTTTTTTTTTGTTACTTTTTTCCACTTACTTAAATCATATATTATTTTTGCATGCAAATTCAATTTAATATATTTTTTTTATATTTTTAATAATTCACAATTTCAACTAAGATGAACACGTTGTCGAGTCGATGAAGATGAATGATGATGTTTGTGATGAAACGTTCGAAATTGCAATTTCGGTCGATTTTAATAATACATAGACGAAAATTTTGTCAGTTTCTCTCAATTTGACCGATAATGTGGACAACCTCTTGAATGAATTACCTCCAAAATGACGACATCAATGATGAAACATACGGTTTTAAACGAAGTTAAATGATGTGGATTTTTGCCGCATTTTATACTTCAATTGAATAATTTTGATAAGCAAACTAATCAATTATGACGATATAGTTTGATTAAGACGATATTTTTGTTGTATGGTTTTGCTGATTATTATATACATTCTAATTAGGCAAAAATGTGAATGAAAGCTAAAATTTATAATTATTTATGTTCACGAAAATAATTATTTGAATTTCAATACTGTATATGTTGACGGAAACAGTATTCTTTTGATGCAAAAAATATTTTAAGCGCGAATGTGTTGTGTAAATACCGTAGAGCGTAAATTCCGTTTTCAGTTGTTAGCATGGTTTTTTGATTAAATGTGATTTTAAGTGTTTTATGCTGTCACCATTGTAATGATGTTACTTGCTCCCTTCGCGTTTAGCCTTCCTATATCAAGCATGCGAGATGATAATTTCGAAGATTATGCGTACCCCTTATAAATCACTTTCAAAAACACCAAAAACACCACGGATTTATTAATTTAAACTTTAAATATTTATTTCAATAATAAATTTATTTATGATCAACAAATGACCCATCTACTATTTTACACAACACAGCAACCAGTATTCGCTAACTATATTTTGGTTTGCATTGCCTTTTATTATGTTCTCCTCTTCTATTACAATTTTTAAAGATCAAATAAACATAATAAGAAAATGTAATAGAAGAATTAACAAAATTAAAAAGCAATAGATAATTTTAGGCGAGTGTTCTACACTACACTGTAGCCTACAATTACCGATCGATTTTCATGAAACGTTGATAAAAGCTTTCAAGTAACATGAGAAAGATTTTATAAGCTTTTGGAGTACATTGGATAAAGGGTTTGGGGGTCCACCATACAACAAGTGGTTTTTTCCACAATGTGTTTATGTTTGTTGGGAGCATAAAACATTCATTCGTGAATGAATTTTGATGACACTTTGGAAAAAAATGCAAACATGTAGTACAAGGAACTGATAAGTTTTTAAGCGATAGTGAACAAAATGGTGTGGGATCCCTGGATCACCTGTTTTTTTGTCTTTTCACACTAATGTTGACTTTTCACACTTTGTTTTTAAAGTTTGTTGGGAGCATATAGACTTCATTCATTAATTTGTTTTAGTGACACTTTGAAAAAAGATGGAGACTTAAATGACAAAGAACTGATTAGTTTTTGGATAATATTGGAATAAGTGGTGGGGGTGCTCCATAACACCTGTTTACTGTGTCACAAATTTTTCAATGTTTGTTGGGAGAACACAGCATTCGTTCGTGAACGAATTTTGATGACACTTTGGAAAAAGATGCAAACATGTATGGCAAGGAACTGATTAGTTTTTGAGCGATAGTGAACAAAGTGGGAGGGGGTGTCCCATACACCTGTTTTTTTTAAAGCTCAATAACATCTGTACATGATAATCGAATTGGATGAAACTTGGTACATCAGCATTTAGTACGGTTCACAACAGTTCTGCATCCCAACTTCCGGTTTTTCACTTCCGGTAAAAGAAATTTGTTTGCAATTTTTAAATTTTTTTCAGTGTGTTTATGCACACTACAGCCTACAATAATGAAGTGATTATGATGAAACTTATGGAAAAAGTTTCAATTAGTGTGAGAAGATATTTATCATCTTTTGGGACACATTGATCAAAGTGGCGGATCTACCATACAACTGCTGACTTTTCACACTTTGTTTTTAAAGTTTTTTGGGAGCATACAGACTTCATTCATTAATCAATTTTAATGACACTTTGAAAAAAGATGGAGACTTAAATGACAAAGAACTGATTAGTTTTTGGACAATATTGGGGAAAGTGGTGGGGTCCTCCCGAACACCTGTTTATTGTTTCAATGTTTGTTGGGAGCACACAACATTCGTTCATGAGTAAATATTGATGATACTTTAAAAAAAGATTCAAATATGTATGGCAAGAAACTGATTAGTTTTTTAGCAATAGTGAACAAAGTAGTAAGAGGTCCGTCGAGCACCTGGAAACTTAACATCTGTATCTGATAATCGAATTACAACAGTTCTGCATCCCAACTTCCGGTTTATCACTTCCGGTTAAATTTATTTTTTATTTTTTCTCGTACAACAGAATTTATGTTTGTTGGGATACTACTGCTTTCTTTAGTATTTTTATAATTAGAACTACGCGAAATCTACAACATTAGATAGCTTTTAATTAAAGTATTTGAGGGATATTAGCTCATTATATATCCAGAACACTATGTTTCCAGAGCTGTGGTGAAGTCAGCCAGCCTATGCATCAGCGTTGCAATATTTTTTTAATAAAATGTCTTGTGTAGTAGGAATTACAATATGTTTCACAATAATACATAAAAATTTCATAAAAATCTTTTAATACCAAGGTCCCACAACAACAATTTGTCTAATATCCCAAGCAATCGGCATTTTTCGAAACTTGTTCAACGAAAAACGGCCGAATCGAGGAAAATGCTAGAACAAAAGTTGTCGGACTCATCAAGAAAAGGCGAAGTATAAAATATGTGGTAATCATCTAGTGAAATCGGCGTGGGCCCACGGACTACAAAAATCAACCGTAGTAAATTAAATAAACTTTTTAAGTAAAAGTCGCTGATTACGGTGACAAAAACTTGGTCAATTTTAATTCCACCAAAACAGCTATTGATTGTTTCCAAATCAAAGACCGAGTGCCCCAACGATATTTCAATTAGTATGTGTGACGAACAAATAGATGAATGTGAAAGCATTGAAAATGAAAGCACACTCTCCACTGCATATTTCTTGACAGTGCCACACTTACAAAAAGATATCGATAAGGATTAATCCTTATAAGTAGTTATCGGATCAAATGATAAATCTCACAAATGCACTTATATACCACTGGGGGAGCTACGTTTACTTTGACACTCTACTATGCAAGCATTAAAATCACACTTATTTAGAGTGAGTCACTTACCTCTGACGTCTGATATAAGTGTCACGGTCAAGTGTCCTCAAATTAGTCCAGTAAATACTTGGAGAAATGTAGTAGTAGACATCTATAATTTTAATATAAATAAATCTCTCATGATGTTGATTGGATCTACTTTCAAAATGAAGAGCATTACAGATAGCGTCTTTATTCGACTTACCTACCACCTATTTACCATCCCCTGCAGGGGTGTTATAGGGTTTTTAATGATTTATTTGAATATGTTTCGCACACTACATATGAGATATCATTTCTTAAACTTTCTTAATATCCGAGGATACTATGTTAACTAGAAATGGAAAGAATTCGAAAAAAATGAAAGGAATGAAAGTTTGCAAATAGTTGGATAATTTTTAAATGGCGATGGACATTTTCTTCAAATTCCTGAGGGGTAAATGCTAAAGAAACTTGTTGTTCTGTTTTTTTGCATATTAGTGCCATGCTCCTTTTGCTATTTAACTATTGTCTTTCTATGTTAAATATAGAATGCATTAGAAGATATAGAACGCCGCCCACAGAATGCATGCCGTTCATAGAACCCCTATAGATTCTTGGCAAACAAAGAGTTCATTCTGGAAGCTCTTTGTAATATGGTTAATTGAAGATAATAATAGAACTAGTTACTAGAATAAAATTCACGATGACTTAATTTATAATAATATTAAATGTTTGTGAAAAATGTAATGTAATGTAAATGTAATGTAAATGTAATGTAAATGTAAAGATGTTGAAAGTTTAGAGATACATATACTGTAACGTTTCTTGGCCGAGTTACTAATATTTTGGTTAGATCAATAAATCAGGAAATTGAAGCACAATAGATTTTCCAAACGTTATAATTTTATTCGTTCAAGATCTTAGTTCTTATAAAAATATTTCTCCTGTTAGTATTCCCTTTAAGTTTTACTAGTATTTTTCCTTATTTGTTCTTGTATTAAAAATAATTCCTCACTTATAACTCTATTATACTTATAATAATTTCTCACAACTATCTTATTCAACTTGTTACACTGTTAATTTTTTAATCACTTTTATCGCTTTTATATTTAAAAACTACACTCTCGACTGACGATTTTATACTGATCCTATCCTACCCTACCACAACCTCTTATATATACCACAAAAAAGCAATCCCGATATTTCTACCAAATTCTAGAACATAAACTTTTTTTCCTGCCTTTACATTTTACAACTTTAATGTCTTCAAATGTTGACACAGATGTGCGATCTATTCTTCTTAATTTGTTTATTTACCTACTTTAAGGGGTTTTATTTTTATTCTATATTCTTATTAGATAAACAAATATTTCCGGTTGCGTGTTAATGTTTTTGTAATCTTCATTCCGGTGTTTTTCTATTCTTTTATAGAGGAACTTTTTTCTCTAAAGAGTATTTTTCTACAATTATGTTCTTTTGGATGTCGAACTCTATAATTTTCACAATATATAAAAAAAATACATATATAAATTTGACGCAAATTTTTTTAGGCCGGTCTATGCTATGGGTTGTACTTACTGTTTTTTATTGTTTTTCAGTTCCTTGCACGAAATAAAAATGTCTTCTGATGTTCTAGAAAATTGGATGACAAATTTACCATCAGTTACAAGAGACCTTCCAATCATCAATATCGCAATACCAGGTAATGAATGAAAAATTACGTAATTTTATTTCCAATACATTTGAATAATTTTGTAGGTTCTCATGATTCTATGTCGTATGGCATTAAAACTGGAGCAACAACAGCAGCTGATGCAACACCCACCATAAAAGCTTTTAATAAAGTTGTACCATGTATTGTAAAAAATTGGGCTGTAACACAGCATTTATGTGTGGAAAAACAATTGAAAGCAGGAATTAGGTTTAACTTTAATATACTAAACTAACATATTGAAACGTTAATAACACAAAATTGCAGGTATTTTGATCTACGAATATGTAAAAATGATACTGATTTAAAGTTTTACTTTGTTCATTCGCTGTATGCAAATGAGATTATGGGTCCTCTTTACGCTATAAAACAATTTTTGGATAATCATCGAAACGAAATTGTTATTCTGGATTTCCAACATTTTTATAACTTTAATCAAAACGATTCAATAAAATTAGTACATATGTTATTAAAAATTTTTGACAAAACTATTTGCGGACCAATTGTAGGGGATCTAAACCAATGTACCCTAAATAGATTAAGTCAAAATGGATATCAAACTATTATTATATATCGACTTCAAAATATTATATCAAACTTTCTATGGCCGAGTAATATTTGGTCCACACCTTGGCCTAATCAAACTAATATATTGAAATTAAAAGACTATCTTGAACAATCGATTAAAAGTGATCGTGCGTATGGTACAGGTTTTGTGACGCAATGCGTTTTAACGCCAACAACTGATTTCATAGTACCGAGAATATGGTCATCATTAGAAAAATCGTGTGCTAGTGTGGTTAGTAAAAAGCTATCAAAATGGATTGGGGAACAAACACCGGGAGCTTATCTTAGCGATGAACAACCAACTTTCAATGTTTTTATAGCTGATTTCGTTGATATAAATGAAAATGCATTCAGTAAAATTGTTGTGAACTTAAATAATAAAATAACATTATAGGAAACAGTCAAGCTTTTTAAATATGGAATAAATAAATTTAATAGTTTTATTATACATAATTACATAAAATTACAATAAAATATTTTAAATTAAATATAAGTAAATTAGGAAATAAGTTTTGTTTTCTATAAAAATGTTACAAAAGACCAATAAAACATGTTAAAAACTATAAATGCTAAGGGAAATACAAATCTTGAACGTGTATCAATCCACGTAGAAATTTGTTGAGGTGTCATTGTTGTCCAACCAGTTGGTAATGATGATGTCGATAAATTACCTGCCCCATTTGTATTACTAGCTATCGATCCACGATTACTAAACGACGGTTCCATATTAATACTAATATTTCCGTTATCATTTTTAAAATCATCTGCTCCTTGTGTGGTTATTGTTGGAATAGTTGTTTTTGAAGGAAAACTCTACAAAATAAAAACCATTTTACTATTATTTTTTGTTTTTAATTCAATTAAATACATTTTTTTTACATGCACTGTCAAATAATTATCGAAACTATTAGGTGATAAATTTCCCACAGTCGGTTTACCATCCAGACTGGTACAAGAGTGTGATTTATGTAAAGAATTTGTACTATTGCCAAGTTCCCGACGGGTAGGTCGTGGTGTAAATGTTGATTTTAAAATATATTTACTATTAACTTTTTTTAATTCTACATTTTTCTTTCGTCTCCATATTGTGTTTACAAATGCAAATTCTACAAGACTTCCAAAAATAAAGCCTGTACATCCTAAAAACCATATTTCTGATGCTTTTATGTAGCTTACTTTTGGTAATGTTTTGCCTTGCGCAGATGCCAATGTTATAAACGTTAACATAGTGCTTGTTCCTAATTGAAATGTATTTAAGAATTCATTTATTTTAAAATGTATTAATCGTTTTTATTTACCTAACATAATTCTTGGTGCCGATTGATCAGCTTGCAGCCAAAAAGAAACCCATGATATTGATACTATCATCATTGAAGGCAAAAAATAATCCATTAAATAAAATCCAATTTCTCTTGCTAAGTGAACAGAAAAACTTAGCGAGCTATAATTTCCAGCTAAAAAGAATTTTAATTGTAATAAAAAATCTTTTGATATACTTGAGTATTGTATATACCAAACGCTCCATGACGTAAATCACTGAGATCCGCATTTATAATCGTTTCATTTGGTACCATGCTTAACAGCACGTATTCTGTTAAATGTAATTCTGGTGCTAATGTCACTGGAGATTTTTGTTCCCAATGTAGAACCAATTCAGATGTATTATACATCCCTGTTAAATTTTAGTAAATAAATACATTTTAGTTTTAATTTATTTTTCAAAAAAAATGTTATATGTAAACTTACAACTCTCTAAAATCGTTGAGCAATGCTGTTCGTCAAACGGAAATTTTTGTAAATTCATCCAACAATATAGAGTTGCTTGTATACGGTAGGATATTATTACAGTTCCATCTGGTGATACTGATGTTAAAACATCTTTTTCACTTGTGCCTAAAATACTCGATGATCTTTCATTCGCAAAAAATACATGCGGAACCCATAACGCTTCTTTTAAACTATTTTCACCCATTATTGGTTCTGTTCGTTTTGGTGAAACTTTCTTAAAAACTAAACGAGGATCAACATATCTCAATTGTAGTAAAGCATGAATTTTAAATTGCTAAACGAAAATAAACAATATTAAAAGTTGTAAATCAGATAGAAGACGTTAGACTTACGAGATCATGTGCTTCCAGATTTTGTAAGAAATAAATATATGCTCTTGCGAATACATTGACCGGAAGCCGAGATCCATTTTCGCTTACTGAAATATAAATGTAAAGTATTACAAAGGTGCAAAATCTTTAGTTTATCTTTTTTGCATAGCTGCATAGCTTAGTTAGAATAACAAGATTAACTTCATTGTGTGGACTTTTGGATAATCTTATGTATAAATAGTTTAAATGTATCGCCTGATTGATTGTTTCCAGAGCCTTATAGTTGTTTTAATCACAAATAACATAAACGACACATAAATAATAAAATCTATTTACTTCAAAACAATAAATAAAAAAGGATTGGTTTTGGTCTCCAATTTGGAGTAGTTTAATTATTTTAATGACACATTTTTTAAATAAATTATTGCTAAAAAATTGACAAAACATACTTATTTACTATCGTCTCTGTCAACGGAGTTGAGAAATGCAGAAATGCAATACTTGAGTTTAATTGCTCACAAAAATCTCCCAAAAATACTTATTTTCATTTATTTATCACGCGTTTCGAGTGTAAATGGTCCTCTTCCGATAGCAAAAATATAAAATAGTTAAGTAACGATTACATTAAGACAGTTTACAAGCTGCGAGTTGGCGTAAAGTACCAACCAACCAACTATTTTGGTAGACAGCAGCTCGTTGGCTATAGGTAGTATATTGCAAACTCGCTCAATGTAATTGATGTTTTATTTATGAAACAAGTTGATGAAACAAAGCTTTTCGATTGAGGGCATAATATTGGGTCGAGGCTTGCTAATACCAAAACCTAAGCGAAATCGAAAAAGTTATCCACGCCCGAGTATCACGCAATATTTTTTTGTTCTAAAATAAATTAACCAAAACATGTATATGTTACCCATACAAATATATTTTATATTCTTCCAAATAGTAGATTTCACCTGCGAAAATATTTATTCCACGCGAAAAACTAAATGTTATTCATCAAAATATTTATTAAAAATATTCAACCCGACGTCTCCATTTTGATAATTTCAAGCACGATAGTGAATTTTTCAATGTGTGTGTTTGTTAGTATATATATATATTACACAAACAACGTTGTTAGCAAATTACCCGACTGATTTTTGACTAAAAAATTGTCTTATTGTATTCTTTTGGACTGTACCGAGTATTGACAAAAATTCAGAATTTTTAAATCGTCTCCTCACAGAACAAAAAAATCAGAACAATTACAAGTTAAAAAGAACACATGGATTGTGTTTTATTTTTTCATTACAAGCAACCCAGATTGATTGTGATTGGGTGATTTTTTATACACAAAATAATATTAATACCAGGAGTACGTTCAAAAACTTTACTATAGTTAAATATATTTAAATGAAATTTTAAAGCGGTCGTTAAAAAACAAAATAACAAAGTTAATATTTGACTATTTGACAGCTGTTTTCGTTCAGAAATACACTAGTCTACGCCCACATTTATTAAAAAATTAAATATGCTCTCGAGCAGAGTTAAAAATTAAATACACGTATACATAAGCATTTTTTAAAATTTGACACTGTCAACTTGACAGTACAATTTATTTTGAAATTTTTGTTTGTTGTCATTCTTATGAAAGCATCATTCTATGTAAGTAATATTAATTTGTGCCTATAAATTTTAGTTTTGTAATTTTTTATGAATTAGTAATTTAGGTAAGAATTATTCTGACATACGATTTTGACAGATTGTATTAGTATTTGTTGATCATCGTTCAAAAATTATTTAACTATAGTTATTAAATATTTTAATGCGTGTTTTGATTGGTGCATTAAATATTTAACTATAGTAGTTTTTGAACGTACCCCTGTTATACAAAAAAAAAACATCCCAAATATGATAAACAAATAAAAATCACAAAAAAAATTCAGTACAACTTCTACACCACCAATTTCTACGATGCTATATTTTTGTACTCTGTGTGGACAAAATAACAATTCTGTTTCCAAAAAAATACGATCGAAATCATAATTCTGCGTTGCTGCAACCCAAAAGAATACAAATTTCGATAATTCGGTGTTGAAAACTGTTCAGGACGAAAAGAATACACACTTTAGTCGAAAAGAATACACTATTAATAATTTTTTAGTATTAGCTCCGAAAAATGATTGCTTTTAGAACTGTTTAGAGTCCGCAAAATTGTATTTTAGCGGCCTAGTACTTAAAATCGTTATGACAACACTTTAGCGGATTCAAAATTCAAAATTTGTTTTCATTTTATATTATAATTATTTTCAAATTATAATCACAATTGCTTTGATAAGTTTTGTTCAAAAATCAAATTTTTAGGTACGCAAGAATGCAAATTAAGCAATAAATTTAACAAAAAAACGTTGTATGCAACACGTACGCAAATGGCTTTAGTAGACTCATCTTCATATTCGGCTAGCGCCTCGTCTGGAAACACTACGATTCGTCCGCTAAAACCATATTTTGCGTACTTTTTTACATAAACTACTATTTACGAAACCCTACGAGATTATTGCAAAGTTTGTCTAGTCATAATTAAAAATGTTTTGTAGTGCCAACAAATTCCTCGGATATTTGTTTTGTTTTTATTTTGAGTACTTGTTAAAATTAAAAACAAATTAAAACAATTTTGAACAACTTCGTTTTTTATCATGAACATTTTTTGCTTTATTTTTATTTGAATTTAACCAAATGAAATTCTCTAAAATGAAACGACATCATTCAATTATTCAATTTGACCAATCAAATTTCGATTACAATAATATATTGTAACGTTTCTTAGCCGAGTTACAATTATTTAGTTCGATCACTAAATCAGGAAATTAAAACCCAATGGATTTTCTAAACGTTAAAATTTTATTCGTTCAAAATTTTATAAAAATATTCCTTCTACTTCTATTCCCCTTAATTGTTCTTGTGCTAACAATAATTCACCACTTATAATTCTGTTACAATTTTTCACAATATCATTTTTAACTTTCTACTTATAACACTTAATTTAACTTGCCTATATATCACTGCTATGTTTATACTCAATTCAATAGCTTACAAATTTATACTTTTTCTATCGCTGACAATTTTATACTAATCTTATCCTCTAACAACACCTCTTATATATACTACATGAAATAGCCTCGATATCTCGACAATATTCTAGACAGAACACACCCTTTTTTTCCTACCTTTATCAACATAAACATAATAAGACAATCTTCAAATATTGACACCTAGGTGTGAAATCTCCTCTTTTTAATTTGTTGATTTATACCTATTCTCTAATAGATTTACTTAACTTTACGTTTGCTTTGGTTACGTTGATTTGGTTTTATTGATTTTTATATTTCTTTTGTAGAACTATTTTCTCTAACGAGTATTTTCTCGAAAGATGTTCTATTGTGTTTCTATCGTATTCCATAATCGTCACAATATTATAGGGAAAGGACAATTATTATCAATCTATAGGACAATTATCAAGAACATTTTATTTTTTTTTACAGAAATATGAATTGATATAGAATTATAAACTAATAAATGTTTTTAAATAATACTTTTCTATGATCTTCTATGATATGAAAAGTTTATTTTCATCGCGCTTAATGCCCTGTGAAAATGGGTTCTTTTTCTTCTTCTTATGAAAAAATAAATATGAATTTTTAATGAAATGTTGTCGATTTCTAATTTTATAATTTATAGTAAATATCGATATATATATACAATTATAGAAAAATTTGCATTTTCTACGCGAGATAAAAACGTTTTTCGTTCGTAAACATGTCTCACTCGACGTTAGCGCGTCTCGTGAACAGATATTTACTCAAAAAACAATGTTTTCATCTCTTGTAGAAAAATATACTATTCTTGACGAATCCATTTTTTTTTCCTACAAAATAATATTCATAGTGAAGATAGATATTGTATCTGCCATTTATAATGTTTTTCTGGTTGTTTGTTCATTTTGTTGTTTGACCGACCTACCGCCTCGAGCTTTTACCAATCAACTTGCATCCGAAATTCTCGCAAAAATGATTTCGAATTATCACCATCCTTGGGAAATTGCTAATGATAACATCGTTATAATATTTTGCCCAGACATGATATTGAATCGTTTTAAGTGATGGAAAATATCATATAGTGGCGACTTCGAGGAAAATCTAAACTAAATTACACCATTACCATCATCGGTCAGACTTGTATGATATATTACAAAGACGGTGTCCCAATTCCTGCTAAATTATTCTAAACATATGCTTAATAAAGTTAGTCAACTTTTTATTTAGCAGCAAATTGGAATCTTGTATTTGTAATAATTTTGCTTTAGTTTATTTAAATTTCTTAAATTTCTTTATAAATTTATTAAATAAATTCTATAATCATTTGTTGTAACTAAAATATAATATAATTTAGTACTATAACACAAATATAAAAACCAACTAGTACTACAACAAGGAAGTCGCTAGTACTTCATTGTTAGATAAGATATATGTGGAATAGACCTTGTTAAGTGTAGATGTGAAATCCAATTCTATGTAAAAATTATAATAATAAATATTAAATAAATCTTAATATGGTGTTCATAAAATTTATATAACAAACATCAAAACATGGCGCAGTTGAAAAGTAAAATAAAAGTATAACGCAATCAAATTAAAGATAAAAATTATCACGTGTCGATCCAAACTAAAAATTTGACAGCTAAATTTAAATCGGATAAATTCTGAATCATCGGTAGTAAAAAAGCATTAAAATGGATAAATTAGTGGTAAATTTACCCACACCATTAAATTGCACAGGAAATATGGCTGCAAATTGGAACAAATTTATAAAGTCTTTTCAAAACTATATGATAGGGCTTGAGCTTGACGAAAAACCGAAGCACGTAAAAGCTGCCATATTTAAAAATATAATTGGAGAAGATGCTCTAGAAATATATGAGCAATTCAATCTAGATGAAGACGATGAAGCAGATTATGAACTAATTGTTGCAGAATTTGAAAAATATTGTGTGGGGAAAACAAACATTATCTATGAGCGGTATTGTTTCTACAATAGAAGCCAAAAAGAAGGAGAAATATTTAATCAATTCTTCAACGAAGTTCGCAAATTAGCCAAGTCCTGTGAATTTGGTACACAGGAACATGCACTCATCAGAGACCGTTTAATTTTTGGAATACGTGATTTACAACTTCAGGAACAGTTTATCAAAAATGGAGATCCATCTTTAGACAAAACGATTGAACAATGCCGAATAGTGGAACAAAATAAGGCTCATACTAAACAAATTCAACAACAATTAGGTGACGTTCATGATATTAAAGGTAATTATTATAGGAAAAATTTTACAAATAATACATCTGGGTGCAACCATTCACAATTTTGCAAAAATAATAAAAATTCAAATTGTAATACTAAAACTAATCAATTATCAGAATCCTCGTCATCGCAACCACGATCAAAGCCGCGAATTGTTAATTGTAGAAAATGTGATCAGTCGCATATTCTTGGTAAATGTCCAGCTTATGGACAGAAACACAATAAATGTAAAGCATTACATCATTTTACAAAATGCTGTAAGTCGAAACACGTTTACAAAATCGAAAATGATCGTGATTGTGATGATGAAATTGATCATGTTTACATAGATAGTTTAGAGTTAGTAGATATAATATCTTCTGAATTTCCTTCGAAAAATAAGATAGTCAGTTGGTATGAAAACATTTTAGTTGAAAACGAACAGATTAATTTCAAACTCGATACGGGCTCGGACGTCAACATAATACCAATGTTAATATTTCAAAAATTAAATTGTAATAAGGAAATAGTAAAATCTAACATTCAATTACGAGCATATGGGGGCACAAAAATTATTCCTTATGGGTCAATCAAGTTAATCGTTAAATGTCGAGATTTTGAATAAGAAGAGTGCTTCGTTATAATAAACTCTGATTCCACTCCAATTTTGGGATTGAATACATGTTCCAAAATGGGATTGATAAATAGGGTTTGCGAAATCTCGGATACAAGACAAAATTTTATTCATAGTAATAAAGAAATTTTTACAGGACTTGGGAAGTTTCCGAATCCTTTAAAATTGTTTGTTAAAAGTAATGCCATCCCAGTTACTCGACCTCCAAGACGATTGCCTCTGCAGATTAAAGCTAAAGTCAAAGATGCGCTAGACCATCTAACGAAAATGGAAATCATCGAACCACTATCTGAGCCTAGTGATTGGTTGAGTAATTTGACTGTAGTTGAAAAACCCAATGGATCACTCAGATTATGTCTGGATCCCAAGTTTCTAAATTTAGCTTTAAAAAAAGAGCATTATTTAATTCCTACATTAGCAGATCTTAAAGCTCAATTGTCTGGGTGTGAGTACTTTACAGTATTAGATTTAAAGGATAGATTCTATCAAATAGAATTAACGCCTGAATCCTCTGAATTATGTTCCTTTAGCACACCTTTTGGAAGCTACAAATTTAAACGTCTCCCATTTGGCATTAACGTTGCTCCGGAAGCATTTCAAAGAATGAATGAAAGTAATTTCGGAGATATTGATGGAACTTTCACTTACATTGATGACCTTTTGATAAAGGCAAAATCTGAAAAGGAACATGATGAAATTTTAATGAAAGTGGTTCAGAGGGCAAAAGATCTTAATATTAAATTTAACATCGAAAAACTTCAATACAAAGTAAAAGAAGTTACCTTTTTGGGACATAAATTTAGTAAAGAGGGGATGAAAGCTGATTCCAGCCGTGTGAAAGCTATAGTTAATATGGAAAATCCAACGACTAAACAAGAACTACAACGCTTTCTCGGCATGGTGAATTACTTACGCAGTTTCATTCCGAACTTAGCAGAAAAAACAGAGCCACTACGTCAGTTACTAAAAATCAATAACGAATTTGTGTGGACTGCAGCACACTCTAATAATATAGCTTTACTCAAAAATTTAATTACTAATTCACCCATACTTCAACCGTTTGATGCGACTAAGCAAATAGTCATTCAAGCGGATGCTTCCAAAAGCGGAATCGGATGTGTGCTACTACAGGATAAAAAGCCTGTAGCTTATGCATCTAGAAGCCTTACGTCAGCTGAAGAAAATTATGCGCAGGTCGAAAAAGAGCTGTTAACTTTTATTCATGTACATGGATATTATATTCATGTACAAAATTTCATAATTACATTTATGGCCGTTATGTCCAGATACATACTGACCATAAACCTTTGGTAAGTGTAATGAACAACGAGATGTCAAAGGTCAATTCTTCCCGATTAAAGCGGATGAAAATGAAAATGCTCAAGTATAATCTAAATGTAATATATGTCCCAGGAAAAGACCTTCATATAGCAGATCAATTATCTAGATCGTATCTGAAAGACGAACCGGCTACCGAATTTTTGGAATATGTAGATGTGGTGCATACGATTGATATGACAGAAAAAAATAAAGAAAACTTTCAGAAAGAAATAAGAAACGATGCTGCTCTATCTAAATTAATCTCAATTTATCAAAATGGATGGCCTAGTGATAAAAAGAATCTTCCTGATCTAGTTAAACCGTATTGGAAATTTCGAGATGATATTTTTTATGATGATAGAATTTTATTTTTTGGTGAAAGATTAATAGTTCCAAATAGTTTAAAAAATGATATGCTCGAAAAACTTCATGACGCTCATATTGGTATCACTAAAACTAAAAGTCGGGCTAGAAATATTTTCTATTGGTTTGGCATAGATGCAGATATAGAAGACTATATCAGTAGATGTCGCATTTGTGAAAAATACCAATCATCTAATATACACGAGCCACTAATACCTCATGACATCCCAGAGTTGCCCTTTGAAAAAATTGCATGTGATATAATGACAGTTGAGACTAATGATTATCTGGTCTTGACAGATTACTTTTCGAAATGGCTGGAAATCTTGCCTCTTCGTAATAAGCAATCAAATGAAATGATAAAAAATCTGAAATCTGTGTTCGCATGTCATGGAATTCCCAAAGTATTAATTTGCGATAATATGCCATTCGCATCAAAGGAATGCATAGAATTTTCAAAAGAATGGCAATTTGAAATCACAACTTCAAGTCCGAATTACCCTTGCTCAAATGGGCAAGCGGAAAAAGCTGTAGATATTGCAAATCGACTTGTCAAGAAATCTTTTGATGACTGAAGATATTGCATATTCGTTACTTGAGTACCGTAATCATCCAGTTTCAAACCTTTCTGCTTCGCCATCGCAAATTTTAATGAGCCGACGAACAAGAACTAAAGTACCAGTCAAAGAATCTCTCCTAAAACCTAAAATTGAAATCGATATTAAAAATCGTTTAACTCAAAATCAACAAAAAATTAAATCTTACCATGATAAAAGATGTAAATCACGAGCTGATTTCGAATTAGGTGACACGGTAGTTTATCAGAAAAATCGGTTGTGGGAACCTGCTAAGGTTTTAGAAAAACACAAAAGCCCACGGTCATACATTATCAAAAATGAAAATGATCATATATTAAGACGAACTCACATTAGTAACAGAATTGGTACAATGATTGATCATATTTTGTCTGATATGTACAATTATGAGTATTATATGAATATATCAGAAACGTCACTCTCCGATCATAGAGTTCTTTTTTTACAAATGTCTAAAATTAGTGTGCCAAAAAAATCAACTACAGAAATTATAGAAGTTTTAGACTATCAAAATATCTTCGACGATACAATTTGGAAAAAAATTACTTATGCTAAAAATATAAACAATTTTATGGAAAACATCAAACAACTTGTTGTAAACAATAAAAAGACCATTAAAAAGGGCTACAAAAACCGACGTGGTCAACCTAATTGGATGACAAAAGATATTTTGGATACTGTGTCTGATCGTGAGTACTACTTCAAATTAAAACGGCTATATCCTGCCGATGAGTATATCAAAAACCGTTACAAAATATTAAGCTCTTTAGTTGCTACCAAAATCAAAAGAGCAAAAAGAGAACAAAGTACAGAGCTCATTACTAGGTGTATCGATAATCCAAGACAACTATGGCGTCATCTACATGAAATAATTTTTAACAAAACAAAATCTACAAAAGATTGGGCCTTAAAAGATAGGGATACCATAGTCACTGATCAATCTCAGATAGCAGACATCTTTAACAATTACTTTGCTAATATAGTTCCTACTTTGAGCGCTACCTTCCAATCGCCCTTAGTCAGTCATTTTGGGTACTTAAATTACACCATTGATCACCCGTTGGAACTAACTTACACTAACGAACAAGAGGTCCATAATATTATTAATAGATTGAATGTAAATGCTGCTAGTGGAATTGATGGCATCTCAACTAAACTATTGCAATATATCGCTAATGTTATTTCACCCTTGCTGGTTAAATTCGTCAATGAGTCATTTGACACCGGAGTTTTCCCGGACGCTTGTAAAATAGGTAAAGTTCATCCTATTCATAAATCTGGAAGTGAAATGGATGTCACCAACTATAGACCTATATCAATCTTACCTACTATATCAAAAGTTTTCGAAAAGATTATACTTGAAAGGCTAGATAGTTTTCTAAGTAAGAACCAATTGATTAATGATAAGCAATATGGTTTCAGTTTAAATTCTAACACCACGGCAGCTTGCGTAAATCTGACAATCTTGCTTAGTAAAAGCATAAATAAAAAACTGTTTTCAGGCGTTATTTTTCTTGATATCCGAAGAGCATTTGATTTTGTTGATCCGGATATACTGCTACTAAAGCTAAAAAAAATGAATTTTACAGATTTGCAACTGAATTTATTTGAAAGTTACTTGCAAAATAGGCGTCAAACGGTTAAAATTAATGAAGCAGTTAGCACTGAAGCACCCTTGAATTGTGGTGTGCCACAAGGCTCGATTCTTGGTCCTAGATTATTCACAGTATTTATAAACGACATATTTCTGAATACACTGGCAGGACAGTTACAACTTTATGCCGATGATGCTGTAATTGTGTATGAATCAAATGATTTAAGATTACTCTTACTCCAGATACAAAAAGACCTCACAACGCTTAAAGAATGGTTTAATTTAAACCATTTATTATTAAACCATGACAAAACAAAATACATGATATTTGATAACAAAAATTTGGATATCAATATACTACAAACTCATCCCATCACGTATGATTCTTATGTAATTGAACGAGTTAATAAACATACATACTTAGGATTAGTGATAGATAGCAAGTTGAACTGGTCGGGTCATATAGACAAAGTTAAAAAGTCAATTATTCCATATTTGTTTGCGTTAAATCGAACGAAATACTTACTACCAAAGAAAACACTTCTCCTTTTATATTTCGCGTACATCCAATCTCGTTTGGTTTATTTAAGCCCGATTTGGAGTGGATGTGCAAATTATAGAATAAATGAATTGGAAGTGTTACAGAAACGGGCTTTAAAGTACGTAATACATGCTCCAACGCTATACCCAACTAGTAAACTCTTCGAACAATTTCAATCATTGCGATTTCTAATTTTGCGGGAACTTCTGATCTTGACATACAAAATAATAATTAACTTAATTAGGCACAATTTGTTATTGATGAGATTGCAAGATAGACATAATCATGAAACGAGAAGGCGGTCATATTTCATAGGTGAATTTCTTTTGTCAAAACGTCAAGTAATAATATCTTACATCGGGGTCTTCATGAATATAACAAACTTCCATTCAGTATTAGACATTTGGAATCTCTAAATAAATTTAAACTAAGTTTGGTAGAATATTTGAAGAATGAGGGATACAAGTGAAACAATATCTAGAGGATAAGTAAATTGTGAAATGGATATAAGAAAATGAAATGTTTTTTCTCTTTTTAGAATAATCTTTAATATAATCTTAAATATCAAACCAAAAAATTTGAATTAATATCTAATTATAAATCAAATCAAAAAATGTTTAATTAATATCTAAGTTAAAAACGATTTTTTACAATAAATTTTTAATAAATAGTGAAGTTGCGCTATAACCAGCTATGGTTCGAGCAACAGAATTGTAGACATGC
Source organism: Diogma glabrata (assembly GCA_963693315.1). NCBI lineage: Eukaryota > Metazoa > Arthropoda > Insecta > Diptera > Cylindrotomidae > Diogma > Diogma glabrata. Next base: position 159,768,629 of record OY856187.1, read on the forward strand.
TAATTGGTTCAGGAAATTGTTAATGATTAGAATCAAATTAAGTCAGTATTCTTAAAGACTAATTAGCATATGAATATGTAATAAACTGTAATATATATTTGTCTAAAATGAAATAAAGAAAAAAAAAAAAAAAAAAATAAGTATCATTTGAAAAAATCTCCACATAAACCTCAACTTACTGCACAATATGAAGATGTTGATGCAACTAAAAATAGTGATTCGAATACTTGTGCCTCAGCCTCACATTCACAAAATACTATTAGATCAGAATCAGAACAAAACAATGGTTTAAATACATCGCAAAATAATGTTTCACGTGAATGTGAAAGTGGTTTAAATTTACATGGTAATGTCAATTTAAAAGAACAGCTGGTTCAAAATCAAAACAAATCGCAACTAACGTCCACTCGATCGGGCAGGGTTGTAAAACCTCCAGAAAAATATAAAGATTACATTTAGTTTTAGAAATATAGTTAACAATTGGTTAACAAATTTCGCGTTTAATAATTCGAAACGTACAATTATTTTTCGGGGGGGAAAAGGAAGAACTAATATAAATAAATTAAGTTAAAATGATATAATGAATTTTAATATATTATAATTTTATACAAATGAGAAAACGGGAAATGTTTTAAATTATAAGGTTTTCAATTATTAATTAACTTTAAAATGTATGTTATAATTGAAAAAGAATGTTTAGTTTTGATATATTGAATTAATTTAAATTTCAATTTGATACAACAAAACCCATGAATAGTATCTGATTGATTAATAATTGAATTGTACTTTTTAAGTTATTTAAAATATTAAAAGGGGAAGATGTTGTAACTAAAATATAATATAATTTAGTACTATAACACAAATATAAAAACCAACCTAGTACTACAACAAGGAAGTCGCTAGTACTTCATTGTTAGATAAGATATATGTGGAATAGACCTTGTTAAGTGTAGATGTGAAATCCATTCTATGTAAAAATTATAATAATAAATATTAAATAAATCTTAATATGGTGTTCATAAAATTTATATAACAAACATCAAAACAATTAACATATTCATTAAATTTTGTGCATTTGAGACAAAACTATTGTGTACAACTAGCGCGAACTGATAAACACGTTTGCACTAGTTCAACAATCTACTATCATATTATTAATTCATAAAGAAAAAGTTTACCAAACATAAAAATATAGTACTTTTTCGGTTTAAAGCGTGATAGTATAGTTGTAACGGTTTGAAGTTAAGCTATACCAAAAACCCCAATATACAAGCCTGATTAATTTTTTAGCACTGAAAAAATCGTGAACTTGTAGCGCCATTTTGAAATTAAAACTCCATATAAAAAAAATTCCAAAAATCGCCTTAACGCTAATAACGCCATCTAGAAAAATAAAACTCCATATAAAAAAAATTCAAAAAATTTAATCAAAAACACTTAACCAATTTTTGAATATGGCAATGTTCATTGTTTTTTTAAAATGGCGTCAATGAATTGGGCTTGAAGAATATCAGAGCTGTTTTGAATATACCGTAAAAACTTATAATTATTAAAAGAATAACATAGGGCAAATAAATTAAAAGAAATTTGATTTCGCCTAAATGACTTAAGTAATTTTTTTAAACAAAATTAATGAAGATTAAACTATATATATATATATATATATATATATATATATATATATATATATATATATATATATATATATATATATATATATATATATATATATATATATATATATATATATATATATATATATATATATATATATATATATATATATATATATACTAGCAGGACCCGGCGTGCTTTGCTACGCTTATAAATAAAGTTTGTGCGCAGAAATTTGGTTGACGTAGTAGCAATGATTTCAAAAAGGTAATGTAATGTGAAATGATAGCATAATTCTTAATTTTTCTTTTAAAAATGTGAATCAAAAACAATCAGCACTCTAGCTGATCAGTTCGGATCTATGAAAAATTACCGATCAAATAAGTTTTCAATTGAGCAATAAAAAATTTAAATGACTTTTTGAATTAGCATAGGAGTGGCATTCTATATAGGCCATTGCACGGAACCAAAATAGATTCACAAATGTGAACAGTGGTCATGTTGTTAATGCGATTTCTTTCATTGCAGGCTGTTGAAAACTTGCAAACAAATTGTAATCGTGATTTAATTTAGGTCAGCAAGGGCAGGAAGAATATCGAAAAAAATTCGACGAAGGTGTCAACAAACTCGTTTACAAATTTTAAACATACTCACATTAATTAAAAACAGATGGCGCTATCTATAGCGATGCAAAACATCAAATTTTTTTTTTATTTCAAACATGTTATTTATTTTAAATCTAAAAGTGTAAAAGTTTTGGTTATTTAACATTCATTACCCGTCGCGCACTGCCGCAATCTGAGAAGTAAGAAAATTCAAGAAAACTTATGATAACATTTATGTTAACATTAAATTTACATTGTTTCATTTTGTTGAAACTTATTCATTTTAATATGTAAAAAATTTCAAAACGTTTTATTTTTTTATGCGAGTTCTTATGGATACACGATATTTTTTTGTTTTTCCGTCTGGTGCATAGACGAATAAATTTAAAGGGTTACCGACGCGTGAACTCGCCACATACAGTTGTCCATGTGAGAAGCAAGGATTCTCCAAATTAAGTCCACACACTTGCAGTGATTGTCCTTGTGCTTTGTTGATGGTCATTTCAAAAGCAAATCGCACCGGAAACTGTAACCGTTTGAATTCAAATGGCATATCTGTTGGGATGATTGGAATACGTGGCGGCAGTACGTCTTCCCCTTTGAATTTACCTTTCAAAATTGTAGCTTCAATGACATTGTTCATCATCTTTTTCACCGCAAGTCTTGTGCCGTTGCAAAGTCGTGGTGCCAGCACTCCTATGATGTCACCTTGGCTAGTAATATCTTACTGCTATTGCCAGTGGTATACGATATCTAAACTCAACTCATATGCCAATACCAGGGACTAAAGTATGCAAGGTTGTCACACCTATATAGATCCAAAATTTTAAATTTTACAGATCTTCGTGACGGCAGATATATTAAATTCATTTGTGTTAATGCACTGTTACCATTTGCAAATCCCTATTGAAAACGTGCTGCCGGCTAAGTGCCATTATTTTAAATTGTTTGTTCATCATAATTGCCATCCGTGTTTGATGCTCGTGATGTTTTAAATTCCAATAAATACAGATTTGATCAATAAATGTAAATGTTTCAGATTTCATTTTTCAATTTCATTAAATTATGTGCAACAAAAAAAACTTTGATCAAAGGAATCTAACCGTATAAAACGATATTTAAAGAAAAATCAAATGAAATTACTATCAACTAGCAAGAACCCCTTAAGATATTTATAATGGCCCTGGGGTTCCATTTAAAAACAAAATTTGCCTGTTACCTATGCGCAAGTGTACACAAGTACTGTCCCAAAGTTTCATAATGATCGGATGAATGGTTTATTAATGCATAAACGACAAACTCACATACTTTCAATTTTATATATATAGAAAATAGAGCGTTATGGTCAAAGAATATTCCATAACTAAGACTAAGGGTACTATCGTTGATTGAAAAAAGAACATCCGCCAGCACCCCTAAAATATCACTTATCCACTTAATATAAGTGATCTCTTACTGTTATTGTCAGTAGTATACGATATGTCACGTTAAGTGATTTGCCAATAGCAGGTACTAAAGTACGCGGCTTTGTCACATCCATAAATCCAAAATTGTAACTGTTTGCAAATCACTATTGCAAACGTGTTGCCGGCTAGGGCCACATGTTTAATTAGTTTGTTTATCATAATTGCTATCCATGTTTGATTATACATAAGCTATGCTTTTTGTATAGTATTTGTGCAAATTCCATTTCGTAATTTTGAGCTTTTAATCGATGTTATCAACTATCTTTCTTAGTTGAAGAAACATGTATTACATACAATTGCAAACCAATAATATATTTAGTGTAGATGATAAAATATATAAGATAATTATGTATTTAATTCAAATACATATAGTTTTGATATACAAATGTAATTGTTTCAGATTATACTTTTATTTTCAATTTCATTAAATTATGTTCAACAAAAAAAAATTGATCAAAGGAATCTACCGTATAAACCGATAGTTAAAGAAAAATCAAATGAAATTATTATCAACATTTAGGCAGAGCCCTTAAGATAATTATAATGGCCCTGGGGTTCCATTCAAAAGAAAAAAAATTGCTTGTTACCTATGCGCAAGTGTACATAACAACTTCCAAAGTTTCATGATGATCGGATGTATGGTTTATTAATGCATAAACGACAAACATACATACTTTCAATTTTATATATATTATATATATATATATATATATATATATATATATATATATATATATATATATATATATATATATATATATATATATATATATGTATATATATATATATATATATATATATATATATATATATATATATATATATATATATATATATATATATATATATATATATATATATATATATATATATATTTTTACGATTACAGAAAAATCTAGACGATTACGGTCACTTCCAGAAAATCAAATCAACAAAACACAACAACCAATTAATGTAATGAATAATGTTGTTGTTGTTGTCCTGTTCTTAGAATTAGGGTCATTGTCAATATAAAATTGAATGATTTTATGACTCAAATCAGCATAACGTAAATTAATCGAATATTCTACTATTTTCTCAAGGTTTCTAAAAAGTGACCTAGAATTTTCTAGAAATTAAGCAAAACACTATATAAGAAATTTTCTGTTGTAGATTAAGAATTATTTTTATTTTAAACCTGCGATAGTGAAGTTAAAATTATAAAAGTGGTCTTTAAATTAGTTTTTGTGTAAAGTTATAAGTGTAATAAAGTTATAAGTGTTATTGAGTAGAAATAATTTGTGTATTATTATTTATTTTAAACGTTGTATTACTGGAAGTTTCTACGCTGTTGTTTCGGAAGTTTCTGAAGCTGTTGAAAGAATATTCTAGTTAGGAATATGTTCGCTGTATTGTTTTTTTGTTGTTGTGGAACAATTAAGGAGTTGAATACTTAATAAAACCTAGTGTTTGTGCTTACTAATCAGTGATCGAACTCTGAAGAGATTTGGGAATTGCGTTTATCAAATTGTGAGTTAGGCCAATTCAAAGTAAGGTTGGAAAAACGTAACAATATATATATATATATATAT
>OY856187.1:159774084-159946972 GCA_963693315.1 Diogma glabrata
AGAGAGAGAGAGAGAGAGAGAGAGAGAGAGAGAGAGAGAGAGAGAGAGAGAGAGAGAGAGAGAGAGAGGTGTGGAGATTAAAACGACCGAAAGGCGTTGAATGGGCCAGATAAAACGCATACGGAGGATTAGCAACATAAGCGCGTGTGCAGAGGCATAAGCGTGTGTACAGAAAACGCGAGTAAGGAGATAATTACAAGACCAAGCCCAAAGGACTAAAGGGTGGCTGCCTCGCTATTTACGGAGGATCGTATGATGTATGCAAAGCCATACGCACTTTCCAGCTATACAAATCACCATGAGTGGACGGAATAGTCTCAGCTCTCCTACAGAGGGGCAGAAGTGGCTCACCTGCTCTTCTTATAGAAACACACTTTGAAGGAGGCATAAGCGCGTGTACAGAAAACGCGAGTAAGGAGATAATTAAAAGACCAAGCTTAAAGGCTACAGGGTGGCTGCCTCGCTGGTTACGGAGGATTGTATCATGTATGCAAAGCCATAGGTACTTTCCAGCCATACAGATCACCATGAGTGGACGGAATAATCTCAGCTCTCCTACAGAGGGGCAGAAGTGGCTCACCTCCTGGCATCTTAAGGAGGCAGTTTGGCACTTGAGCATATTCCACGACCATGGAGAACGGCAAAAGTGATATTTAATCCAAAAGTAGATAAGAAAGATGTCAGATGTCACCTAGTCAAAGTCTCATAGACCGACCCATCATTTTACCATCTTTCATTTTAAAAACGATGGCAAAGGTGATCAACAACCACATACGAACCAATGCCTTAGTGAGATCGCCTTTGCAAGATAGTCAACACGCCTATAGAACGGTCAGATCAAGGGAAACCGCGCTGTTTAGGTAGACGAAAGAATTAGGGGAGGCAGTGAACAACAAAGAAGTTGCTGTCTGTGCCCTTCTTGACATTGCAGGAGCTTTTGATAACACCTCACATGAAGCTTCAAGAGGCTCGAAGTGGGGAAAAGGATTGACAACACCACAACAGACTAGCTGTGTGAGATGCTGAGAACTAGAGTAGCAGAAACCAAGGCTGGTGATTGTAAAATCAGCTTTGGCACCACTAGGGGTTGTCCGCAAGGTTGGGTCTTATCACCCCTTATGTGGAGTCTGGTGGTGGATCAATTCTGGTTGTATTATGTAACCATTGGATGAAATGTCTTGGGTTACCGGATGATATTGTCATTATCGCCAGAGGTAAGTACGGAGAAACACTGTGTGATATTATCCAGAGCGGACTGAATCTGGTATACACCTGGTGCACTTTTGTGGGACTAAAACTCAATCTGAGTAGTCCAACAGAAGTATCATCATAAACGTCTTTTTAATTGGATCTGCACAGGAGATTAATATCTGGAAGAAATTCTCGATAGCATACCCTGTGGAGAAACCACATGAAAGCGGTGGTATGCAAAGCCGTAAGAGCGCTACTGATATGCAAAAACCTTGCGGATAAACCCCATGTGCAACCCAGGTATCCTAATGTGGATGTATACCATGATAGTGAGACCAGAAGAGTAGTCGCATGGAACAAAAGAGCCCAGCTTAACACTGGGAAGACAAAATTGGAAAAGGTGCAGAAGCTGGTTACTGCACCAAGGGGCCAATGAGAACATGTCCTACCGCGTCAATGGAGATGCTGTTAGGACTTGTTTCACTCCACTTGCAGGTTAAGAGCATAGCCAAGGAAACCAACTGAGATTCAGCATGAAGGGTATGGGAAAGTGAAAGATCACCGAGTCTAAATATCGATAATGTTTCCTAAAGACGGAATGATTAAAAAGATCAACTTCGATAGGCAGTATGCATTGCAGTTGTGCAAAAAAGGGAATGGATAGGTGTAGTGATGTAAAAGTGTTTAATACTATTGTATAATACGCGGTATTATACGTAAAATACCGTATTGCCTAAAACGTAGTAAAATACAAGGTATTTTATTATAAAATTTTTTTCTATTGTGGTGGCGCGCGAATCAGTAATCTGCAATTTTATTGAGATTTCGCGTGAATTACTTGAAGAATTTATAACTGCAAAAATATATACTACTGGTTCTAGAATATATGAACGACACAGAAGAAATTAATGAGTTATTGCCCCTTGTTACTAACAGTTAGAAAAGCATTGTTAGTGATTCGCAAATTTCTATGGCAACAAAATTGTTGTAATATCAACAAAACATAAATTTCAAACATCGAATGCTGCATCATTACTGTTCACCGTTATAGGGAATTTTTTTTATGCTGCAAATCAAAATTATGAGCCATGAACTCATTCCGTTCTACTCATTATGAGCTATGGACTGTCATTCAATTTTACATCTTTGAGTAGTCCTTTTTCTATACATTCAAATTGATTAACTAAAACACCCAAATCTCAAAACTCACATTTTGAAACCGATGGCAGCTATATTGATTGTTTAACTTAGTGGCAAAGAGTTTGTGGCTCTTCGGAATGTTGCATCGTTCCGCATATTCCACTGTAACAGAAAAATCTTGTTCAATCTGCATCCTAACTCATACTGCAAGAAGTATTTGTCTTACAAGTCAAAGAGGCGTACCACTAACACTGTATGTCGGCTATTGCACTTTTGTGCAGAATATACGGTATTTTATTTTGTATTATACAATGTATAATACGCTGTATTATACAAAAAAAATAAAATACCGTATTTTAACATCTCTAGATAGGTGAATCCACTAGGTACCATCTGGGTAACGATGTAATGAAATAATACGCGGATGGTTCAAAAACCGAGGTAGGGGTGGGTGCAGGAGTATTTCGACCAAAGACTAAATACTTTAAATTGAGCCCATGGGTATCTACCCTGGATACCTGGTCATGTAGGTATCGTATGAATTGAAGGAGTTGACAAATTGGCAAGACGAGGTACTTTAACATCTTTTGTCGACCCAGAGCCATTTTGTGGATTGGGGAAAAAAATCATCCACGAAAGGATGAGGAAGTAATTATAATGGAATGGTCCAAAACCTGAAACAACACCGTGAGCTAAAGGGCAATCGAAAGAGTTGATTGGACCGAAAAGAGATCATTAATGTGCTCAAGGTTGAATAGGAACAACCTGAAAATACTCAACTCAATACATTTATAGTTAAATGAATATTTTTTGACTCAGATTTCTAGAACACTAGCAGTCTCAAAAACATCTTGTTTGTTAAATTAAAATGCAATGATATAATTTCCTAGATTTAACCACATTAATTTGTTGCAAATATAATGGTTTTCTTAGGTATGTTAGTCACATAGCAATTTTTTAAGCATTTTTTATTCAAATTTAGGGAATTTTATAGAAGTTTTTTTAACACAAATTCCAAAAGCAGCCTTACCGGTTTTTATATCAACATATACCGAATTCCCATAATGACTCAATCGTATAATTGTTTACATGTTACATTAAATACCTAGAAATTAAAATTTATATATTTTTGAATAAACAAGTCATACTTTAAAAATTATGTAGAGGTAGACAGTTACTTATTTGTGCAAACTTTGTTGCTAAATATTAAAATAAAAAATTAGACAGCACACAAAATAATATATCGTACACTTTATAGTAATATCTATAATTGTTTAACGCACAAATAAATGAGTTATCGGTTTCTTGCTATAAAAATCAATAAAACGACAAAACATAAAATATATCACAATTATTTGTTGTTATAAAATACAAAACAAAACAAGATATGTTTACAAAATGAAAATCTGTATAATGACCGTACGCGTTTTCCCCCTTCACGTTAACTTTTCTTATTTCTCTTAAATAATATTACATATAAAAATGATTGTGTCTTTTAGATTATTAAACCTTGAAGAAATCACATGAATATAAACGGTGTTTTCAACAAAAATACAACAAAACATTAATAAAAGTCAATTGATACATTTTACGCTTTTACATTAAGATATTGTGTTGATAATTCATTAATTCAACTTTTTCAACGATAATCAATTAATTAATTACTAAGGATATTGGATTTTAATGCTTTGAATTTTCAAGATCAGTTTGGAATACAAACTATGTTGCAATACCTATATTTATGAATAACCGCGATTTATTTAGCTCAAATTATTTCATCATCATCTCACGTGTACTCTTAGTTTTGATTTTAATATTTGTAAAATATGTTGACTTAAACTTATTTATTCCTGTAATAATGCATTTATATGCGGTTAATTGGATATTAATACCGATATTATTTCTAAAGTAAAATTTTTTAATTATTTATAGTACCGCGGTATTGAATTACAATTAGTTAAAAACCATACAGGTATCGCACCTTTCTCTGGACATCGTAAACCAAAAATCTTTTGGAAACTGTTAATTTGTTGAACAAAAGTTTGCGTGTAACATTATTGAAAATTTGGATGCTGCAGAATAAATACAAAATAATATTTAAAACGAATTTTAGTCAGAGCTTTATTGTAAGCTATAACTAAACAAAATATGGAGGGGCTCAAATTTCAAGCTCTGAGATATCTAGACTTCGGTCTAGGTTAAGGATTTTGATATAGTTTTCGGCAAAAAACTTTTATGGGGACATGGGTTTTAGTTTTGGGCATGTATATCAAACATAACTTTTTTTTAAAGTACATGCATTTTTTTCTCTGTTTAGATATGTATTACAAAACTAACACAAAACATCAATACGTTGTCGGAAAATTATAACAGATCATAAATTAACATAATTTAGTGAAAAGATTATACAATCACCAAACTACTCAAAAACCTCTCCATTTAGCGTTTCGAGAAAATATTTCAAAATCACAAATTCATATTTCTTTCAAAATTCCAAAAATATTGTAAAAACTAAATAAAATCAAAAATTCAAACTTTTTTCAAACAAAATTCTAAAAATATTTCAAATATTATTACAAAATCAGAGATTAAAACTTTTTTAAAAAATTCTAAAAATATTGCATAAATTATAATAAAATCAAAATTTGTAACTTTTTCCAAAATTTTAATAAAATTTAAAATTTTTCAAAATTCTAAAAATATTCCAAAAATCCTTACAAAATCACAAATTAAAACTTTTTTCAAAATTTTAAAAATATATATAAAATTCAAAAATTCTATTTTTCAAAATTCTAAAAATATTCCAAAAATTAGAATAAAATCAAAAATTTAAACTTTTTCTTCTAATACTATTCCAAAAATTCTTAAAAATTCAAAAATTCAAAATTTTTCCAAAATTCTAAAAATATTGCAAAAATTATAACAATATCATAAATTGAAAATTTTTCCAAAATTATAAAAAATATAATAAAATAAAAAATTTTCAAATTTTTCAAAATTCTAAAAATATTCCAAAAATTCTTACAAAATCAAAAATTGAAACTTTTTCAAAATTCCAAAAATATTTCAGAAACTATAACAAATTCAAAAAAAAAATGAATGCATTTTTTTGACACACTTGACAATATTTTTTTGACAAACTTATAATGCAACAAAATTCTCAATAATAATAATTTCATGTTCATTATACATTTCATTTCATACAATTAACTAATTTTATTTTTTTCTAAGAAAATAAATGAAAATCATTCTTTTGACACACTTGACATTATTTTTTTGACTAACTTATAATTCTCAATAATAATAATAAAATTTCATGTCGTACAAATAATTAATTTTATTTTTCCAAAAAATTGAGATAAAAAAATAAAAATCTTTCTTTTGACACACTTGACAACATTTTTTTGACAAACTTATCATGCAGTAATCTAGTTTTTGGTCTCACATACCAATCCCGACCATCCAGATTTCTTTGTTCCTACTCATTATCACTTAAAATGAAAGTTTTTTAAGCAAAAAATATGCATATTGCCTTGTTTTGACTTGACGATTTTTTTGACACACCTCCGGTACAGTTATCGAACACATCGTCCTTTCGGCTCTTACCATTGAGTGTACTTATTTTTAGAATTCAAAATTTTTCAAATCCCTTCAGCCGTTTTCTAGATTTCGTCGGTTGTGACGGCCGACGGCCGGCAGACAGACATACATTTTTGTTTTGCTTTTTTAGAATCAGTAGGTCCTAAACGTCGAGAGATGCCAAAAAAGTGGGGGTAAGAATTTCACTTTTAGCTCATGAATGCAATACTTAGGTCTTTCAGACCGAAGTAATACTTATACCAACGATCCGTGTGTCCCGCTCTTTTGAAAAGTTGTTCTAATAATTATTGTGTTTTATGTATCACCAAAATGATAATAAAAATCCAGTTTTTCAAACAAAAATTATCAACTATCAAATATATTAATTGTTAATATGCAAATATAAATATGTATGTAGTTAGTGACTATAAAATGTGTGTGTTTAAACTTTTTGTTGATAATAATTAACAAAAAAAAATTAAAATACAAATAATTAAACAATACGGATATTTTTTATCAATTGAACAAACCATTTATTACGTATCAAAATTTTGTTTAATCAAGTTTAATTTAAAAACGGAACCATTGTTCTTAAGTTTAATTACAGCAAATATTGATTTTAATATTTTTACGATACAATTAATTTGGAAAATATTTAGATTCTATCTACGCTATTTAAAAATTATAATATTTTTTTTTTCAATCATATTCAGCTATCTAATACACGAACCTAGCATAACTTACACGTCTTGTTATATGTTATATGACAAGTTTATGTATGATTTATTTTTCAAGTTCATGGTTGTGTTTACACTTTATGATTTGTTACGTAGAAAATGTTTCCGGGCAGTGAATCAGTTGTTCAAATAAAATGTGTTAAAACATGTGTTTGGACATGTTTTCAAATACATACAATTTATAATAATTGAAATTCTCGTTTGTTAAAGATTATGAATAATAAGAAACTGTTATATTATTGTTGTAATTTTTATTATTGACGATCGAATAAATGTTCCAGTTATTTGTTTTTAAAATTATACATTTTGTAAAAGTAATTGAATTAATTTACTGTAACTTTTATTACTTTTATAAATGTAGTTTGTGGAAATTTCTTCTCATTTTAATTTTAAATGAAATTAATGACAAATTTAATTCAATTAATTAAGATTAGAATTTTACTTATTTTCAAAGTATACATTTTTTAAATGTAAAATGCCAAAGTAATAACTAAAGATAAACAACAGGGATCCTTCCCATTGATATAAAAAATTTTAAATATTCCAACTTTGTAAGGTTATAGTCATTCAAAATAACATATCTTTCAGATAGAGCATATAACCATAATTTATTTAGTACTTTTGTTTTACATTTGAAAATTTATCTTTATGGATAATCATCGTCATTTAGAATTTAGATAATCATAATCATTATCAGAAACATCAATATCATTTATTTTGGGTTAAATTATAAACTAAGTGAATAGTTATAAGGTACAATTGTAAATGCTAAATAGTCAGGCCTAGCTTTGGCCCAGACATTCTAAAATCTGGGGGAAGCACCCTACGGTAGGGTAATGGTTCATACAGTTTGAGGTTACTGAAACTTAGAGTGATGCAGATACAACGTTGAGTATAATTAGATTTATCAGACATACTTAGATTTACAACTATTCTGAGTAACTTTCTAGCGCTAACGATTGGCAGCATAGGATTTATATGACTTGGTAAACAAGTTATCTAACTTTTTTAGTGAAACTACTTTATGGTTATGCCATCTCAGCAAGATTATGCTAATAAACCACGTCCATCATGGTTATCCACGTAAGAAATATCAATTGCCAAATTACAAATTAAGAAGTTTGTCAAAGCTAAACCAGAACTGTTGGTTACTGGCTATCCAGTAAAACAGTTCTTAAATTTTATAAATATGAATTGAAAAGTGAAACAAATAGATACTGATTGGAGGAAAATTGGATTGAAAAAATAGATTGGAGCGGAATATAGGAGTCCTCTGAGTCATCAGAGTATGCTACATATTCTCTACCAGTCTAACCATTCTAAGTTCTCTTCAACGACTGAATGAAGTGGATTACTTCTTGTAAGGAATATCAAGAAACAAAAGTGCAGACGCGTGTCTGCTCCAAACACCTCCAGTCTTTAAGAATACTAGTATGTGTTGTTAAGACCTTGCAGATCTAATCTTTAATAGAGTAGTGATGCACCGGGTTCTAAAATACAAAAAACCGAATATCGGTTTCTTTTACAAACGAACCGATAATACTGTAAATATTCAGAATTTTAATTACTTTAAAGGGCAAAAATAAAAAGCACACGGAATATGTATTGTTTTACATTAGAATTTATAGAACAAATTAATTTTTAATATGAATTAAATTTGAATGAATTTCAAAGATTTAATTATAACAAGACAAATGTCATACTTTATTTTATAAGCTTTAAGCTGGGTTTTAACTAGGATGACCACCTCGCCGAGTTTGACTCGGAGTCTCCAAGTTGTAGGCGAAATAATTGCCGTGCCCCGAGTTTGACAACTTACTTAGTGGCAATACTTATTGCCATGCGATAAATTTTCAAAATTTACAAATCTTCTAGATAAATTAAAATCTTATGGCATAGATGATCTTACTGTCTCACGAATTCACAGTTTTCTTATAAGTATACAGTTCCTTATCTTGAAGTTAATTTAGATGGTAAACATTTTCACATCGCACCGTAATCAACAATTTTACCGATGACAGAACATTGCATGACGCTCAAGCATTTCTCCTAAGCTTCGATATGAGATCGTTACAGCCACTTATGATAGAAATTTATTAATAAATTCTATTAATGAAAACAAACCTACACAGTGTAATAGAATAGATGGAGGGTAATTTCGTTGAGCTACAAATTTACAATCCAACCAAAACCAAATGTTATCTGTTATTACGGATGTAGCAACATTCTTTTAAGGATATGAAACAACATCCTAAAACTTTCCTATATTAAGATAAACCATGGGGCATCAAACAAGGACGACTGGCTTAATTGAAATATGAAAATAACATGAAATGGAACAAACATGTGTAAAACCTTGCCAAATCAACAATGCAAAAATTAGAATTCATGATACGATGTAAATAAATTTTTAACTAAGGACAAATTTTGTTGATCTATAGGTCATTTATTTGCTCTTGTATGGAATATTTTTGTCATGTTTGGCGAGGTGTTTGTCAGTCAACAATAAAATATCTACTCTATGCGATGATACTGACTCCATCTACTATAAATACTACTTCTGTGATGCTAAAAATTAAAAATCTCCTTCCATCATGTGCGCAGTAAGGCTGGTCGACATTAAAAATAATATCGAAAATATCGATTACCGATCTATCGATAAAATCGATATATCGATAAAATAGATGTATCGATATCGATAAACCGATCGATATTTTTCCATTCCGATATCCTTATTCTATTTATCGATATATATATATATCGATGCATCGATATTTGTTCCTGGTACTAGTAACGAATCGTAGCAAGTCGTTATCTCATACATTATAAAAAAAATTACGTTATAGTAGTAATTTGTACATGAAAATGGAATCCGGCCACTTTCACTGGTGCTTATTTTAAGCTTAACAACACTAAATTATCACATTTAGTAAGTTAAAGCTTTTGGCCTAAAGGGTTAATATTTTAAATCCCTAAATAAATATATGTCGCAGTATTTTTTAAATAAATTACAAGAAATCTCTATCCAAAAAAATGTATCTCCACATGCTTTGCTTGTCCAGAAGTCATAACCCCCGAATTAGTCTTCGGGTAACGATAAAAATAAAAATATTATTAATAGACGATAAAAATATCGATATAAAAACTAAACATATATTTGTAAGTGTGTCGATATACCGATTATCGATATATAGATATTTCGATATTGGTATATCGATAAATATCAATATATCGATATTTTTTCCCGGCACTAGTTCGCAGTACAATCGAAAAACAAGAACTTCAGAAGTGTCCAACCCATCTGTTTGGTTTCTAAATATCCCGTTGTATAACATGTTCATTTCAAAACGATTATATTAAAATAGTATGTATTGCAACGAAATAGCAACGGGGTGGAAATCCAACTCCTAAAAGTTTCGGAAGAAATGTTCAGCAAAGATGGCTAGCCTAGTTTTAACATGCGAACTGTGGTCTGTGAATTTTATTATCAACCAACTACAAAAAAGAATTTTATATTCAGCAAAAAGTTCTTATTTCTGATTGGCTTATAACACCATTCACAGTTCGCATTTTAAACAAGCTATATATTCAATATTGTTATGACAGTGAATTACGTTGATTTTTATTTATGATTATTTTAATTAAGATATATTTTATAAATTTTATATTAAGAATTTATAAATTTTAGTTTATTTTTGCTCGGTAATAAAAAAAATCTGGCAATGAAAAACTGCCGGTTCCGTGTAAACATCGGGTATTTCCAAATTGGGCCAGGTAAGCCACCTGAATTATTTCCAGGTACTCAGTGCATCACAACTTATGAGCAGTAAAAGTGTTAAGCCACCGAATAGTATTATTCCTCCGGATTATTCCACAGCTATACTTTGTTTGGAATATTTAAAGTGAAAACACTAATGAATATGAACATTTCACACCTAAAGTACCATTCAATTTTCACACGCATGGAGGGATCAGTTTTTATTCCTTTGTAATTTTTTTTATTTTTGATCTTCAGGTGTGACAACCATGCGTACTCCAGTCCGTTTCATTGATATATGTAAAACTTTCTATAGTAGAAGCCTGATTGTTTAAAATCGTCAACCCATAGCGCTCGCCATTTTTAAATATAAAACTCTATATAAAAATAAATTTTTAAAAATTTAATCAAAAACACTAATCCATTTTTTTGTACAAAAACGCTAATCCACATTTAATCAAAAACACTAATCCACTAGCTAGTTTCCGCTTAGTTCTTAAATTAGGGTTCTACAAGGTTCTACAAGTTAAATACATGCCAGCCATCAAACATTCAAAATAGTCATCAACTTCTTCGAAGTGTTATGGTCGTCTGTGTTTTAAGTCATGTAATCGAAATACGGCAATCCCAAGTCAACGGAAATAGAAGGTATTCTCGAGATTATTTGTCTAAATAACACTATTTAACCAACTAGTAATCGGAAAATCATCAAGGTGGAAGAGCAATTTGGTGGGTTGGTACAAGTGACTATCAAAGCGATCATATATAACAGACTAGTACTTTATTTAGGAGAATGCCCTATGATCTGGGTAGACTAAAGACACCCAACTAGCAAACTTTCTTCTCAATTGTCAGTTATACCAGCTTAAGCTTCAATCAAGCTTCGCTAAAGCTTCTAAGTGGAAGCTAATTATATTTTACTTCTATAAAATTTCGATAGAACTTCCACATAGACCACTGGCCGAAACTTATCTACGCAACTCTAGATAATAAAGTTTGAAATATGTTAAACTGACGAAAACTATTGCTTCTATTATTTCAACTATAGCTTATTCGAAATTGAATATGCGACGGCATTTTGTTTTTGTCAGAATAGTATTGTGCACCCGGAGGTTTTTGTATTTTAATGAGTTATTTAGACATATTTTGCACAATATAAAATATTCTTTATTTATAGGCGTGAAATATAGCCAAAGAAATCAAGTAAACTAGAAGCAACTATGAGTGGAATGGAGAAAATTTAAAGATTATTTGGCTAACTTTTATAAAAAATGATATACGAATTTTCTTTACTTTTCTGAGGGTCAAACTCGTTAGCAAATAGATGGTGTGATATATCATTGGTTGTATTATTATTGTTTTATATTTATATAACATTCTTAAAAAATAGCTGCGTTCATCAGAACCTTAGTACGTATGTTGTACGCAATATTCTTACAGAACGTCTATAAAAAAGATACAAAATCTTTTAAGAACGTGAATCTCAAATTATGATTTCATCGTTAAAAAACCTATTGAGGTTACATGCTACATACCTTTTTATATAAAAAGTAAACCCCTAAATTATACTATCTTTTCTACGTCTAAATTAAAAAACTGAATGCTATGAAAGTCTTATGGAAGTCTTTTAGAAGCCATTGTTATTGTAACTACTATCAAACATATTTAATTTCTTATTAACAATTAAAATAACCGATTGGATAGCGTGAAGGACAAAAAATCGAAGGACCCGAGTTCGAATCTTGATGCGACCGTAAGCAAAAACTTAAATTAAAAAACTATATAATAACATAGCAGTAACAGTAATTACATTAAAAAAAGTGTAGTAAAACTACAGTAAAAATACTGTAGTAAAATAACTGCTTACAAAACACCATACCGAAGTTATTGCCGAAGTCTTATACAAATCAAAGGCGGGGTAAAGAGCGGGAAAATTTCTCCAAATAGCCTTTATCGAAATCACTTAGAAGTTTTAAAGAAACTTTGAAGGATGAGAAAACTAGTTTCAGTGAGACTGTTTAGTGTTTTAAAAGAAGGTAGAATGCTATGTAGTTGGGCATCCAGTTCATATCAGAATTCATATGTGGTTTTTCTTTTCAGGGCAGCTATACAAATAAGTCGGGCCTAATTTAGTCCTATTAAGTTATGTGCTGGCTGCCTAAGGTTATCATATGGTGGAAATTCACTAGAGATATATCCATTTAAGATGCGTATACAGTTAATAAAATTCCAAGTGTAGTTTGGTTATCATTTCTCGGCTACAAAGATAAAATGATAGTGGCTAGGAAATGACTCCATATAATTTAGTATATAATAGCAGTATGAACTGGACCATGATTTTGTTCGGACAGACCCTTATCCGTTTCTTGGACAAAACCTTATCCGCAGAACTGATCCAGCCGTGATCCGGCTCTGATTTTTCAACCCCCTGGGAAGTTTGAGGGGTTACAATCCTGACCAGGTCTCCTGAACCTGCCCAGAATAAAGAGATCAACTTGCATTTCATAACCATTACTTTAAAAATTATAACAAAGGTGTAGCTAACTGCTAACTGCAAACATATCAGCAAGCCTCCACTTTTTGAAATTTGAAATTTGTTCTGAAACATCTGATTATTATTTCGCTGCATTGGATAGCATGATTGCGAGCTTCCGCTGATTTGGAGCGGAAAAGTTAAATTAAGTATTGTATTTACGCTCTATCCGCCGACTCAATGAGTTACCATGATAACCAAAATATAGTGATATTATCTGAGTCAAAAGATAATTATAACATAGTGTTGGTGGAGAATGAAACTAATGCGTTAGAAGGACACTTAAATTATGTCAAATAAAACTTCATCAATTCAAACCTAATTTGGCGGCACTGCTAACCTAACTCTCAAAAACCTGTTGATGATATCGTTTTCAAAACGATGATTTAGATTTAGAAATTTCAACAGGATGATTTAGTAAAACTATAAGAAAGTATTTGATAGAGCTTATACTCTCTCCATTAATGCTGAAACCCCAACAAACTAAGAACTTCTATTAAGTTTGTACATACTTGCTGGCCAGTACAGAAACATATGAATAAGCAAGTTCCTTAAAACTGTTAAATGTTTTTCAAATTAGCGGTTATTGAAACCATCAGACAGATTGACTTAACGATGGATAATAGAAAAACGGATAAGTAGCAAAAAAGCAATTCCGAATACTATGCCGTGGAAACAAAGAGGCATCTAAACATAACATAATTTTAGGAATCGCAACTCATAAGTACTCACTCATATTATTAAATCTGATAATACCTAAATCCACCCTTGGAACCATTACTTCTGATGGCACACTCTTTTCCAGCGACCAACTAAATCTCAGCTATAGAAAGAGATAAGCTTAACTATCCAAAGAACCTGGTAATTGACTCAAATATTCCTTGGACTATTAACCAATTTCAACTATTCAAGTCAGCCAGTTCTGCTAAGGTAATACAAATGGGTAAAACATAATAATTTAAAACTGAAGACTTGGGGGGCTGAAAAGTATCTCTGTACAGTCCTTGAACTGTCTTATAAAACTTTACCATGGACAATTTCATATTGTTTTTATAGATAAGGCAGAGAAAATCTCACATTGAACACCCAGTGTCCATGGCTTCTATACAAATATATCAAAAATAAATGGCAAATCAACAGGACAATCTGTATAGAACAATTTCCGAGAACTTCTACAAAGAACTAGTGTAGTTGCAAATAAAAGTTGTGCAGTTGGGCCTCCACACGACAAAACCAGCCTACAACCTGCATGTAATCTTAACGAAATTCCTAAACGACGTCCCTATTCCAACTTCTACTCTAAAAAAGAATGACTCTATATTGGGAATCAAAATCAAAGATAAAAACAACAAATGCAATCAACATATTTATAAGCATTTTCTCATACAGTAATTTAAACATTTTTGTGGGAGTTGATTAGCTACATTTGATATATAAAAATTGTTGTATGCTCATGCAATTACAAGTTGATTAATTCGTTGCATCATACATTAATTTTTTTTTACTTGTACAAATAATAAAAACTGAATCATGCAAGTATTATGAAAGAATGCACGAGCTTTCATCATAATGAATTACGGTAGTTCAATATTAATTTTTTTGATTTTCGAGTTATGGATCGATTTTTTTGTGTAGTAGAATTGTTGCATTGAGCGTAAAAGTGACCAAGGTATATAAAAGAAAAACAAAAGATAGAAAATTCTAGCGATAAATTCAATCAAATTGTATGATAAGGAAATGTCATGTAAATTTAAATCGAACGGGCAATTTAACTATAAAAAGATATATTAATAAATAACTATATCGTCTAGTCGATTACACTGTGAAGCCGAATCCTTTAAAATGAATATGATTATTTTTTTTATCGGAGTTTATGCATGCTCCATGTAGGAGCGTTGTCAGGCTAATCAGCTTTGAATACTCACCACGGTCATTAGCAACAGCGACATAATTACCATGGCAGCCGATTTTTTTAAGGTCGTTTATTACGTCGATCTCCTATTGTAGTCGTGGTCTACCTCGCGGTCGGCCACTCTCTGGGGTACTAACGTACATTTTTCTAATCATTTCAGACTGTGTATCAGCTTTTAGAACATTCCCAAACCAAACAATCCTATTAGAACGGATACAACCTATTATATCAGGACCCTCAAGAAGGTCTCTGATCTCAAAGTTATACCGGGTTCTATACTCTCTATCGTCTGTCTTAAGTGGACCAAAAATGTAGTGTAGGATCTTACGCTCAAACACAGATAAATGCGATTCGTCATTTTGTATAAGGGTCCACGTTTGTGACCCATACATCACAACCGGTCTAATCAAAGTCTTGTATAACTTGAGCTTGGTGTTAGAGTTAGTTGATATATACGGTGACCCAAGGAGAGGTTTAATGGAGTAGAAAGTTCAATTACCTGCGGCGATTCGAGCTTTTCTGTAAGTATGCTGTTGTTTGAGTTAAGCATTGATCCCAAATATTTAAAAGATTCAACTCCCTCAATTCGTTCATCGGCGCACATCAAATCTTTCTTCTCAGCCTCTCTTGAAACATTCATATGCTTGATTTTATCGTAGTTAATTTGCAGACCAATTTTTCTAGCACCACTCTCAAGCGACTTGAAAGTCTTACTCATAACAGCTTCACTTCGGCCGAGGATGACAACATCATCAGCGTACGCGATCATCTGTACTGAGTTCATTTACAAGATATTGTTGTTAGTCGGTAGTTTCTTTTGACGGCACACATATTCCAAGGCTAAATTAAAAGTATAGGAGAGATAGCATCACCTTGTCTTAAACCGGAATCGACTTTAAAAAACTTTGATATTTCGTTCTCTGCTCGTACACAGCATTGAGAGTTCTGTACTGTCATTTTGCATAGTGATACCAGTTAACCAGGAATTCCCATTGACACAAGAGCAGACCATAGAGTCTCTCGTTCGAAGAGTCGTAGGCCTGCCTGAAATCGATGAAGAGTTAGTGCCCAGGTATGTTGAACTCTCGGCACTTTTCCAAAATCATCATTATCGAGAAAAGTGCATCAGTGGTACCTCGGCCCCGCCGGAAGCCACACTGATATTCTTCAAACACTTGTTCAGCAAAAGGATTGATTTTTGATAGCAAAATGTAGAAAAAGATCTTATAGGCTGTGCAGAGGAGAGCGATTCCTCTGTAGTTTGCACATTGTAGCCGATTACCCTTTTTATGGATTGGTATCAGTATAGCTGAGTTCCAGTCCTGTGGCATGGTTTCAGTCCTCGACTAGATCATTTGAACAAGTTTAAACAATCTTAAGGATAGAGTTTCACCACCATGTACAATCATTTCGGATGTTATATCGTAGATACCAAGTGTTTTATTGCGTTTTAATTTTGACAGCGCCGCTTCGAATACCTCTTTGGTTGGTTCGTCTACTTGTACCTTTGACGCACGAATAAACTTTGCTCGTCGCCCAACGTGTTGCTGGCCACTTAAGTTGAGAAGAATATCAAAATAAGCGGCCCAAGTATCTAAAATATTTTTAAGGTCTACTTGTAGCTACAGATGTAAATTGCCCGGTAACATATATTTTTGGTAATTTCACCGTAAAATTACCGGTAAGATTGATAAAATTGGTAAGATTGGTAAAATATAAAACTGTTTCAAAACATTTAAATATAGCTGCAATTTCATTGAATTCAAAATTGATCACTATCAGAATCATTTCTAGTTTATAAAAACATAAAATGGAAATCAAATATATTATTATGAAGTGTAAATATATTTACTCGCGGAGTATTATAGACAGGAAGAAACATATGCAACAATGAAAGTTCTGTATTATGCCCCATCCATACATGAAAGATGTTCAGTTGTTGTTATTTTAGCAGGGCATCTAGAAAACAGACTGCTCGTTATTTTCACAGCTGCAAAAATGCAACAAATCCTGAACACACTGCCTTCAACGATAACTGATTTCTTCACTGTTATGTAAAATTATGCGTTATTGAAAACACTGCCATATTCGAAAATGTTTAGGTATTACGAGTAGAAGTAAAAATGCATTTCAGTGGCTGAAATGCAGAGAGCAAATAGGCAGAAAACCAAGCATTTTCAATGAAACCTATTTTATTTAGACTGAACGCAATGCATACCAATCAGGCTCCTTTAATCGCATGTGGTTAGAAAATTAACCCGGCTCAACGCTTGCCCTGCAATTGAGAATTGTCAACGTTACACATGTGAAAAGTGACACACTTGCCACTGTCGGCACTGGGATATATGTATTAATTAGGCGTGCAACACGTCACATCTAATCTAATTCATGCATTGTTTCTTTCTCATTCATGAGAAAAATATAAATCGCAAATGGCAAATATCGCACGTTAAGAAGACGTTAAGAAGACGTTAAAATTACCTAAGAGACACATATAGGTGTTCAACTGCAAATCGATCGATCAGATGAGATATTCTCACAACAATGTGGACGCAATCTTCAATTGTACGGGGTGTCAACAAAAAACCACAAACGTTAATTTTCATTAAATAAAGATCATTCAAATTTTATTGCAATTTTACCAATTTTTCTAAGCCTAAGTAATATTACGTAATATTACCAATTTTACCATGGGCAATATTACTTTTACATCTGTACTTGTAGCTCCCCATAAGCAGATCTCAGATCTGCTTATTTATCAATTTTTTAATTCTTAGTGTGATAAGACTACTGCTACATAGTTATTCATTCTTTACGCCTAGATGTCGGACAATTACGGTATAACGCGGCGTCGGAAGACCGAAAAACTAGCTTGACATCAAATGTCTTGTATCGTGAACTATGGCAAGGTTTGAAATACCGTTTCCTCTATCCAAACTGCTTCTTCAAAAAGGACAACATACCTTCAAATAAGAGATAGTCAGATGGCACCACATATGTAGATAGCTAGACAGATTTGACCTGTACCAATTTGAAGTCTAACCATGATATCAAGAAATCGTAAAGATATCCGCATAGTTGTGGGCATTATCACATTACACTCTCTTATTGGCAAATATATCAGTAGACTGATAGAAAGATAAAATAACAATTTGGAAGAGGAGATAAAGGTTTTCCCCCTGCTCAATTCCTGTCCTGGTTTGCCTCAGACCACAGTTAAAACTCTAGGTACACGCACCATATATGATCTGACGGGTCCTAGTGAGGTGAACGACTAATATATTTATCACTTGTTCAGAAGTTGATGTTTAGTTCGTTCGTTCTAATCAATTTTCGTTTTCTAATCTAGTTCGTTCTAATCTAGTTCTAATCTGGTTTTAAAGTAACATCATACATCCTCTCAAACGTAGCACCTGAAGCCGCTGAAAGAGCAAATGCAAACAGCACAAGCAACAATATTGTTTTAAGTTCAATCAGTTCACTGATATTGACCACTGATATTGAATGGAGTCAGTTAGGAACTTACCGAACAGAAAATCAGATATCTGGGACATTATACAGCTCACTGAATATATGTCTTAACTTATAATCATATATGTTGAATGACACTTTTTAATGAGGCCAACCTTAAAATGGTGGAAAGCTACAAAAAATCACCTGCAGTTCTAGGGTCACTGAATCCTGAGTGATAACTTCTACCAATGATCCGAAAGCCGACCGATGAAGGATTATCACATTTATGGAGTGCTTCCTGCTCTTGCTTTTCCGTTAAGCTTCAGCCAAAAATTTGGCTTATTTGTTATTGTCTGCTACACCAAAAAAAAATCAATATTTTAAATCGACAGAGGTACATCGATTTAACAAAGTAAAAAATTGCATATAAAATTGAGGAAATTGCCCTTAAATTAACAAAAATAAGAAAATGCTGCATTCGAAAGCTACTTTTGATTTAGAATTTTAAATCAATATATAAAATACTTGAATTGAATACATTTTTGTTGACTTTAATAATCATATCAAAAGTACTGCAGTTAATTCTACAAAAGAGTAGTATGCTTGATATTCTAGATGTTTATAACAACAGCATTGACTGTCGAAATAACATTAAGTTTATTCATTTGACAGTTAAAGTTTTGTGCTTTTGTACTTTTGTATTAAAAGTAGCGATACAATCGATTTAACTAAATAAAACGTCGGAGCCAAAACAATGTCATTTTATTCGAATTTACCTGCAATTTTGTCGGATCTACCACGATTATTTTTTGGGTGTACAGATGATATCACTATACGAGGATAAGGAGAAAATAGTTCTCAACTATGTGTAACTCTTATACTCGTTCATAATAGCGAAAGTATTTTGGTAATTTCGTACCAGCAAAACACTTTCATCAAAATGATAAAAATCAATATCTGGTGACTCAGAGAACCATGGTTACACAACTGACCTATTTTGGTCTAAGTATGTCATGGTATCTTCCGTAATGGTGATAACCAATGCAACCCAACCAGATTCATTGTAGGATAACCCGTGCTGTATAATTCAAGAAAGTGGATAAATCTAAAAAAATTATAAAAACAAAATACGATGGTAAAGCCATTAAATCGGTGTTATATGATTTTTGTTTACACTCTTGATGGTGCTATGTTTATAACTTTTTATTACACATGGTATCAAATTATGTTAATAAAATCAATATGATTCAATGCTAAACAAGTCTACTTGACATAAATAATATTACTGATTTATTTAAATCTTAAATATAAAAAATATATTATCCATCTTGTAAGTTTGTTTCACTTTATTTACTGTCTAAACAGAATGGTAAAGACAGACGCATAAGGTGTAATTTTTTTCAAATCGCCGATATTCGTAAACTAACTAGGAAAAGAATTTCTTTCAAATTACAAAGATTGATTAGCAAAATATTTTAGGAATTTCAATCACGGTCAAATGAAAAGAGAAAGGACATCATACGTTAACTAAACCTTAACTCTTATCATATGACTTTTTCGATCACTAACCGTAATCGATGAAGCAATTTGAATATAATAAGCAAGAAATATTTAATAGATATTTAAAACTGATTAAGAAAACGAATGTTTCTAGAAACCGTTTTTGTAAACAAAGGTAAAACGAACTTGTAGATCTTTAATACAGTTATTAATACAGTTACCGCAGGAGGGATCGATTTTGATCGATTATGATCAATGTTGATCTACGGGTCTGACTACCCTGCGTACTCCAGTCCCTGCCATTGACATATGAGTTAGCGTGAGATATCACATACCACTGGCAATGGCAGGAGATGTCATTAGCCAAGATGATATCTTAGGGTGCTGGCGGACGAACTTTAATTAGTCAACGGCAGCACTTCCAGTCTTAGCTGGGCAGCGTTCCGTAGCGGTACCGCTCACTAGCTCTTCCGAGGAATCGAACCAACACGTAGTTATGTGTGGGCTTTGTGCCTCGATTGAAGTGGTGGGCGGTGCGTCTGGGGTGCGCTGCATCAGCTGGATTATTGGCATTTAGTTTTTGTTTTGTTTTCTGCAAATTTCTCACAATTTGTTTTTCACTTATTATTTTGTTATTATTTCTTCATCTTATCATGAAATATTGGCATATGTCATATTTTGTAGTATGATAGGATTTTTTACTTAGTTATGCATTTTAAAATAAAACACAAAAAAATAAAATAAACATTTTGATATATATATGGCAGTACAACCGAAAAAAAATAAGTCTGCAAGTGGTAAAGCAAATTTGCGCAATCCACCCGCCCATAAAGCGGCATGTCCACGGAATTTGCAGGGACAAAACATATATGAATCAATAAAAAATTTTAAAATACATGTTCAAAACATCTGCGGATTGAACGCTAACCATGACCACGTGCAACATCATCTTGAGCACGACAAACCGAACATTCTATTCCTTACAGAAACACAAGTTTCTGAAAATTTTCTTTTTATAGAATCGCTTAATTCCAAATATAGGCTCGAATCAGCTTTCAAACTCCATCAGGGCGTATGCGCATTCATTCATGAGAGTGTTGCGTACACGCGCTTTCCAAATTTTGAACTACACGGTGACGGCTTCAATACAATGGTTTTAAAGATTTGTCTTCCAGAAATGACTTTTTTTACAATAGCTTTATACCGGTCCCCCAACAAACGTAACCCAAACTTTTTTAATATACTGACAAAAATTATGGACGAGATTAGAGCAAAGTCCCCTAATTGTGAAGTTATCGTTACCGGTGACTTCAACGTCCACAACAAATCATGGTTGGAATTCTCCAAATCGACCGACGATGTTGACAATAGTGGAAAACTGGCAGAAATTTTTGCCGCGTCTCAGGGCCTATTCCAAATTGTAAAAAGCCCGACTTTCACTCCCCGTAATGGCGGTGATAATAGTTTTCTACTAGATCTCTATCTTACC
This sequence comes from Diogma glabrata, assembly GCA_963693315.1. Classification (NCBI taxonomy): domain Eukaryota; kingdom Metazoa; phylum Arthropoda; class Insecta; order Diptera; family Cylindrotomidae; genus Diogma; species Diogma glabrata. The sequence goes on from OY856187.1 coordinate 159,795,376, forward strand.
ACAATGCCAGATATTACGAGTGTCGATGTTGCGAAAGGTAGTATTGGAAATTCTGATCATTATTTAATCTCATCAGTTATCAAAACTGATTTACTTAAAACTACAGCTCCCAAACCCCGTAAAATATTTCACTACTCAAAAATGGATAAGAGTGGTCTTCAAAATTTTTTCCATGGTTTCCCTTTCGACCGTCATTGTTTTTACACTGACAATGTAAATGTTTCTGCTCAAAACTTTACAGAAACCATCCAATTTGCTATAAATAAATTTGTCCCTTTCTCCATAGTAAAACCCAAACAAAAATACTTGTATTCGAAAGCTGCCAAAACGGCACTTAGAAACAAACGTAGATCATTTAATATTTGGATTCATAACAAAACTCCCACTAATCGATCCCAATATCTAAAGGCCAACAAAATATCTAATCAGATTATCTCAAACGAAAAGTCCGAAATTGACAGAGCGAAAGCCTCAAAACTTACGTCTATGTCTGTTTCTGACAAGAGTTTCTACAGTGCCATTAATTCTTTAAATTCTGGTACAAAATTTTCTATTCCCCCTATTATTGATGGTGATTTAATCGTCAATGATCCCGCAAGAAAAGCTAACTTGTTCGCTGAACGCTTTGCTCTGAACTCCACTGTTTTGGAAACTCCTAAAGAAATACCCCAAATCCAGTCTTCAGGAGTTAATATGAATGAACTTCACTTCAAACCCAAAATAGTCGCTAAACTTTTAAAGGGGTTAAACATCAACAAAGCATCAGGAATGGACAATATTCCACCCATTATTTTAAAAACCTTTTCCAAAGAACTTGCACCAACTTTAACTAAAATATTCTACCAATCCTACAAATCTGGTATATTTCCCTCGTGCTGGAAGTTGGCAAATGTCCAGCCCGTCCCCAAAAAGGGACCAAAATCCGATATCTCAAATTATAGGCCAATAGCTTTACTATCGGTCCTATCCAAAGTCTATGAGCATTATATTAATACACATATTTCAAAATTTCTGGAAGAAAATCATTTAATATCCGACAGCCAATACGGTTTTCGAAACAAAAGATCAACTACCGATCTATTAAACTATGTAGCGCATTGTTGGAACAGCATACTTGATAAAGGTGGTGAAACATACGTTATCGCTTTAGACATCTCCAAGGCATTCGATCGAGTCTGGCATGCCAACTTAATCAACAAGCTCGTTGCGTACGGTTTTCATCCCAATGTTGTGAAGCTGATTCAAAATTTTCTATCCGACCGATACATTTCGGTAACCTTAGACGGATATTCTTCTGAGTCTAAACTAATTAACGCTGGTGTACCCCAAGGCTCAGTATTGTCCCCAACCCTATTTTTGATTTATATCAACGAATTGTTGAAAATCACCAGCAACCCAATAAATAGTTTTGCAGATGATAGTACTCTGCACAAGTCGTTCGAGCCCCTTCCTTCAAAAGGTAAAATGCACGAACGAATTAATCCTGCCCGGAGAGACGCTGCCATAAACGTGAACAAAGACCTGAATAAAGTCGCCGACTGGGGTGACCAAAACCTTGTCAATTTCAACTCCACCAAAACAAAGCTGTTGATTGTTTCCAGATTAAAGACCGAGTTCCCCAAAGATATTTTATTTAGTATGTGTGATGAACCAATAGGTGAATGTAAAAACATTCGTTTATTGGGTGTCACAGTTTCAAATGACCTACTCTGGAACGATCATGTAATGGCGATGGCAAAAAGCGCGTCTAAAAAACTCGGCCTCCTAAATAGATGCAAAAAATTTTTCACTCCATACCAATTGCTCCATGTTTATAAGTCCTATATTCGTCCCTGTATGGAGTACTGCTGTCAAGTTTGGGGTGCTGCCTCTGTTTCCATCTTGGCCCTCTTGGACTCTGTTCAAAAGCGAGCTATACGAATTGTAGGTGATCGAACTTTGACATCACAACTTGATTCCCTACAACATCGTCGCACTGTTGCTGACCTCGTTGTTTTTTACAAATATCGTCATCAGCAGTGCTCAGATGAAATCAGCGGCATCATGCCTCAAACTTATTCTTACCCCCGTTCCACTCGGCAATCGGCTGCCGCAACCAGTGAAACGGTAAAGATCCCGCGCTGTCATACTGGCAGATCGCAGAGAGACTTCTTTGTCCGAACTGCGTACAAATGGAATAGTTTGCCGGAACACTTAGTCTCAGGTGGTTTCAACCCACAGATGTTTAAAAAAAGCGTTAATCTACACCTCAGAACGCCAGTTGTTGTGGGACCCAGGTCTAGACCTAGGTCTTAAAAGGTATTTATGTGTTGTTGTGACACATATTCTAAACCCTATTACACAACACATTTTATTAAAAAAAAAAAAAAAAAAATGTTGGTTTTGTAACAAAAGAAAAAAAAGCACCTAGACAAATATTTTCAATATAAATTTCATCTGTTTTTAATATTTGATCGTTTTGGTTTTATTATTCCGCATAACGTTGAAATTTCATTTATGTTTTTCTGCATTTAGTCTTATTTCAGCAGACATTTGTACCTAAGATTCCTTATCTACCTTATACACTTTGAGGTAAGCTTTACCAAAAATTTTTTAAACGAATCCAACGAAATTTCAATAACAAACGCTGTAATTATTTTGTAATTATTTTAATCATTTATTATCTATGTCAATCCCTAATGAGTTAATTAAAACATTTAATTATTGGTAATTTTATTATCTTTAGTTTGATTTGCAAACGTGATAGAGATGTTAGACAATATTTAGAAATATGCTTTGCAAAAGTTATTTTTAAACCGTGTTATTTTTTTTTTAAATAAAAAGTGTTAGAATATGTGTCACAACAACACACAAATACCTTTTAAGACCTAGGTCCCACAACAACCTGCGTTCCAAGGTATTGATGAACGCTTTTTTTAAACCTCTGGGGATTGAAGCCACATGAGACAATGGATTCCGGCAAACTATTCCATTTGTGTGCAGTTCGGACAAAGAAGTCTTTCTGCGATCTGCCAGTATGACAGCGTGGGATCTCGACCGTTTGATTGGTTGCGGTAGCCGATTGCCGAGTGGAACGGAGATAAAAATAAGTTTGAGGCATGATGCTGCTGATTTCATCTGAGCACTGTTGATGACGATATTTGTAAAAAACAACGAGGTCAGCAACAGTTAGACGATGTTGTAGGGAATCAAGTTTTGATGTCAAAGCTCGATCACCCACAATTCGTATAGCCCACTTTTGAACAGAGTCCAAGAGGGCCAAGATGAAAACAGAAGCAGCACCCCAAACTTGACAACAGTACTCCATACAGGGACGAATATAGGACTTATAAACATGGAGCAATTGGTATGGAGTGGAAATTTTTTTGCATCTATTTAGGAGGCCGAGTTTCTTAGACGCGCTTTTGCCCACGTCATTACATGATCGTTCCAGAGTAGGTCATTTGAGAGTAGGAATGTTTTTACATTCACCCATTGGTTTATAAGTACCACCCATTGGTAATGAGGAAATGTAATCAGTATATGAATGAAGTGAACCAAGATCTTTTTCAAATCTATAAATGCGCAGGTTTCCCTTTTACTGATCAATTCTGTGTCTACAGCTGTATTCGATTACTCTCCTTCAAAAGGAGCAGAAGATTAGATTTAAAAGGTTTAAGACTTATATTGTATTCTTTTCGGCTGTACCGAACAAATTTCAGTACAGTTCCAACACCGAATTACATATTTTTTTTGTTTTGAAATTTGTTCCAAAAGAATACAAAATTCGGTGTTGGAACTTGTTCGGTACAGCCAGGGGCGTCAATTGGGTAGGGCTGGGGGGGGGGGGGGGGGCATTGGCCCCCCCAAGGATCTGATACTATCAATACATCGATTCAATAAAATAATTAATAAAATTCAATATCTGATAATATAATTATTACGTTACATATTATTTTGGCCCGACTAAAGTACAGTTCACCGCAATATTCAAACCGTTATCGTTCTTTGTATCAAGGACTAGAGCACCACCGATACGAAAGGCGGTCGTATTGCTTCTAATCTTCTGATGAAATCAGTTTTATAAACAAAACACGATCGTTCTTCCAAAAACGCCGTGGGTGCGTATTTTGACAAAATTTTATCGTACTACAAGGTGCGTGGCATCACCGCTTTTAGAAGAACGATTGTGTTTTGTTTGTAAAATATTCGTGTCTGAGCCAGAGGAAACAAAATATTTCATTAGTATAGGGTTCCTCGAGAGTTCATAGTGCAGTATTTAACATTCAAATTTCAATTGTTATTGACCATTGGTAATTTATATAAACTTAAAAGTAAGTACATGCAGGAGAACACAACCTAATTATACCCCACTTATTTGGAGAACTCTGACTGTTTGGCCTTGTTTTTTATCTATATCATATTGTACAAACTTTACAAGACTGTTTTAAAAACAATAAATTAAAAATAATTCTAAAATGTAAAATCCTATAACATATCAAAAGTTTTCTTGATAGTTGTGCTAATTTTTATAAAATGAATGAAAATAATTACGGGAGTAATTTAAATTTTTTGTGTTATTTCCAGTGATTTTATAATAGTAAATGTTTTATAATGGACAAGCATTATTTTCTAACGACACGAACAAATATTTAAGTTATGTAAATATTTTCAAAGTATGTTATGAAAACTTGCTGACAAATTCTTTTCGCTATATGGACTGTAATTTTTAATTCATATTATAGCAAAAATTATATGTTTGGTTGTTTATAATAAAATCCAAAAAGTATCCTAAACGTCAATCTTTGTTCATTTTTTTTATACAGTCACAGGGAGGGAGAAACTATTATTTTTTTGTAGTAGGTTTTTCTTATAGATTTAAAAGAAGCTCGCAATAATTGTACAATTTAAAATCAAATGAAAAATTTACGCAAGTTTATGTGTAGCAAACTGACCAGACGTCCCACGCTCGTGGAAATATCCCACATTTCATTGCGTTGTCCCACGGAGAAATTTGTCCCACGAAGCGTCCCATGAAACAAATATTTCCACCACATTTGCCCGCATTATCGAAATAATTAAAAAACCTTATATCTACAGTTTGCGCAATATCTTAGTCAATGCACTGGCTTCACAGTTTTTTCTTGCAGTTTGTATAATGTTATGTATATGTTGATTTAACCATATTTGGAGAACAAACCAGTGCAATATTTTTTTTACTAAAATAGTGCTTTAACTATAATTTTCTTAGAAATACTAAACTCAGTTTTTTTCACTTCAATAATTTACATTTTATTTTGCAAATATCTTTTGATGTCTAACAGATCTACCTCAGCGAAAATGTTTCTTTGTTTATAGAAACATCTCGCCGGTGTATAAGTATATTACTCGAGCACTCATTTCAATCCTTTGAAATAATATTCAAAAATTAAAATGTTCAGAATTTGAATATCGTTCTTACTCGTAAGAGTAAAATTTTTGCTTTTTCAATTTTACTCCTTTGGAGCAGATTACATTTTCCTGTTCTTTCATTCGATTTGCAAAAGAAGAAAACTAGTCACTCTACGTCATCCTTTATATGAGCAATTTCACGAAGATTCAACAACGTTTTGACTTGACCCCTTTTAATTTTGATTATTTTTTGTTTATAGATAGTCTTTGATAAATAAAAAATACAAGTTCTCTTAGAATTTTTTTTTTCGACCAGGGGTCTTCACAGGGTGCCCCTCAATTTTTGTTATTTTGTGATGTGAATGCATTTTGACGAGCGATTGTAGAAAAACTACTCAATCGATTTTTATAAATGATTTGTCGTTGAATAGGTATTAGAACAAAGCTTTTAAAAATGTACACTGTTAATTTTTTGAAATAATTTTTAACGGTGTAACATAAGAAAAAAATGGTGTAATTGAAAAAAAGATAGCATAGCCTTTTTTTTTTTTTTTTTTTTTAACTAAATTGAAGCTTATTTTATATCTAACAACTTGTGAAAGTTTAGGACTAGCGTCATTTTTAGATAAAATTCGTTGTGCATATGACTGTCGGGAATCAGTTTTTTTTGTTCTGAAGGAAAATTATAAAAATGGCGATTTTTAGATTCAGATTTTTTTTTTTGTTAAATATCAAATATTCTATTATTTCAGTCAAGTTCAGCAAAATTTTGCGACATTTTGACTCGACCCTTTTTAATTTGGTTTATTTTGGTCTATATTTAAAAAAATTCTACTTGAAGCCGTATTTTTCATTTATCAAAGGCTATCTATAAACTAAAAATAAGCTTCAATTTAGTTTAAAAAAAAAAAAAAGGCTATGCCATCTTTTTTTCAATTACACCGTTTTTTTCTTATGTTACACCGTTAAAAATTATTTCAAAAAATTAACAGTGTACATTTTTAAAAACTTTGTTCTAATACCTATTCAACGACATATCATTTATGAAAATCGATTCAGTAGTTTTTCTACAATCGCTCGTCAAAATGCACTCACATCACAAAATAACAAAAATTGAGGGGCACCCTGTGAAGACCCCTGGTCGAAAAAAAAAATTCTAAGAGAACTAGTATTTTTTATTTATCAAAGACTATCTATAAACAAAAAATAATCAAAATTAAAAGGGGTCAAGTCAAAACGTTGTTGAATCTTCGTGAAATTGCTCATATTCATTTTTCTAACAATACATGAATAATTGAACGAATCGTTTGAAGCATTTTACGTTGGAAAGCATCAAATTTGACGCAAAAATAAAAGTTTTGACTATTTGAAAGAAAATATTTATTTCAATTTAGTAGCAAGAATGATATTTTATTATTTTCACTCCTGTATGTGGGAGTGTTATATTTTTTTTAAGCTACGCACTGAAAGGACAAAGTAAAAGAGTGAGTTTAAAACACACTTTAACTAGGTAGCTCAAAAGTAAAATTATTATTTTCTAATATATAATTTTTTTTCTCAATAAAGAACAAACAAAGCAAACAGCATAAAAACTTGATAAATGGTATAGATTTGCAAAAGATAGAACGAGAGGTATACTGTATACCTCTTATACTTACAGAATACACAAAAGATATTAATTATTTAGTAAAATTAAAATAAATTGTTTCAATTGTTTTGCAGTCTTTACTTGTGTAACAAAAGTTTTAAGCTACTATAAAAGGTAAATTTATACTAATTTTTAAAATTATATTCAAAAAGTTCTCCTGCGTAAATTCTTATACGATATTGAATTGGACTATCCTTTTATAAAAAAATCAAAATATAACGACGCAAAAGTTTAGTGTATTACCAGTCGGAGTGAATTTGCAAATTAACATTGGACATTATGATATTAAAAGACATATAGATACAGATAAACATAAAAAAGAGTTGCTATAAGCCACCAGCTCCAGTAGCTTGAACAAGTTTTGTTGTTATTTTGTTTTCTTGTTGTTATTTAACATTGACAAAAAGTTAGTTGCAATTTGCGCTGATAACACGAACACCAATTTTAGTGGTGTCACGTCAACGGATGAAAATTTAAAAACAAGCTAAACTCGAATTTGAACCAGAGTGTATTGGGTATTGGATTCGCAGCCCATATTCTAAATAATGCAATAAGAAATGCTGCTGATTTAAATGGCAAGGTTAAAAAAATTTGGATATTTTACTGTCTTTACTGGAGGGAGACGTTGAAGGAGTTCTATGGTAAAAGTAATGTCGAACATAACCAACTTATTGGATACAGTGAAACCCGCTGGCTGGCGGTAATGCCAGCACTAGAAAGAAATTTGAAAATGTACGAACCACTGCAAGCACATTTCCTAACGGTTGAAAAATGTCCAATTAAAATAAAAGAAATTTTTGAAGAATAAAACAGTAAAGGAAAGCATTAGATAGTAAATTTATGCACAATCTAGTTAGCACGTATTCACCGTCCCACTTTCTCACAATAGAAATTATATTTAGTTAGTATTTGGAAGAACGTTTGCATTTTGTCCCGCATTTCAACGATTTGGCTCTGGTCAGTTTAGGGTAGACATAACTCTTTCTCTCTGAGACAAATAAAGAAAAACAAACAAACAAACGATTCGACATAAGAGGAGTCACGTAGGGATTGCAATCCCGTGGCGTTTTATGGATCCTGGGACTATGTGACTCATAAATTTTAAATCCCGGGATGCCCGGGATCTAAAAAATCGTATAGAAAAACCATCCTTTTTTTTCTATGCTGCACGATCTGCTGTCGTTTACAAATTTACTCTCTGTACAGTTACAAAGCAAAGATATAATAATTTCTAGCACAAGCGCTTTAATTAAAACTACTTTCTTGATGCTTAAACAATGCAGAGATGATACTAAATTTAAAATTATTTTTAACAAATGAAGGGATTTTCGATGAAACAACACCAGAAGACTAGCAGAGTAACCAATGTAGCTCAAAAGCATTTTATTTTTATTTCTAAGTGGATGCATTTAAATGCTTTTAAATATATCTGTGTATAAAAACGTGTATGTTATGTTTTACGAAAAAAATCTTTTTATGTCATTTAAATTCTCGTCCCCCCCCCCCCCCCCCCAGATTAATTAGTAGAAATTTTACGTTTAAAAACTAATAATATGGTCAAAAAATCAGTTTGACCCGCTTAAGCTGTAAGGGTCTCTTACATGTTTTATGCAGTTCACAACCTGACTACCTAGTTTTGGTGTTTACACTTATAAAGGTAATTAAAAAATGAAAACACTCATATTCAAAACAGAGTTGCATAATCGAGATGAACGTTTCTTGAAGCGTAATTGCTTGATTATACTTTTTTCAAATACTTTATTGTTTAATTAGAATAATAATTTGCGAAAAAAATAACAAATAAAAAAGCATTTGCTTGTGAAAATCCCCATAAAGACTTTTGTAACGGAAATGTTTTTACTATCATCACTTTATTGATTAAGGTTTAAATGATTTTTTAATAATTTCGAATTGTAATGACAATTAGTTATTAATCGTGTGTAAAAACCGATTACCAGAACATATAATAAACAAACAACAACAAAGTGGATTATGGGAAAAGTAAAACAACAACGACACTTTGTAAAAACGATAGTGCATACATGTTTTGTATCAATACTATTTTTGGCCACGGAAAATTCGATTATTCAGAAAGCTAACAATTATACATCCAAATGTTAAATTACATAGATTTGCAAAATCACCCACAAATTTTTATTACCCACAACTCTAATAGTAAGCTTTTGAACAGAGACTACAAAGGCCAGGATGGAAATATAGAAACAACGCCTCAAGTTTGAAAACAAAACATCATACAGGGACGAATATACGTGAAGGTCCATAAGCGTGATTAGTGACTAGTGACAGTTAATTCATTTAACTTAATTAAATCACATACCACTTAGGAATTCCTTATATACATATACAATTTATCTAAATTTATCAAATATTCTAGGTAAATCCATTATTTACAAAGAAAGTTCCAAAAATTTTGATGAAATTTATTTCATGTTGTTTTTGTTTTTTTTTTATTTAATTTTTGCTTTGCCCCAAAAAATAAACCAAATTAAAAAAAGTCGAGTCAAAATGTCGCAAAATTTTGCTGAACTTGACTGAAATTGCTCATATTTTCTTTATTGTACATATATAATTTTTATAATATTTTAAAAAGTTCATCTAATAATAAAATATTTGATATTTAACATAAAAAAAATTTCTTAGTTTATAACGCCATTTTTATAATTTTCCTTCAGAAAAAAAAAACTGAATCCCGACATTTATATGCACAACGAATTTTATCTTTAAAACCAAAAATATTGCATGTCCTAAACTTTCACAAGTAGTTAGATATAAAATAAGCTTCAATTTAGTTTAAAAAAAAGAGGCTGTGCCATCTTTTCTTATGTTACACCGTTTTTTTCTTATGTTACACCGTTAAAATTATTTCAAAAAATTAACAGTGTAATTTTTACCAAACTTTATTTTAAACTTTATTCGTGTACAAAACTTTCTTCTAATACCTATTCAACGACATATCATTTATGAAAATCGATTCAGTAGTTTTTCTACAATCGCTCGTCAAAATGCACTCACATCACAAAATAACAAAAAATTGAGGGCCACCCTGTGAAGACCACTGGTCGAAAAAAAATTCTAAGAGAACTAGTATTTTTTATTTATGAAAGGCTATCTATAAACAAAAAATAATCAAAATTAAAAGGGGTCAAGTCAAAATTTCCCAAAAATTTGCTGAACTTATGTGAAATTGCTCATATGCATACTTGCTACTACTTGTATACTTTCCCCAAAAGTTTCAAAATTATATAGTCTACCAAAAATTCATAAAGCAGGCGATAAAATGCGACCAATAGCATCAAACATTTCAACACCAACAGAACATATGGTTCCTAAATGGTTCCTAGAGCAAGATAACAAAATACCATCACCTAAAGGTCTCAGCGTAGTAAACTCACTGGAATTAGTTAACACCATAAAAGATATAATATTGGATCCAGATGAACTTCTTGTTTCCTTTGATGTAGTCGCGCTGTTTCCCAGTATCCCAGTGACTCCAGCAATAGAATATCTTGAAAAACAACGTTCCTTATCCACTAGTTAGTGCTTTAACAAAAGTAGCTAAAACATGCATGGACCAAAGCTTCTTCCAGTTCAGAAAGAAGTTTTATAAAAAAACATCTGAAACAACGATGGGTAGCAAGTTGGCGCCATATATTGGTAATGTGCTCATTAGTAAATTGGAATCAAATCTTTAAGAAAACTTCAGCCTGTTTCCAAAAATATGGTATAGATATGTGGATGACATCTTTGCAATTGTTAAAAAATCAGATATTTCAACAGTACTAGAAAAACTTAATTTACAACATTCAACAATTAAATTTACATTGGAAGTAGAAAAAAATGATTGCTTCAACTTTTTGGATATAAGAAATATCAAACTACCAACAAATAAAATTAAATTTGGGATATTTAGAAAACAAACCAGCACCAATAGATTTATCACTTCAGATTCACATCATCACATTTCACACAAGCAAGCTGCATTTCATTCCATGGCCCACTGTTTGTACAACATTCCGATGGAGGAAAAAGAATTTCAAGAAGAAGTTAAATACATAGAGAACGCGGCAATAGCTAACGGTTATACAAAAGAATTTGCAAATATAATCATTGAAAAGCATAGAGTTAAGCATCATAAGAAACAACTAACCAATCTTTCTCCGATACTTGATAAACATAAAACATACAAAAGAATAAGTCTGCCCTTTTATCCAAAAATAACAAATAAATTGCAGAAAGTTTTCCACAAGCATCAAACAGAAATAGTAACAAGACCAACTACATCCATAAAAACCCAACTAAATAATTTTAAAGATAGAGAAGGATCAAATAGTAAATCCGGCATTTACCAAATCAAGTGCGAGGATTGTCAAGATGTATGTATAGGACAAACATCAAGGGACTATGAGACGAAAATTAAGGAACACAGAGCAGCCACTTTACAAAAACAGACACACAAATCCAGTGTAGCAGAGCATATGATACAATCAAACCATAACATAGATTTTAGAAATTCAAAAACAATCAAACCTGTAATAAAGAAATGGAAATTGGATGCATATGAATCATTTTATATTGCAAAAACAGAACACCTAATGAATTTAGAAGATGCTAAAATCCAATCTCCATTGCTTAATATAAACTCATAACCCGCCCTCTTGTTTAATATTTTCAGTTTTCTTGATATATGAAATTTTTTTTCTCTTTTCTTTGTTTTGTATTTTAATCCTTTTTTCTTTTTTGATTTGTTTTTAATTTTTTTTAATTTTGTTTAATTGTTTAATTTTTCCATCAATTAGTTTACACCCAGAACCATAAATTCAAAAAAGTAGATATTAAGTTTTAGATATAAATATTATTATTGTGACCATAATTTCTTTAATTGTACAAACAACCTGTAGATGAGATATTGTATCTAGTAAAGTTATTTAAAAAAAAGAAATTGAAATTAAAATAAATTTGCATTTTAAATTAAAAATAATTATTTTAAAAAAGTAAAAAGTTTTGTTTTATATTTTTTTTTTTTGCTTTGAGTGAGTTTAGGGATTTCAAAGAAACCATGAAAAAATAGAATATGAATTTTGAATGTTATGTTGTCAATTTTTAATTTGATAATTTCTACTAAATATTGTGTACATATTTACTATCATAGAAAAAAAATTGTATTTCCTACGCAAGATAAAAACATTTTACATTCGTTAAACTGCCCCACTCGACGCAAACGCGTCACGTGAACAAATTTTCACTCACGAAAAAGCAGCATTTTCATCTCTTGTAGCAAAATGTACTATTCTCTCATTTTTTTTAGTTGAATTTATTTAATTGTATGGAATGGGATGTAATTTCAAAATAAACAAAAAATTAATTTGTTTCGATAATTTTCTTTTTGTAACACATGCACAAAAAATATCCAATTTTGTTAAATAAAATAAAAGAAAATAGTAGATTGTATTACTAGTGCGAACGCGTTTTCTAAACAAGAGTGTAGTTTGTAGAAAAGCTGCAATCACTCGCGTTTGGAAACGCAATTCGCGCTAGTAATTCACACCAGTTTTTGTAACAAATGCACAAAATTTATTAAGTATTTATTTAATTGTTGATTATTTACTTTATTTAACAAATTTATAAACAAGTTTAAGATATTTAAATATAAACTACAGTGTGCCATCTTTGATGTAATATTTGTATTCAAAAAGAATATATAAAAACATAAACATAGCAATCCGGTTACAAACGAATATCGAAATTTTGAAAAACATTGTCATCTGTCAACTCAAAAATATTTTGTGTTCTTGTTTTGATGTGTGACATATATTGCGTGCACAATATATTGCGTGCAATAAATATATCGCGTACACAAAACACTATTTCGAAGAATTAAAAATATTATGTAGCTAAAATAAAATAAAATATTGTAACGACTCTGCGTCGGTTCTTTTCGATTATTGAGCAAATACGACAGTAAAAAGACGGATCTTTGGTTAACAAAATCTCAAACTTTATTTATCAACAAATTACAGCAGCTTCCGATTTTAATTATAATAAATTCTAGGGTCTCCAATTTATGTACGATAAATTTCACTGCTTTTCCACAATTTGAATCAATGATATTCGGAATCGTAAAATCTGTATTTACTATTCCACTATGTTCAAATTCTTTCACTATTAGTACCCAGGCTCAAGTACTACCCGATTATTCCTTATACTTGCGAATATTTATAAATACTTTCAATTGCAAAATTAAAACTGAATCTCTGATATTTTGTTCGCTTATTTATATCCAAAAATAAATAAGTAGAAACTTCTGCTAATCAGTTGTTGTTGTCTTTTCTTTCTAGAAAATAATATTCGAAGTACGTACATCATGAATAGCCCACACCTCTCTTCATTAATGTAAACATTTGTATTAGCGAAGTCATTTCCTTAATTCATTTCCTTGCAATAGTTTGAATGTGGAAAACATTTATTCAGAATGTATTGGTTATGTATGAGTAAATTAAATTAACCCATTCTGGACGTAGTTTATTACAATATTATGGAATACAAATATATTTTTCGTTTATTTAATTTTAGAACAAAATTGGATATTTTTTGTGCATGTGTATTGTGCCTACAAAATATTTTTTATTCTTCAAAATAGTATTTTGTGAACGCGAAATAAATATGTCACACATTAAAAGAAACACACAATAGTACATTATATAACAAGGTAGAGAAGTAAGCTATTATTGACCGAGAACTTTTAGATCCTGAGGCGCGTAGCGCCGAGGGATATAATGTTCGAGGTCTATATTAGTCTTCTCAACCGAGGTATATATAGAATTTTTTAACTACTAACACTAACTATCATATTTGCTCTGATTAGATTTTGATGTTAGTCGTTTTCCATTTCATTTTTTAAATATCTTAAAATATCAAGTAGCCTGGAAGTTTAGTTTCATACAAATAAAACAAAACAAAGGAATGCAATTATTATTTGTTTGTGTTTTTTGTGCATTTCAATCAAAAATAAAAGAAACTTTGTCATTATTAACCTAGGTAATTTTGTGTTATTATTATTGACCTAGGTTGAGAAAAATTACTTCTCATTGGGCATTCGAGTAAATAATGACGATTTCTCAAGCTAGTAGTTAAAAAAATATTTTTTGAGTTACATACATTACATATATGAGAAGTAAAAATCAATAATTTATCTATTGCAATTATATTAATAATTCAACTAACTTAATATATAGTAAAAACTATCGATAATATCGATATATCGATACTATAGATGATATCGATAAATCGATAATATCGCTAATATCGATAATATCGATAATATCGATAATACGATTTCTACGAAAGAAAGTAGAGTATTAATTAAAAGAAGTACAAACCGTTCAAAGCAAAGCCCTAAAATCCTTATATTGCCTGCCGCTTTTATATCCCACGAAATTACTATATTCGGAAAACGTGCTGCCTGTACCTAAACTAATTGATTTCAAATATATGCTAATTATATATAAAGCAATTCCTGGTTTAATTAGAGTTAATCATGATTTTACTACTAACATTGACATTAGTAATCGCACCACGCGTCAAGCTAATGAATTCAGACTACCCAATTTTGGACGGCTATCTTCGAAAAATAGCGTAGTTTATAAAGGTTTGTCTTTATATAATGCCCTTCCCAATAGGATCAAATGTCTGCCCGTCTCCAAATTTAAAACCGAACTTAAGAAAAAGTTATATGTGGATTTTATCCGTGAGTATGATGAAATGCACTAAACTGTTGATTAAACTTCGTTCACATATGTTGGTAACAGTCGTGCACATATTGGCTTCTACTTTATACATTTGCTCATAATCCGAATTTACTTACAGAATGCAATATAATTATCATCGTCCTACTTTAAATTAACATATCACCACAGAGCCACTTAGTAACTTAATTAATAATACTCTACAAAATTACAGAATCTTAGCTTAAGCTCTTTGGTATGAATTTATTATAACAAACTATATAATTTTTTAAATAAAACAATTTATTAACATAACATAATTAATTAATTACATACCTTAACAACAACATAACACTCTATATACTAGTTTAATAATATAATATAATATAATATAATAATGTAATATCCTAATTAATTACTTAAGTTTTTCTTAAATATAAATGAGATCAATTCATGTACAATAATGCTCTCATTTTTCCATATTTTTTAAAAGCTTGCTGTTTTTGGAAATAAATAAAAAAAAAATCGATACATCGATAATATCGATAATATCATATATTATCATGCCAATATCGTTATTCGATAGATCGATAACTACCGATATAAATATCGATGTAATAAATAACTAGGTGACCAATGCAGAATGCAATTGATAAAAAGGAGCGAAGATATGTCCAATCCAAAAGATATGTTACAATCCAAAAGAACTACAAAATTGCTACAGTTTAATGTGTGGTCAATATTACTGGATCTACCTACGGCATAGATTTAGTGGAAAATCAATGAAAATTTTTTTAACCGGATTTGAAACCGATATGTCTGACTACAACGATCGTATCGTGAATTTTGTCTATAAAAAGTACTTTAACAAAACGGCAAAGAAAAAAAGGTCAACGAACCAAATAAAAACTCGTCCAGGTTGAAAACATGATCAAACTTGTTCAATGTAGGTAAAAGTGTGTTATTAAATTTTTTTAAAATCAACTAATAACAAACTTTTATTTTCAGACTTTCAATACTGCAGTTCAAAAAAAAAAAAAAAAAATAAAAAAATATATAAAAAAATAAAAAAAAGAACAAAAAAACTTTAATAATTTGGTTAAGTATTGTGAAAAGATGATAATTTTCCCATTGAAAGTCTATGGGAACCGTTTTTCAGTGATTATTCCTCCGTGGTATGTCTAATTTTCAATATTTTTTTGTAAACCATCTATAGATGTCGTCTTACATGCAAAATTTCATTTTGATATCTTTAATAGTTTGGGAGGAGTATGCGGACAATCGAATATCCGAATCGGGGGAAAATGGAGCTTCGCTCGCTTCGCTCCAATTAAGGTACAATTAAATAAATATTTATAAATTTTGTACATTTGTTACAAAAACTAGTGCGAATGCGTTTTCCAAACGCTAAGGATTGCAGCTCTTGTTTGGAAAACGCATTCGCACTAGTAATAAAATCTACTACATTGTATTATGTTCTTTCGATAATATCGATAATATCGATATATCGATAATATCGATATATCGATAATATCGATAATATCTATAACATCGATATATCGATAATATCGATATATCGATAATATAAATATATCGATATATCAATATTATCGATATTTTCGATATATCGATGTTATCGATATATCGATATTGTCGATATATCGATATATCGATATTATCGATATATCGATATATTGATATTATCGATATATCGATATTATAGATATTATCGATATATCGATATTATCGATATATCGATATTATCGATATATCGATATTATCGATATATCGATATTATCGATATATAGATATATCGGTATTATCGATATATCGATATAGCGATATAGCGACATATCGATATTATCGATATATCGATATTATCGATATATCGATAATTATCATTCCGATATCGATATTCGATATATCGATAATTATAAATATATCGATATTTTTTTCCCGGCCCTATACAACCCAAAACAATCTGGCTTGCAAAAAATAATAATTTTCAGACAAATCTTTACGTGGATGACTTTGTTTTTTAAAATTTCGAATATGTATGTATATATATGGAGGAGAGGTATATCTCTGCTCAACACAATAATGAAAATACTAGCGATGATCATTCTCGAAAGAATATCTCCATCAATTAACATGAAACTAAGAAATGAACAAGCCGGCTTTAGACCAGGTAGAAGCTGTACCGATCATATCAACACAATCCGTATCATCATAGAGCAATCAAACGAATGGAATTCACCATTGTATCTCCTCTTCGTGGACTTCGAACGCGCCTTCGACTCAATCAACAGAAGCGCGATATGGAAGACACTTTGTGAAATGGGCGTCCCGAAGAAAATAGTTGATCTAATCAAAGAAATGTATCGGGATGCTGGAAACAGAATACAATACAAAGGACAGCAAAGTGATAAATACTACAACCACCGAGGAGTGAGACAAGGCTGTGTACTATCCCCGCTACTATTCCTGATAGTACTAGATAGTATCATGAGAAAGCTCGATGATGCAAGTCCAAATGGAATCCAATGGAACACAACAAGCCGGCTCAATGATCTAGACTACGCAGATGACATCTGTCTACTTACACACACACATACGGACATGCAGCAGAAAATACAGAAGCTATCAGCCCTTGCACATGAAGTCGGTCTCAACATTAATATCAGGAAAACAAAGTCTATGAGATTGAACACCAAAAAGATAACACCAATTACCATCAACAATACACAAGTGGATGAAGTCGACAAATTTGTGTACCTTGGTTGTACTGTAGCAAAAACAGGCGGGACTGAAGAAGATATCAGTCAGCGTATTAACAAAGCTAGAAATACGTTCAATATGCTTCACAAGATCTGGAATGCATCCGTCCTGTCAAGAAAGACAAAGCTACGCATGCATGTGTCAAGTCAGTACTGCTATATGGGTGTGAAACGTGGAAACACACAAAGAAGATCACAAATCAACTACAGGTGTTTGTGAACAAATGCCTGAGAAGACTGATCAAATGCTTCTGGACGAACACCATCAGTAACCAGGAACTTCTACGACAGACAGAGCAGTTAGACATTGAGTCCGAGATAAAACAAAGGAAATGGAGATGGATACGACATACACTGAGGAAACCAGCTAAAGATATAACAAGGATGTCCCTAGAGTGGAATCCACAAGGTAAAAGGAGAGTTGGAAGACCACCCATGACGTGGAAGAAAACGGTGCTAGCTGAAGCAAAACAAATCGGCAAGACATGGGGTGAACTGAAAGCGATTGCCCCCAACAGAGTTAGATGGTCCAGTCTAGTAGACGCCCTATGCTCCTAAATGGAGATAAAGGAAAAAAAAATGTATATATATATATAAGAATACAAATATGTATTACAACGAAGATGGCGCACTTTAGTTTATATTTAAAATATCTTAAATTGGTTTATAAATTTGTTAAATAAAGTATATAATCCACAATTAAATAAATATTTAGTAAATTTTGTGAATTTGTTAAAAAAACTGGTGTGTATTACTAGTGCAAATTGCGTTTCCAAACGCGAGTGATTGCAGCTCTTCTACGTATGCTTGAGACCAAAATGTCAACTGTCGGACTCGATAATAAGAGACTAATTTTTGTCGGACAAGGTTACCCTCGTTTTTTAAAACAAATTCCACCTCCCATTCATAAAAAAACAAAATTGTAATAGTAAGTTTACAGGATCCTCGGGCAATCGTAATATTTTGGCTTTTGCAATAACGTGTTTGCAATAAACCGATAATATCTTTTATGGAAAAAACTAAACAGGGGTGTAATGAAGTGGTTGTTCCTTAAAATGATGTTTAGTTATCGGAAAACAAAAAACGAACATATTTAGCATAATTTAAATAAAACTTTATAGAAGTTATCTTCGACATCTTTTTGACTTGGGCCAGAAATTTGTTCTTTTTTGTTGTTCTTCTTTTTATTGATATGATAAATGCACAGTTGAAAAAGTAACTGCAATATTTAAAGCAAGTCTTGCAATATGAGCTATGCGTTGCAGGTTATTATTGAATTGTAAAGTAAAAGTTGCATTAAACCTAATTTTATTGCATATTTATAAAATTTAAAAGAACTCTTGCATCATAATTTGTTTCTATAGAACAGCTAGAAGTTTTGATACACCTTGCTACAATTTAATACATTAAAAATTTAATGAAATTTCAAAATTCACTAGAGTAATATCTATTTTAGAAATATATAGTTAAAATCGTTTCATGTATGTTTTAGTTATCGCTTCTCAGCTGAAAGTCTATAATAATAGTGATTAAGGTGGTATGTATGTTTTAATTTTTTCCGTTGTAATTTTTTCATTTTAATTTGATTAATTTAGGCAGGTGCGTAATAATCAAAGTAACTCGAAACTATGATGTAATTTGCATTAAAATGTCATAATAAAAAAAATGTTGCGCGTAATATTATTTAATGCAAATAACAGACATTTTTAAACAACAAGCTTTATATTTTACTCCAAGTACTCTGTTAAATATTGATGCAAAGAGCATTAGTTTAACTTTATATAGCAAGCTTTGTATTGTTTTGTAATGGAAACTTCCGTAGGACCTATATGTGTAGCAATTTGCATTACATATTCAATTTTTTTTAACTGTGTGTTTGTGGCAAAATTTGTTCCAAATTTATCAAACATAAATTATAGAAGAAAGATCACAAATTTTCATGGAACGAAGAATGTTAAAATATTTTCAATGAATCTAGAAAACACTCAAAACATGAGTATATATACCAGTGATCGTAAATATGTGGCACGCGTGCCAGACTTCGCACGTTTGAAAATTTGTCTGGCAGGGCGCAAACATTCTGAAATTGGCCTTAAATTCGCGTTTTAGGAATCATAATAAAGAACATATTTTTTCAGATATTTTGTTACATTAAATACTACTATTAGTCCAGTAAAAGACGGTAAAAATAGTAGGGAACCTCCGAATTCTTTGAATCAGCATCGATTTACCTGAAATGCCTGAATCGATTTGCCTAAAAGTTTACAATTAAGCTCAAAATACCCTCAATTTCAAAATCTACTCTACGCGTTTTTTTAGGGGCAAAAACTACCTTATTTTTAAAACTTATTAAGCTACAAATTAAATCTTAACAGATCGAAATAAAGATAACAAACACATATCTCAACCCTTAAAAACCACCCACTATTATGATTACATTAAAAAAAGTTATTACGGGCGACAAATTTATTTTCTCTTTTTAATTTAACTACATTAAATTTAAATGTTTTTTCATTAATATTTAGCACATGGAATCCTCATGAGAACTATAATGACTGTCAATCTCCTCCTTTTCTTGATCTAAAATCCGAGCACTCTTCTGACATATTTTGCCGGAGCATCCACTAAAAGTTGCGTTGCAACTTTTCGACAGATACATAATGCACCGCATCCTTTTTTGCAATTATAGAATAGTAGATTCTTGTATGAGCTAGAATGAAGGCAATTCTTCACGAGGATGAAGTTTCCCGGAACGAGCGTAACGAGTGGAGGGAATCATCCGAGTGAAGAATTGCCTTCATACTAAGCGAATACAAGATACTATTTTATCCACGACTACAAATATTTCAAATAATTTCATTCAAGTTTTCCTGTAAAAGTTTATATCGCCATATTGAAATATTTCTATGAAAATAAAAACAAAATAAAACATGTTTGTTTATTTTATATGTATTGTTCGTGTTTTATCTCGTTTATATTACTATACCAACAAATCAAGTTTTTAATTTGTTAGGGGAATTTTGAATAAATAAAGCGTAATGAAATAAATAAAAAAGAATTTGATATATAGAAAAGGAATGAATACAATTACAATGAAAGATATACGCATGGAAAGTATATATTCTTTAGTAGTCGTGGATAAAATCATTTTTAAAAGGTTTTAAACAGGAATTTTTTGCATTCTGATGGGCTGCAAAAATAATTCTTATGTATTCTTATATGAGGTAAACTTTTGTGAACGACGGTTTATTTCTACCACCTTCATACTTTGTTCATAATAACTATCAAATACAACAGTAATACTATTACCGAAATTTCTTATCAAATAATAGATGTATTCCCGGAAAAAAACTGCTGTAAATGGGCCATTTAAATTTATACAATAGCATAGTGCAAAAAAGGTTTATGAACATGAAACGCAATCAAATAATATTACTAAGGGCCGATGGTATGAACAATTGGATGGATAGAAAAAAAATCCGAGAAGAAAGTTGTATCTTCATCCGACGATTTTACTTTTCGTCGATTGTATGAACACGGATAGATTTTTTTTTATTTTTGTTTTTATTGCAGTTTATAGCAGTAAGTTTTAGAAGTGGCAATACTTTTTCTTTTACTTTTCTATTAAATAAATTTAATTATAAATTCAAAAACATTATTTCAAAACTTAAAAATTGAATAAATTAAAATTATATTAAAAATATTATTTATTTTACTATTAATTTGTATCAAAAACCAAATTTTAGAAACATACAAATTTAAATTAAAAAATAATAAATAAAATTCAAAAAAAAATTATCCTGCTACGCGCATGTCAAGAAAAAAAAAACAAATTCTTTTATCCTTTGTTTTATACTAGAATAGAATTTTATTCTCGAATTAATCTGTTGTTCTATCCTGATTCATACAATACAAACGACGATTTATCCGAGGATTTATCTTCTATCCGCATTCATACAATCGGCCCTAAATATACTAAATCTTCAAATATTATTACAGCCGAAAGTTTTGAAGTAGCAAGAGATATTGCCAAACATGGCAAAGCATTTAGGGTTATATTAAATCAACTCCTTTAAGTTGTGGTGAAACACTTTTCAAACATTTGGAAAGCAAAGATAAAATTCCCATCCGTAGCCAAAGTATGCACTAAAGTTCAAATACCGTAAGAGATTATAAATATTTTATAAAAATACGTTAAAATATTTCTAAACAGCTAAAATCTGATCTTCATGCGGTTGAAGTGTTTGCATTGGCAGTTGATGAGAGTACATATATTAACTCCAATGCCAGACTGGCAATTTCTTTGCGTTGTGCTACAGCTGTTTATGGTAACTAAAGAAAGATTTAATTACATGCTTGTAAATGGTTTATATTGGGAAATACATGATCAATTGTTGCATTCTATTGTTGTCGGTTAATGATTTTTTCTAGGCTGCATTTGTTTTTTAACAAAGATGTTTATGGAGGATACAAAATAGTATACGTTAGTATCTCAGGGAGTGTTAGGTCGTGAGGTAGATCACGAGTTCAATAGAACATAGACAAAATAAACTACCTTAAAAATATTGGATGGATACCGTGGTAATTATACAGCTATATGGAGTAAACGTGATAAATGCGCAAAAGTGTTAAAATGGGCTACGCCCTGGCATGAACGTTAATGCTCCCAAATAAATGTTTGCTAAATATAGTTAAATTTGCTTATATCAATATTTTGACATACTATTACGTCGTTACAAGTTACCTAATAGCATCAAAATGCAAAATAAAATTGTATTTTACCTTAATTCCCCCTATACCATAAATCAACTAAACATGTGTTATGGTGTGTTTATGTTGAAGCTTCAATAAACGAGTCAAGTAATGAAAAAGCGTTGAATAGCGCTATTCTTTTACAGTGTTTATGTTGGAGCTTCGAGAATTTTAATTAAATTTACAAAAATATATACAATAATTTTAAAATTAATTAATTTAATAATCAATTTTCCTTAAACTTCAAAAATTTAAATTAATTAAAACGAATATTTTTATTTTCATGTGTTTTTTTATAAAATAAATAAAATGAGCATCGATCAGAGGAGCTTCGATAGTAGCGTCGAAAAAGAACAAATCGTTTATCGGCGCTTGACTCGATGCTTGACTCTTTTATCGATGCTTCAACATAAACACTCCTATTTGAAAGCATGTATTCATTTTCTTCGCTTGAATCACATCGATGGTCGACGATCGAAGCTCCAACATAAACGCATCCTAAATGTCGTGTTCTTTGGCAAAAAAAATTGATCTGATATCAAAAAAATTAGCTGTCAGATCAAATTAGCTGTCAGTTTGTATTCTTTGGCAAAAAAAGATTGATTTTTTTTTATCTAGATCAAGTTTTAAAAATCTAGATTTTTTGGTAGATTTTACAAATACATTGAAATGTTATTTTTAATTGTCAAATTTATGTAAACAAAGAAAAACTGCCATTTTAATTATTGTTATTATTTTGTTTAAAAATAATTTATTATTATTTAAATTATTTAAATTACTAATTAATAATAAAGTATTTACAAATAAAATGATAAAACGTAAAATTTTCATTTTCAAATGTAAACATAACCAAACATATCAACTGACAGAACAAAAAGTCAAAACAATTTACTACTACATTTACAAAAGTAGATTGATTCATTTTATGCTGTTCGTTGGCATGCAAATAAATCAATCTTTTTTCGATCAAGCCAAAGAACACGACATTACAAAGTCCAAGAATAAGAATCGATAAAACAAAAACATGAAATACAATACAAGCAAAATAATGAAGTCGGGCATTCTAAGAATTTTTTAAAGTCTTCTATGTAAAGAAATTTTAAATTTACCTGGAATATTCTCGAAATAAATTTAAATTTTATTTAAGATTTGCAGAATATAGCTCAAATTAAACTGTGATAGTGTAAACAGTTCCAATTAGAATACGAAATTGTGGTAGTTGGATAAATGTTAACAAAACGCTTTACCGTGTAAATAAAAGCAAAGTGAAATTAAATAGTTTAATTGTTAATAATATTCGCATATAAACTCTTTATATATGCTGGAAATTTCTACAATAAACCGTTGGAGTTTTTGAAGCTGTTGAAAGAATCGAAGAATTCTAGTTCATGATTATTGTTTGCCTGTTGTTATGAAACATTAAGGGTACTGAATACTTAACAAAACCTGATAAGTTTTGCTTTTTAATTAGTGATCGAATCCAATTTGAGAATAAAATTTATCGAATTGAGAGTAAGGCCAATTGGAGGAAGGTTACGTTAAAATGGTTCAATGGATCTGATTGGAGGAGAAATTTTGAACAACTCAGCTTATAAAATAAATTTTTAACGAATACTGAAGTAAAGCCCTTTCATATTATACCCTACTTGACTTAGTAAAAACGTATTTTCATAAAGGTACATTGCGGCTCTGTAAAACAAACATAATATACCCGAAGGTAATACCATGATAATCATGCCACTGTATCGACTGATCGTGATAATAAATAAATATAAGCTAGATCGCCAATGCTCTCTTATTGAAAATTACCTCAAAAAAATAAAAATTTTTTCGTTAAAGAAATGATTTTGTTATTGTTGTTTTTTAATTCCATTAGCGATTGAAAATTATAATTCAAAAAAACGAAATTCTATTTTATAAATCACTTTTAAAATTTTGTTGAACTTTATATAGCATTTTGAACATGCCTGGTCGGCTTTATTACTTCATTTATGGGTTCTGTATATCTTTTCGTTTAAGATCGTTCCGTTTGTCCAACAATTCTGATAATTGTACCTACACAGTTAATTTGTTTTTTTTATATTTACATCACATGATATCACTTTTATTTATTACAAAATTAAAAAATATTTTTGATAACAATCACAAAATTTGCAAAAGTTTGAACGACACTGAAGTAGATGCAACAGTGGCATAATATAATAACATGCTAAAATCAAGGGTTCTAGGGAAAATGGAAGAATGGAAAATTTTTTTATATGCCTTAAATTCTTTTTTAACTAGCGCTTAGTGAACTAAATCTTCCACGGTCTATACTTTTTGTCTTTTTAAATGCAACTGGAATCGCAACATTTTCTATCATGCAGAGCCGCACTAAAAAAATGTAATGTAATGTCTATTTATAGTACGGAAAACCATTATAATGATTCTGAAAAAAATCTGAACAACATTACATAAGTGATTCAAACTTTAATCTCCAAATCCAAAATATTTGTGGATTGCACGCAACATCACCTCGAGCATAAAAAGCCATATATTCTTCATTTTTTTTCTCTATCTAGAAACACAAATTTCTTAAACCTATTCGCTGGACGGAAAACTAAATCTCAATTCTAGGCTTGAATCAGCTTTTAAACTTAATCAAGGTCATACATTCACGCTAGTGTTGCATATAAATGCTTTCAAAATTTTGAGCTACATGGTGAATGGTGATGGCTACAACACAGTTGCATTAAATTGTCTAATTGAAATTTCGTTTTTTACAATAGTTTTATACCGATTTCCAGACAAACATAACCACAATTTTTTTATCTACTGACTAATATTTTGGACGAAATTAAAACAAAATTTTCTAATTGTGGAGTTATAGTTATCGGTAACTTCAACGTCTACAATTATAGGGATTCCCCTATGAAGGAAACATATTTCTGCCAGTTTTCCATTATTGTGGTCGGTCGGTCATCACCCAAATGGTGGCTAGAATTTTCTAAGACGACCGACGACCACAATAATGGAAAGCTGGCAGAAATATTTTTTCTTCATAGGGGAATCCCCCACCTGTCTCAGGGTGGAGAATTACGAGAAGTGAGTTGGGCTTCTCGTAATGGCGGTCATAAAAGTTTTTTCTAAACCTCTATCTCACATTTATCTAAGATGTCACGAGTTTCAATAATCGTAATATTGGAAATTCTGCCACTATCTAACTATATCATGTTATCAAAACTGATTTTAAACACTAAAATGTCCAAATGCCATAAAATGTTTTAATTTTTTAAAATGAGCACAAATGGTCACCGAAGTTTTTTGAATGTCCTAAATATTAGCCAGACTAAAACTTACAATAAAACATAAAGTTATTGGAACAAATCAATTAAATAAAAAAAAAAATAAACAAAACCAAATTCTTCCACCAAATCCTTGACTAACGGAAACAAAAAACTGGCATATGATGTTAAATCAATTATTGTTATTTTATGTACATACTTTCGTTTTTATATTTATTTTTATTTTAGATCAATTTATTAACTTTCACGCTAATCCATAAAGTTCATTGTCGAACCAAAAACTGACAATTTTCCTTACCTTATAATAATCTGTTGTTTTTTCCTTACAGCTGGTGTCATATTTGCAATTGTTGCATTCACATCTGCTGGTGGTATTAGCTCTTCATGAAAATCTTTAACCGTTGTTGTTGATGGACTTGTCGTCGAACGTTCACTTGTCGTATTAATTTTCATCACAAAATCACTTTCACTGTTTAAATCTGTCAGATCCGTTGAATTTTCAAAAAAATCTGACGAGTTCGTTATATTAATCATTCTATTAATTTGTGTTTGATTTGCTTCTAAAATTGCAACTATTGGTATCAAATCATTACTACTACTTTGATTGGCACTTATGGTGTAATTAGTTGATGTGGATGCAACCATATTGAATAAAAAAAGTTTTATAAATGCCGTTTGTAAAAGGCTTTTGCACGTCATTTTTTTTTAATATATTAATCGTGCAATCAGAATAATATATTGAAAATATAAATTAATTTATGTTAACATTAAGAAAAAATTTCAAAATCAAAAGATTTCATTTACTAAAAACAACCAACATAAAAAAAGGAACTCGAGAAATTCAGCAATTGTCTTGAAATACTTGTCACAAAATATTTTTTATATAAAACTGTTAAAAGTATATTTAAAAAAAAATTATTCAATAAATTAAAATAAAATTTAAGTTTAATTAAAACACCACCACCATTTATTTCAGACAATTCACAACTGAGAGTTTATTAATTGCGATAAACAATATTTCTAATAAAAGTGGTTGGAGAAAATTTATAAAAAAATAAACAATTACAATTTACAAGGTGTTTCATAATTTTTGTTTATTTTTTTGCATATATGGATTATATCTTTTTATCAATTTGAAACTACATACTATTATTGTATTTGTAGCAAGCAAACAACAATTTACATTTACAATTAATATATTTTGTTTTCATTTATATCATATGCGAAGATAGCAAATATTGTTTAACCTGTGAAGGAATTTTATGATAAATTGTAGATATGTTTACGGAGCTACGAAATGAGGCGGAGCCATGAATTTAAACTAATTCTAGCTTATAATCAAATAGATAAAAATAATCATATTTCTACGATACCATTTTAACTTTAAGAACCCTGCAGACGATTAAGGATCTAAAATCGGATAGTAGTGATGCTTAAGTTGGATTGGAAGTGTGGAATGGAAATTCCATCTGACCAATCAAATAAATCGGAATTCGGATTGTGTGCTTTGTTGTCAAACGATTTTAATTTTTAAGTCAATTGTGTAACAAACTAAAGAGAATGAGAAACAAAAAAAATTATAAAAAGTTATTCGTTCTGTTTACTAAATTTGTAAAACAAAAACCAAAAGATAATTGTCAAACTCGGATGGTAAGCTGGATCGTCTGTAGATAACAACCAATTTGGTCATCCGACAATTTACAAAATTAAGCCATTTTTTGCTCTACAGATAGTCACGATAAATAGTAACATAACATAAATGGCGAATTGAGTGAGCATTAAACCTAATTATTAATAACAAATAAATGTCTCTTTGTAATCGAAGGACAAAATACAAATTGATTGATTTTATTTACTTTTGGTAATCGATATTTTTAATTTCGGATATTGACGGTTTAGGTCAACTGATCAATAAAACTAAATGTTTAATGTAATGAATAAATTAATAATCTTATTTATATTAACTTACAATTATTATATATGAACATCCCAACAAAACCATAACGATTTAATAAAATATTTGAAACAAAAAAAAATAAAACAATTGACATTTAATGATAATTCATTTTAATTTACTTTTAATTTCGATTTGAAAATCATAATAAATAATTTTCCCATTTTAAAACATTGAGGTTTGAATTACAAACAATTTTTCGATGTAAATATTTATTTGATTGGATTTTAAAGATTATTAATCTTAACGATTTCAAATTTCAAAAGTTTTTGTTAGGTTATAATACTAAAAGAACTATAAGATTCACAACGCTTCAATGCTGCGCCAAAATAGATGTTTTGATTGATGCAGATTACACAAGTTAAAAATTTTGATGGTTTATTATTACAATTTAGTGAATTTACACAACATGGAATCTAAATTACTATCTCTTTGTACATCATTATTATTCTCCATGAAGTAGTTAGTTGTGTTGGTATAGTTATATAGATAGTCCAGAAAACTAATTGTTTTAAAGTCTTCCCAAACGTCAGTATTCTTTAGGAAGAGACCAGCCCTTTATTTCAAAACAAAGAGACTCAATAACGTAGAACAGTCGATTAAAATGAGAAGTGGAGTTTTTATCTGAGAAACTGCCAACCACATTTTTGAATTAAAAAACTTCCAATTACTTCCTTACTTGCGTTTAATTGTTCTCAAAAATCCCCAATATTATAACAGCTAACCAGCAAGCACATGAAAGCTAAATTCAGTAGCACAATTTTACCATAACAGTAGTATATCGGTAACTTCAAATTTTAGTAGCATGATAGTTGCATAATAATAGCACAATGGTAATTTTCTCTTATATCGGTAGCACAAGTGATCCCACAGTGGTATCATATAGTGTTGTGCGGTCGTGCGAAAAATTGGGGGGATGTCCACAAGAGTAGCATAATGGTAAAAAATATTGGCAACACAAGACAGAAGAACAACAGCCGAATATCGGTAGGCTAACAATCGTTGCACAACAGAGTAGTACATCAGTTGCTTATCGATAGAACAACAACGATCGCACAACAGAAGAGCACATCGGTCGCATATCGATAAAACAATTCAACGGCTTCCAACCAACCTCCTTCGTCTATTGCGCTATGTGAAAAAAATTTATATTAACACGTTTTCAATGACTTACGCTGTCGACATTAGGATTGATGTTGGGCCAATTGAGGATGAATTATTGGCTGAGGAGGTGGAACCTGTCGATTCTGAATTACGATATGAATTTGAGTGATCAGGATGAGCCGGACGATGACACAACAAAGGACGATGCTCAGCTCGCGTTTTTATTAAATGCTCTCCGAAAATGGGTTGCAGAATTTAACATCGGACTGAATGCTCTTTGTGCACCTTTTCTAATTCTGCGTTTTGCATACAAAGATGAGAAGTAGCCATGTGATCCGCGAACGGTCATGAAAAATCCTCGAAATGTGCCTGATTTATGAAAATGATATAACAATCGATAATTGTTTGTTCTCTAAGTAATTGAAAATTCCAGACTCCCAGAAAATCAAATCACAGCAAAACATAACAACCAATTAATGAAATGAATAGTGTTGTTGTTGCATTTCGTGAAATTTTTGGTCAACAATAAATAAAATTGAATGATTTTATGAATCAAATCAGCATAACGTAAAGTAATCGAATATTCTACTATTTCCTCAAGGTTTCTAAAAAGTGACCTCGAATTATCTAGAAATTAAGCAGAATGGTATATAAGCGATTGCCTCTTGACTTGTAGATTAGGAATTAGTTTTATTTTAAACGTGTGTCGGTAAAGTTAAAATTATAAAAGTGATATTTAAAATTAGTTTTTGTAAATAAAGTTTAAAGTGTTATTAAGTAGAAATAATTTGTGTATTATTTTAAACGTTGTATTACTGGAAATTTCTACAATCAAGCGTTGGAGTTTCTGAAGCTGTTGAAAGAATATTCTAGTTAGGAATATTGTTCGCTGTATTGTTTTCCTGTTGTTGTGGAACAATTAATTTGTTAAATACTTATTAATACCTGGTGTTTGTGCTTACTAATCAGTGATCGAAATCTGAAGAGATTTGGGAATTGCGTTTATCGAATTGAGATTAAGGCCAATTCGAAGTAAGGTTAGAAAAACGTAACGATATTTATAATTTTTTACTAAATCCACTGAACGCTACAGATTTCTCACAGACAAAATGAGGCAAAATTTGCAAGGAATTTTTCCCAACATTTATATTTTGTTAAAAATCTATCTAGTTCTTATGACTTTCAATTGTAGGAGTGAAAGGGGCTTTTCAAATTTGAATTTAATAAAAAGTAGATTAAAATTGAAGTTAATTAAAAGGAAGGAAGGAAACGGAAGGCTTTAAGCGATGTATAGCCGAGTGTGTTAAAACACTAGTCTATACATTGTTAGGGTCGACGGTTCGAATCCAGTCAAATCAAATATATGGATTTACTGAATTAGAATTACAGAGCCGTATTGAAGTAGAGAAGAAGTATTGATATAATATTGTAACGACTCTTCGCTGGTTCTTTTAGATTATTGAGCAAATATGACAGTAAAAAGACAGATCTTTGGTTAACAGAATCTCAAACTTTATTTATCAACAAATTACAGCAGCTTCCGTTTTTCCTTACAATAAATTCCAGGGTCTCCAATTTATGTCCGATAAACTTCACCGCTTTTCCACAATTTGAATCAAATAATATTCGGAATCGTAAAATCTGTATTTACTATTGCACTAAGTTCAAATTCCTTTACTATTAGTACCCAGGCTCAAGTACCACCGATTATTCCTTATACTTTCGAATATTTGTAAAACACTTTTAATTGCAAAATTAAAACTGTCTATCTGATATTTTTGTTTGCTTATTTATATCGAAAAATAAATAAATCGAAACTTCTATAATCCACTAGAAATCAATACTACGTAGTCTGTATATCTTGAAGAGGCCACACCTGTTTTCATTCATACTTGCATTTGTATTAGCGAACTCAAATTTAATTTATGCAAAATGTATTAGGTAACTCCTTTTAATTCATTAATGTAAACATTTGTATAACAAATTTAATTTACATTAATTTATGCAATACAATTTGCAATACAAGTAAAAGATTGAAAAAGGAGTTAACTTTTAATTCATGAATGAGTAAATAAAATTAACCCATTCTGGACGAAGTTTATTACATTACCCTCCATTTAGTTTTGTTCGTCCCGAACAATATCAGATATCGCATTGGTGCTGTTACCTTGATACGGTGCCAACCTTTGCAGATGTATCACTTTCATCTTGGTACGGGGTCCCTTTTGCATGCGGTAGATGACATCATTAATTCGTTTGATTATTTTATATGGGCCTTCCCAATCTGGCTGCAGCTTGGGTGATCTTCCCTTAGTTCTTCTGGGGTTGTATAGCCATACCAATTCTCCTTCTTGAAAACCGCCACTATTTGCATTTATGTCGTACCTGGTTTTCATTTTGTCACTGGCAATCTTAATGTGGTCTCGAACCTGCTGATGGATTTTATTCATCTTCTCCCTTAGTTGTCCCACATAATCTGTTTTCGTGGATACCAGACCTCCAGGGATGCCAAACTCGATGTCACTAGGAAGATGTAGTTCTCTTCCGAACATGATATTCGCTGGCGTTTCACTTGTCGTATCGTGCACTGCGCTACGATAGGCCATCAAGAATAACGGAAGATCCTTGTCCCAATTTCTTTGGTTGGCTTCTACTACCTTTGACAAATGTTCTTCCATGGTTCGGTTTAATCGTTCTACCATGCCATCTGACTGCGGGTTCATAGGTGTAGTTCGTGTTTTTCTAATGTCGAGTGTTCTGCACAGCTCTTCCATCAGTTGAGATTCGAAATTCCTTCCCTGGTCGGTATGCAACTCGAGCGGTGTTCCATATCTGCAAACCCATTCATTGACTAATGTTTCCGCGACCGTAACTGCTTCCTGGTTCGGTATTGCATAAGCTTCCGGCCATTTTGTAAAGTAATCAATGACCACCATGATGTATTTGTTACCTTTTGTAGTTTCCGGAAATGGCCCCGCGATGTCTATAGCAATTCTCTCCATTGGGGCTCCCACATTGTACTGTTGCATCTCTCCTCGAGTTCTAGTCTTTGGTCCTTTGCTCGCCGCACAAGTATCGCATCGCCGACACCATTGCTCTACGTCGGTTCGATACCTTACCCAATAAAACCTCTCCCTTACTTTAGCCAGGGTTTTATTGACTCCCAGGTGTCCTCCAGAAATACTTCCATGCAGCTTTCCCAGTACCTCTTCTACTCGACTTGATGGCAGCACCAGTTGCTCTAACACTTTCTTTCCATCAGCGGACTCCCATTTTCTTTTTAGTATCCCGTTGTCCATAATTAGTGAGTCCCATTGCGCCCAGTAGCATTTCACCTCCGTACTTAAAGGTGCTACCTCTTTCCACTCCGGTCGCCTTCCTTCGGTTTTCCATTTCAATATTGGAGCCATAGCTGGATCTTCTAGCTGCTGTCTTTTCATTGCCTCGGTACACCAATCTTCAGGAGTTTGGAACTTGATTTGGTTCACTTTCATTGCCTCGTTTACCTCAGTTCTGCTACATGACTTGCACTCTTCTATACAGGGTCTTCTAGACATGGCATCAGCGTTACCATGGATCCTTCCCTTGCGGTGTTCAACTTTGAAGTCGTAGTTCTGCAGGATCTCTATCCATCTTGCTGCTTGTCCTTCAGGAAATTTGAATTGTAATAACCATTTTAGAGCAGCATGGTCCGTGCGAATCAGGAATGGTTGTCCACACAAATACTTGTGGAAATGTTTCACAGCCTTGATGATAGCTAACAGCTCCTTCCTCGTGACACAGTAGTTCCGCTCCGGCTTTGACAGAACTTTACTGAAGTATGCCACCACTTTCTCACCGTCTCCAATTTTCTGTGACAAAACAGCTCCCGTTCCTACATTGCTTGCGTCTGTGTCCAGAATGAACATCTTTCCGGATTCTGGATAGGCTAGTATAGGGGTGCTGCATAGTTTTTCTTTTCAACTGCAGAAGGCCTCATTACATTCGGTTGTCCACAGAAACTTGGTATTTGCTTCTGTCAATTTATGTAGACTCTTGGCGATATTTGCAAAATTCTCCACGAATCTACGATAATAGGTGCATAATCCAAGGAAACTGCGTAGCTCATGGACATTCTTCGGTACTGGCCAATTTTTCACAGCATCAATCTTCTCGGGATCGGTTCTGACTCCATGTTCTGTAATGATGTGTCCAAGGTACTTCACTTCTTTGTGGAAGAGATTGCACTTTACCGGATTCAACTTCATGTTGGCATTACTTATTCTTCTGAGTACTTCTTCGAGGTTCATTAGATACTCTTCGAAGTTGCGACCCATTATAATGATGTCATCAAGATAAACTAGGCAGGCCTTCCAGGTTAAACCATGCAACACGCATTCCATTAGACGTTCAAATGTTGCTGGGGCATTGCATAAACCAAACGGCATCACATTGAACTCCCACAACCCATTGCCAGTAGAAAATGCTGTCTTTCGTCGATCTTCTGGATGCATTTCAACTTGCCAGTAGCCACTCTTCAGATCTAATGTGCTGTACCATTTGGCCCCTGATAGTGTATCCAGTGTGTCATCAATTCGTGGCAGTGGATAGCTGTCCTTAATGGTTACCTCATTGAGCCTTCGATAGTCTACACAAAAACGAGCTGACCCATCTTTTTTTCTAACTAGCACCACTGGTGAGCTCCATGGACTCTTAGATGGCCTGATGACTCCATCACTTTTCATTTTGTCCAGCATTCCTTGCACTTCCTCGTGTTTGGCTAGTGGTAGTCTCCTAGGAGGCTGCCTGATAAGATGAGCGTTTCCAGTGTTGATTCTATGTCGCACGATGTTTGTTCTTCCAACATCTTCATCTCCAGTAGAGAAAACGCTGCTCATCTTCGTTAATACCCTCTTGATTTCTTTGAATTCGGCCGGGTTCATTCTTTTACTAAGATCTTGAAGTATTGCTACTAATGCGGGATTGTTTCTCTGCATGAAGACCTTTTGTTCTTCTTGACAGTTGATTATCTCTTTTATGGTGCTGCATTTGGCGATTTCTTCTCCATGATTGATGACCACTCGTTTATTTGAGAAGTTAATCAGTTGCACTGGAACTACCCCCTCTTTTGCTGCTACTAGCGTTCGGCCAATCATAATGTTTCCCCCAAAGTCGTTGTTAGCTGGCTCAATCATCACAGGTGAATTTTGGTCACTTTTATCTAGTAGCTTAGTCCAAATGATTTTCTCAGATTTTGCCGGGATCTCAGTCGGTCCATCACTAATAACACGGACCTCAGCATTGTCGTTGGTAGCGTGTAGCACTATTTCTGTGTTTCCATATCTCAGTACGTGGCTTCCCAGATCTAATATAAAATTGTATTCTTTCATGAAGTCAAGCCCAATTATGCACTCATCTTCTATATCTGCTACAATAAATCGGTGCCTAAATGAATTTCCTCCAAGGTGAACCTCTTGGTCGCTTTCTCCATGAACTAGAACTGTTTCACCCGTAGCTGTTTTTAGGGTGAATCATCTTGCTGTATCGATCTGACTATCACAAACCACACCTGGACGCACTATCGATCTCGAAGCACCTGTGTCCAAAGTCAACATGCACGATTTGCTTCCAACGGTTGCCTCTAAGACTAGACTACTATTTTCTCTTTTTACTTGTGATACCACCAATGTAGGGCACTGTAATTGGCACAATCTAGTTTCCCGAATCCGGAACGCGGCCTCTGTCTTCCGGGTGTGGCTCCCATTTACATTCTCTTCGGATGTGCCCCAACTTCCCACAGTTCCAGCATCTTACTCTGCTAGACCTACTTCGTTGATTTCGCTCGGGCTTATCTCCCAGACTTTTGACACGCATGATCACTTCCTCAAGCGCTGCTTTTAGAGGTTCTTCAGCAACTTCGATCTGACGTACCCTATCTGAGCAATACGCTCTTTTTCCAGCTTCCATTTGTAAGGCAAATGCTAAGACTTCCGCAGGTAGCTTCTTCCCGCTTAGATACAGCTGATTTCTCATTTGCACATCTCGAAGAGCATTGATAAATGTATCAGCTGCCAGTTCGTCTCGATGTTCAGCGTTATAATTCGGATATGATAGATTAACCAGTCTCACAATGTCAGCCTCTAATTCTTGCAAAGTTTCGCTGACTCCTTGTTTTCGTGTTTTGAGCTGCATGCGATGGAGAGCTTGCATATGACTTTCCCCATATCTTACTTCTAAGGCCTCCATTATCTTGCTGTAATCACGCTCTGTCGCTGATAGTGTCTGCAAAATTTCAGCAGCAGGTCCCTTCAATGCCAATATAAACGCATTTGCTTTTTGCTGGTGATCAACCCCAGTTGTTGCTATCTCAAATTGCATCTTAAATATCTGATACGATGTAGATCCATCAAATGCGGGTGTTTTCACTCTGGCTGGGGCTGAAGTAGTTGATGGATTGATTATGTTACCAGACTTCACTTGTGCTATTTCTTGGCGGAATTCACTCGAAAGATTGCGTAATTTCTCTTCATGTTCTTCGGTAACTTTCCGCAGCTCCCTTTCCATGTTGTTGATTTTTACTTCTGCACTGGATATACGTGACTCGATTACTTCACGTAGACTTTCTTGCTTCGCCATCATATCAGCAAATTGTTGTCGTTGCTCTACTTTTTGTTCTGCTGCCTGTTTCTCTTGTCTTGCCATCAGATCAGCAAGTTGTTGTTGTTGGTTGTTTCCTTGCTTGGTCATCATATCAGCAAATTGTTGTTGTTGGTTGTTTCCTTGTTTGGCAATCATATCAGCAAATTGTTGTTGCTGCTGTGCCATCATTTCTTTCATCAACACCATCATCGGATCAATTGCTGGGGCATTCTGGACAGGAGCTTCCTCCGGCTCTACTTCTATGACCTCTGTGCTTTGGCCTGCTTCTTCTAAAACTTTACGCAGCCGAAATGCAAGTTCTGCCTTCGTTCCGTGGATTGGAGCATTCCTTTTCTTCAACTCATCCTTCAGCTGGGTCTGGCTGAGATCACTAATATTTACTGTCTTGACCATTGTTTTAATAATCCCACTTCTGACACCACTGTAACGACTCTTCGTTGGTTCTTTTAGATTATTGAGCAAATACGACAGTAAAAAGACAGATCTTTGGTTAACAGAATCTCAAACTTTATTTATCAACAAATTACAGCAGCTTCCGTTTTTCCTTACAATAAATTCCAGGGTCTCCAATTTATGTCCGATAAACTTCACCGCTTTTCCACAATTTGAATCAAATAATATTCGGAAGTTCGGAAGACTAAGTTCAAATTCCTTTACTATTAGTACCCAGGCTCAAGTACCACCGATTATTCCTTATACTTTCGAATATTTGTAAAACACTTTTAATTGCAAAATTAAAACTGTCTATCTGATATTTTTGTTTGCTTATTTATATCGAAAAATAAATAAATCGAAACTTCTGTAATCCACTAGAAATCAATACTACGTAGTCTGTACATCTTGAAGAGGCCACACCTGTTTTCATTCATACTTGCATTTGTATTAGCGAACTCAAATTTAATTTATGCAAAATGTATTAGGTAACTCCTTTTAATTCATTAATGTAAACATTTGTATAACAAATTTAATTTACATTAATTTATGCAATACAATTTGCAATACAAGTAAAAGATTGAAAAAGGAGTTAACTTTTAATTCATGAATGAGTAAATAAAATTAACCCATTCTGGACGAAGTTTATTACAATATATATCCTTCAAAGGACATTAAATCGACTGGATATATCAATACTTCTTAAAAAAAAAAGGCTCCTATAAGCTACAACCGATTAAATAGTTTTTCTACACCCGTACTATAAAAATACACTTATATGGCCAAAATCCGTTTTATAATGATATCTATTTCGATACAGATTTTCATTACGATACAGATTTTTAATCAATAGAAACCCATAGTTTTTCAATCAAACATGCTATGCATTTGACGTTTGTTGAAATTTTCGTATGGGTTTTTTACTATGGGTATTTTTATGTTGGTATATTTATATTTGTGTTGAACACAATAATAGTAATTAGTCGTATTTCTATAAAAAATTCTACAAAATTGCAATTATTGATATAGTTTTTCGTACACTTCCTTAGATTTTGGGGTAAAATATTTTGTACTGCGTTTTCTGTTTTCTCCGATATGTGTGGAGGAGTCGATGATTAATTCTTTTATAGTTCTTCGTTATTTATCGGGTTTAGAAAAAAATAGCGTATGCCACTTTCATGTAATGGTTATAAATACACACGCGTATCCCGGTTAATGCTCGTGTATTTATATCCATAATTACATAATCGTTACATATAATATACTATTAACGCTCATGAGAATAGAAAGCGATTTATCGTGAGAACTTATTTTTGCTAAAATTACAAATGATTTTGCAGATAAAAAATCGCGGAAAGTAATATTGTAATTTAAGTTACATTTATTATAGTAACACAAAATTTCAACGAATCATTTAAAAATCTAATTTTTATTTATTGAAAAAAGAAAAATATTACGGGATTAATCAATAATTCATTCAATTTTTACACATCGTGTTTGTACACTTGATTAATTCTAATAATAACCCTTACATAGACCCCCACCAACATCTACCTAGGGCCTCACATTAATTTAATCCGGCGCTGTATGTTCATATACAAACAAACAAAATTTCATTATTCTATTGTGCTGATTCAAAAATAATAGCGCAACACAGTAACATTTTCATTATTCGTGAATGTAAGAATATATACAATAATGCATACTATATTATTATTTTAAAAACAACAGACAAAGTTAGTTTTAAAAAAATAGTTCTATCTTTACTTTCAAATATATCAAATTTACAAAGAGGCGTTGATTCGTGTTCTTGAGTTATTTAATTTTAAAGATTTTTAGTCCGACTAAACTTCTAATTGTTCATATTTTTTCGAACAATTTTTATCAACAAAAAATTTTACTCACTGAAGTTCGAAAAAATGATGAAAAATTCGAATTTTACTCGTTCTAAAAATCTTTAAAATGAAATATCTCAAGAACACGAATTAAACAGGTCTCTTTGTAAATTTGATATATTTTAAAGTAAGGATAGAATTACTTTTTAAAAAACAAAAAAGTTAAAATTTAATTGAAGTTAAAATTTTTTGTTAATGGAAGTTGTTTGAAAAAATTATGTAAAATTAGAATTTTTAGTCGGACTAAAATCTTTAAAATTAAATATCTCAAGAACACGAATTTAGGCCTCTTTGAAAATTTGAAATATTTTAGAGTAAGGATAGAACTGTTTAAAAAAAAAAAATTAAATCTGAATTGATCTTCGACCCTAGCGCCATCTTTAAAAAAGTTTTTTTAATACTTTAATTTTAAAATTAATTACAAAAACAATTAATTAATTAATTAATTAATTTTCAAACGACTAACTAATCACCTTAAAAGCTTGATGAAATCGGTATAGGCGTTCTTGAGCAATTTATTTTCAAAGTTACATCGGATTGGCAGAATTTTCATTTTTACCAATATCAACATTAAGGCAGTTTTATTTTATAACAAACTTTTATCAGAATGCTTTGGAATGAACAGCATTTTGGATTTACCAGCATCAAACATATATCAGTAATGGGTTTTACCAGTATCAACTTTAACGTTTCGTACTGTCAATTTTAGTTCGTCATTTTGTTTTACAGTTTACACTGATTAATATTCAAATTGTTTATTTATTTAGTAATTTTGTAATTTTGAGAAAAGAATTAACATACAGTTACCGTATTTGCATACCTAAATAAAACTGAAGATTTTATGACTGAATTATGTATTGTAATTTGTAAATACAACAGAAATAAAAGAAATTCTATCCAAACCAGTCTGCCTATCCTAAACAGTTTCGTCTCTGTATTACAAGGCCATCATTTGAATGTCGAAATAAAATACTGCATAGATGATAATGTGAATGCATTTATTAGAATCATTAGATGAATTTCAAAAGAAAATGTTAAAATAAATACCAGTACGCCTATTCCGGCATTTCCCTGGGAATTGGGAATTGAGAAAAAACTGCAATAAATGGAATAAAGAAATATTTTCTAATACGAATTTGTTATTTCCCGTGACACGGAATACTAGTTAGGAAAAAATTGGTATAATTTATTTCTCAATTCCTATTTCACGATGTACCGGAATAGGGCTACTGGCATATAAAAATAATACACTTTTTACTAAAAAAAAAAAAAGAAATCAAAAATTAATGTACGAACAAACCGTAAAATGCACTTTACGATTCAAAAATTGTGCGTAAGGCAGGCTTTTTTTTCTATCGAAATAACAATGCCTAAAATTGAAATAACAATGCCCAAAATTGAAATATCAATACGGTCATACGGTCTTTTGCAACAGCGACATAATTACCATGACAGCCGATTTTTTAAAGGTCGTTTATTACGTCCGTCTCCCATTGCAGTCGTGGTCTACCTCGCGTTCGCCCACTCCCTGGAGTACTAACGTACATTTTTCTAATAATTCCAGACTGTGAATCGGCTCGTAGAACATGCCCAAACCAATCAATCCTGTTGGAACGGATACAACCTATTATATCTGAACCCTCAAGAAGGTCTCTGATCTCAAAGTTATACCGGGTTCTGTACTCTCCATCGTCTGTCTTAAGTGGACCAAATATGTAGCGTACGATCTTACGCTCAAATACAGATAAATGTGATTCGTCATTTTGTATAAGGATCCACGTTTGTGACCCATACATCAAAACCGGTCTAATCACCGTCTTGTATAACTTGAGTTTGGTGTTAGTGGATACATATGGTGATCCAAGAAGAGGTTTAAATGAGTAGAAAGTTCGATTACCTGCTGCGATTCGATCTTTTATATCTGTAAGTATTCAGTCATTTGAGTCAAGCATGGATCCCAAATATTTTAAAGATTCAACTCCCTCAATTCGTTCATCGCCGCACATCAAATCTTTCTTCTCAGCCTCTCTTGAAACATTCATATGTTTGGTTTTATCATAATTAATTTGAAGACCTATTTTTCTAGCACCACGCTCAAGCGACTTGAAAGTCTCACTCATAACAGCTTCACTTCGGCCGAGGATGACAACATCATCAGCGTACGCGATCATCTGTACTGAGTTTATTGACAGGATACAACCAGAAACAACCTTTTTACACGTCTATATAGCGAGCCGCTTGATCCAAGACAGACGACCGCTCGCAGCCGCCCCTAACATGGAGAACAGACGCTTGGTGCACATTGGTTTAAAGGCACCAATTTGCCGTGATGTAGCGTCATTGACTAAGCAGTCTTTGCTCTGCTTGTCTTCGATACACCAGCCTAATTCTGTTGGCATTACCCAGGCAACAAGGCGAGGACGTCGAATTTCGGATTTTTCTACCAGGATTTTACGCCCTATAAAGCCTAAATATTTTTGACAACATCAAACGAACTCAAAAAACAAAATACATTATGGCTATTTCCCAACAAAAACATACATATATTTACAGACATGTTTTGTGAAATTTTATTTTTTTTTTAGAATTTAATCTAAGCATTTTTTGTTTGTTTGTAATTTTATATACAATTAAAATTAAATTAATTGGTTGCTAAGCTAAAGAAATTTAGAAAAAAAAATTAACAAAATATTAAAAGAATTTAACAATTTCATCAAAAAATATTTTACAAGAAATATACATACCTAGCAATACGATAAATCAAATGAAACCGAAATACGAAATGTTTTCAATAAATTAATATAGAAATTTAAAAAAAAATTGGTGAAATTTAGGAAAATAATTATCAAACGGCTAACGCCTCGAACAACAATTCCACCCTCAAGCAAAAAAGAGCTACTTTATGCCCTTAATACATGACAGCTATTTAGTGCCGATAGTGAAAAGTACTTTTAAGTGGTGACCCCAGTGTAAAGTTGGCATATTTTTAAATATCAACATTATAACAAACTACATCAAATTTTACCCAAAAAATAAGCTTTAGTAATGGAATGTACATTGTGGTTGGATAAAAAATTCGAAGTTTTTAGGTCGAAAACGTTTGTTTAAAATATGGAGGGGCTGAAATCTCACAGCTCTGAGATATCAAGACTTCGGTCTGGGTTAAGGATTTTGATATAGTTTTTGGCAAAAAACTTTTATGAGGACATGGTTTTTAGTTTTGGGCAGCGATGTGTATCAAACATAACTCTTTGTTAAAGTATAAGTATTTTTTTTAATCTCTATTTAGAAATTTACTACAAAACTAACAAGAAACATCAACACGATGCCGGAAAATTATAACAGATCATAATTTAACATAATTTAGTGAAAAGATTATACTACTCAAAAACCTCTCCATTTAGCGTTTCGAGAAAATATTACAAAATCACAAATTCATATTTCTTTCAAAACTCCAAAAATATTGTAAAAATTATAATAAAATCAAACTTTTTTCAACATTCTAAAAATATTCCAAAAATTATTACAAAATCAAAGATTAAACTTTTTTTCAAAAATTCTGAAAATATTGCAAAAATTATACAAAATCAAAAATTGAAACTTTTTTCAAAATTCCAAAAATATTCCAAAAATTAGAATAAAATCAAATATTTAAACTTTTTCTAAATTCTAATAATATTCCTAAAGCTCTTAAAAATTCAAAAATTGAAACTTTTTTCAAAATTCTAAAATTCTAAATATACATAAAATTAAAAAAATTTTTTTTTTCAAAATTCTAAAAATATTCCAAAAATTGGAATAAAATCAAATATTTAAACTTTTTCTAAATTCTAATAATATTCCAAAAATTCTTAAAAATTCAAAAATTCAAACATTTTCCGAAACTAAAAATATTGCAAAAATTATAACAATATCAAAAAACTATAAAAATTATAATGAAATCAAAATTTTACAATTTTTCAAAATTCTAAATATATTCCAAAAATTCTTACAAAATCAAAAATTGAAACCTTTTAAAATGACAAAAATATTCAAAAACTATAAAAATTCAAAAATGTCCATGTCCAATTTCATTTTCATTTTCAGCAAACTATTCAAAAACCTTCAATTTAGCGATTCCAGAAAATATTACAAAAGCACAAATTCATATTTCTTTCAAAATTCCAAAAATATTGTAAAAATTATAATAAAATCAAACTTTTTTCAACATTCTAAAAATATTCCAAAAATTATTACAAAATCAAAAATTAAAACTTTTTTCAAAATTCCAAAAATATTCCGAAAATTCTTACAAAATCAAAAATTAAAACTTTTTCCAAAATTCTAAAAATATTGTAAAAATTATAACAAAATCAAAAATTAATTAATTATTAATTAATTAATAAAATTAATTTTATTTTTTTCCAAAAAATTGGGTAAAAAAATAAATAAAAATCTTTCTTTTGACACACTTGGCAACATTTTTTTGACAAACTTATAATGCAATAATCTAGATTTTGGGTCCACATACCAATCCCTACCATAAAGATTTCTCCAAATTCAATTTTCCTACTCGTAATCACTTAAAATGAACGTTTTTTAAGCAAAATATATGCAAATTTCCTTGACGACGATTTCCTGGTTGACGATTTTTTTTGACACACTTCCGGTACAGTTATCGAACACATCGTCCTTTCGTCTCTTCCTATTGAGTAAACCTATTTTTAGAAAAAAAAGTTTTTCAAATCCGTCCAGCGGTTTTCTAGATTTCGTCGGTTGTGACGGCCGGTCGGCCGGCCGGCAGACAGACATACATTTTTTTTTGCTTTTTTAGAATCAGTATGTCCTAAAACGTCGAGAAATGCCATAAAAAGTGGGGGTAAGAATTTCACTTTGAGCTCATGAATGTCTTAGGTCTTTCAGACCGTCTGTCTTAGGTCTTTCAGACCGAAGTAATTAAATTGATAAACTTTTCAAATGTTTTAACAACGTTGACCCAATAAAACATTTCGTTGAACCAGTAAACTGAGTTTTGTTTCTCCTTACAGAAACATGTTAACAACAATTATTTATTATCGATTAAAGTTTATTTAATAAATGAACAGAATGTTATTCAATAAACAGCTTTTCGTTAAACCAAGTAACATGTTTATCGGACAAAATAAGAAGTTTTATGTCTCGAATTTTTTCATGGTTATTTTACACCTATTTTTTTGACGTGATCTATTGGTAGAACGGGAGTTAGTACGTAGCTCAGCCATTTCTTTCTTGAAAATGTGTCCCTTTCTAATGATCGAGTAATATCTTAAAATGTTCAAAACAATCTTTTTAGCTATACTTCTAACCTGGAAAATGTTTAATATGATCATGCATGAAGTCATAATTGGCACAGATTTGGGTGATGGTAGCAAATTGTCGAATGAAATCTTAGAGGACTAATGTGGAGCAAGATTTCGTGTGTCCAATGTTTGATTATGTGCCGTACCTAAGCTTTAAGCGAAAGTTAATATAAACCAGAACTTGTATATAAAATAGATACATCCC
The DNA here is from genome assembly GCA_963693315.1 of Diogma glabrata. Taxonomy (NCBI): domain Eukaryota; kingdom Metazoa; phylum Arthropoda; class Insecta; order Diptera; family Cylindrotomidae; genus Diogma; species Diogma glabrata. Next base: position 159,838,496 of record OY856187.1, read on the forward strand.
AATTAGCATTACAGTTATGTGTTTCAAAAAACCATAAAGTACCGTGAACATTTTCAGTACTACGATATATTTGCAAGAGCGAACGGTAATGAATCACAGCTATTTATAGTACCGCAAACCTATTACAATGGTTTTGTGAACCATCCGCTAGTAGTGATATAGTTCACTATACTTTGTCGTACACTTATCAAGTACTGCGATAGTTCTAAGAACTTTATACGAACTATGAAATGCAAGTTCTAAGAACAACGAATAAGAAATATTGTATATAGTACGGATTGCCATGCCGTAACCTGATGAGTATACGCTTTAAAGATTGAATATGAACATGTAATAATGAATATTAATCCTGGTAACTGGAAATTCCATAGAGACGCCTTCTGGTGATACCGAAAGAGCTTTTTTCCTGTTTTATACAAGAGAGATATGCTTAGTGTTTGCAATCTTGGTATATCCGATACCCGGACACCAGGGTATTTAGAAAGATTTTTCGAGTATTTAACATCCAGATATTTTGGTCGAATACCCGAACAACAAAAGGTTCAGTTTTTTCGCAATAAAATTTACAAAATAAAATTCATCCCATTCTCTTTTGGCAAATTTGATTTATTCTTTATGCTAGTTGTTGACAAATGATACTATTCTAACCATACAAATAGCAATTATGTTAAAAACATTAAACTGCCCTTTAGTTAACTGTTATTGTTTGTATTGTAAAACGACGAAGAACACATAATAAAATTTATGGAATTTTAGTTCGTATAAAAATTAAAATTAAGTCATAAAAAATTAAGGATCTATTTATTGGTAATTTGTTTATATTTAGTTTAAAATAGAAACGGTAAATATATTATGATAAGTTTTTATTTAAGATTTCAGATAATAATTATAATAAGTTATAGATCCAAATATGTCATCGAAAGTTTGGGACCAGTTCAAGAAAATGTCATCAGATAAATCTCGGTGCTACGTAGTTGGATGCGCCGGAATAATTTCAACTAAATGGGGAAATACGTCAGCAATGAAAAATCAAATCGGATAATGATGCGGCTAATTATAATATTGAAAATTTACAACTACAAAAATGTATTGCTGTCTACACAAGATCTACTATAGATAACAGTGATTACAGTTGGTAAAGAGCTGAAAATGTTGTGTGCAAATAAAGAAAACCTAAAAAAATGATAGAAAATTTATATCAATCGTTATTGACCGTGAAGCCAACATCCACTTCATCGGAGCGGGTTTTTTCTATTGCAGGCATTTTTAAACAAAAATGACGAAATCGGACGAGTACAGCTACCCTAAATGCTTTAATATTTTTGAAATATTATTTTATAAATAAAAAATTATCAGTTTTTAGTTTACAACTGTTAGGTTTTTTATTGTTTTTCATCTTTTAATTTGTTTATAATTACCCGGGTTATCCGGGTAATCCGGGTAATTTGGAAAGTACTAATCGAGTAACCGGGTAATTTGAAATCGAGTAATTTGCAATCACTAGATATGCTACAAAGTCACAGTTGAAAGTATGATCAACACTCTGGTCAATTACTGCAGGTCAACAGATCTACAGATCTACAGAAAAAATCCTTATCTCAAAGTTATGGATATAATTGACCGACTTTCGGGTAAATTATATCCGTAACTTTGAGATAAGGATAGGCTCTGTAGATCTGTTGACCAGTAAAAGTTATTTTATGTGCTCCAGTTTAAATAATGAAATAACAAGAACTCATTTTCTTGTTATTGTTTGTTATTATCAATAACATTTGGTTACTACTTACTACATATATTTTTAAAATCTTTTAAACTAACTAATTAGATCGTAGAACAAATCATTAGCTTATAAATTGTAATATAAGCAAGCAAATGACTCTATAATAAAAACTAGAATATATTAAATTTAAAATAATAAACGTGACATAAACAAAGTTATTTAAAATTATAAATTAATATTTTATTATCGTATCCTATAAAGTTTCATTTAATTTAGATAAAAAAAACAATGAAACCATATTTATTTTGTTTTATTATTTTTTATTTCAAGCTGCATGATCACTTGATAAAATATAATTTAAATTTTCGGAAGCTAAAAGAAAATTTCTTGTGTTTTTCTGTTTTTACGTCATGAGCCAACACTAAGGTAAACAATTCTTATATTTTTTTTTAATTTACAGTTTACGCAAATTTAAAAAAAAGAAAACAAAATATTGGCTTGTCCGAAAAAGCAAGTTTGTCTTGGCTTATCGTATCTTCGAATCTTGGTTTATCGTATTGTTAAACAACAATTTGTGAAACTATACTTAAGTTCTTCCCTGTTCAGTAAAATTTATATTGAGCGAAAAAAATCGGTTATGTAAAATATCGATAGTTCCAACAACTTGAGTATTGATTGATGATTAAACGAATGTTTTAAACAGTTTTCGAAAATCACATTGCATTCAAAAGTATTAAAATATTATTAGAACTGTGTCCTGTGCCCTTAAATGCAGCATCTGAACGAGTTATTTAAATTTTAAATAATTAATAAGTTATGGACTTCGGAAAAATCGCACTTAGGCTTAAATGGTTATCAAGGTGCAATATAGCTTTGTCTTGCTAATTCTTCTTCAACACAAGATTTCACAACAATGAAAATTAGTTGACAAAAAAATAATATATTCAATATTGATAAAGCGGTTTTACAAAAATATACACAGAAAAAAATAAAGTCGCATTTTCATCTAATTTAAATTATATGAGTTGAAAATGTAAGATTATATAACACACATGGCCAAACCGCGGCTCTTTGAAAGAATAAATGCGGCTCTCGAAAAGAAATGAAAAAATTAAATAATATTTAATAATTCATAAAAATTGTAATAAAATTAGAAGTATTACTTAATACTAATAATTTATAAAGCTGTTTAATATAATATGATTTAATACAATCATATTATTATATTTAGGTCCGTCCTGTCGAAGTTACTACTGTTTTTGAGTTTTTTGCGGCTTTGTTTTAGTTTGATACTAAACTTTACTTTGATATATATATATATATATATATATATATATATATATATATATATATATATATATATATATATATATATATATATAAATATATATATATATATATATATATATATATATATATATATATATATATATATATATATATATATATATATATATATATATATATATATCAGTGTTGCAAAACGAAAAAAAAAATCGTAACGTTATGCGTTTCGTTTTTATAACAGTATATTTATTTTTCCGGTACGTTATTTCGTTATGAAACAGAAAAATATTATATTTTATTATGTTATAACGTTATAATTACGTTATTTTAAAATTAAATGTAATGTTTAACAAATTAGTTTTAAACATTACAATTTAATTTTAAAATAACGTAACTATAAAATTTGACTCATTTCAAATTCTTTAATTTTAATAACGACACCTTTTATTATTCACTGTTGTTATATATAAAAAACAATTAAAAAACAATAATTTTTAAATTTTTAAGTATATATATTTTTTATAATTCACACTACTATAGATTTGATCTCGTGGAGATCATCGACGGGCGTAGATATGTAATTGACGTAATTAAAATTAAAGAATTATACAATGGATTATTCACGTCACTCCGACGAATATTTTGAAATCATTTCATATTAAAAATAATTAATTTTTACCAAAACTAAGCAATCTTATCAGGAGTTTTCACAAATCTGATAGTTTGTTTATAACTATTAGAGTTGCTTTTAATAGATCTTCAGATTGATTTGTCGGGCAGCATAAAAATATTCTTTCTTAAAATTATTCAAAACCCCTGTTATGCAAAATGGCTGCTACAGACTTGATATTATTTAAAATAAATGTAAAATTGTACAACATTTTATGCCCGATTTATAGTCGGTAACTTTAACTTAACGTTACAAATGTATGAAAATGCACTAGAGCATTTATAGACGTTAACGCAAACTTAACGTAAAGTTCATTTATTTCTATCTTAAAGATTTTGTTAAGGATTTTTTGACGTTTGGTATAAAAACTGAAGAAAAGTAATATTTTATTGCAAGTGTCCATAAAAATAAACTTTTATTTTTTAAAAAATGCAAAGGATATAAAAAGAGCGACTTTAAAGCCAAATATTAGCAGAAAATTAATATGAAAATAAATTTTTTTATTTTTAAATTTTGTATCAAATGTATGTTTCGAATTTTATTATTTTAAATTTTGATTTTAAAATCAGTTTATTACTTTTAAAGAATTGATTGATTTGTAACATTGATTACAAAACCACAATTAATATCAGATCAAACGTCAATGAATACGTAATTTCTTACCGACTATAAATCAAAATTTTTAGGTGTCTTAAGTTACGGTTAAGTTAACGTTACCGACTATAAATCGGGCATTAGAACTACCAAAATCTGTAGTTTAAGCGTCCGCAAAAATTGATAAAGAGCAGATAAGTTGGATTTTATTCAACCGGTTTTTGCGTTTTGATTTTCATATACGTAATTATAAAAAAAGTCACCCGAAAAACGAAATAAAATATTGAGTTATCGTTACGTTTTACGTTATTGTAACGTAGTTTAGTTTTTAAAACGTTATGAACGTAATTATTACTAATAACGCTATTTCATTTCGTTATTTCGTTTTTGCGTTACGTTACGAGTAACGTTTTGCAACACTGATATATATATATATATATATATATATATATATATATATATATATATATATATATATATATATATATATATATATATATATATATATATATATATATATATATATATATATATATATATATATATATATATATATATACTTTACTTCGCGAATCAAGTTTGCAATCCGCTGTTATAAAAAAATTTAACTAATTTTATTATTTAAGGTTATACCTTTAACATATTCTAGTGGAATAAAAATAAAATCACCTGTATTTGTCTCAAATTAATACACAAAATTCTTTCTCAAAATCAAAAGACTTTCCTTTTGGACTCGTTTGTTTTTCTATGATTATCTTTTTCTGCAATTTTTTTATAAACAATATTTTTGGTATTTTATCTTTAGGCAATTTGCCGACGTTAAATTTAATGTATCCTTTAATATTCCAATTAAAAAATGATTAAGTTCATAATTAAATAGAATTAAAATACACGTGCAAATCCGACATATGCTACCTCAACCGCTTCTACATATACGACAGTAAGATATTGCCCTAAACCAAAAAAATGACCATAATAACGAAATTAAAAACTTAAGGAAATTGCTAGAAAAAAACGGTGACTTCATTGATTTAATGGAACCTACCAGAAATTTTCTCAAAGAAAAAGAAAAACACTATCTGGAATTAAAGGATGATGAATGGATTAATGACTGTATGTTTTTGACTGATATAATGGAGCATCCCTCAACCTAGCATTACAAAGAAAAGATAAAGTTATTTCTGATCTTATTCAAACGATTCTGAGTTATTAAAAAAATTCAACTTTTTCAACGAAATTTAACAACAAAAGTGTTCAACCCCTAATAGTTTAAATATTTCTCTTAATTTACTTGTAAATCCATTCGAGATTGACATTATTAACGAGAGCTTATCGATTCCTTGTTATATTTTGAATGACAGTGCCTCAGGAGAAATGGAATTACTAGAGCTACAGGAAGATCACATTCTTAAAATGCATCACAAAGCCACACAATCTCCAATTGAGTTTTGGAAACTAGTGTCTCAATCAAAGTACCCCAATTTGAAAAAATTTGCTGCCAGATTACTGTCCATATTCGGTACAACATATTGTTGTGGATCACTTTTTTCAACAATGAAGTTTATAAAATCAAACCACCGTTCACAACTTACAAATGAGCATTTAACGGAATTATTTCGTACTGCGCTAACAAACTATGAACCAGATTTCAGAAAATTCACGGCCAAGCTACAAACAAACATGCCATCTACCAGCAAGCATGTCATGTAAGAAAATTTAAATATGTATTTGTATGGATGTATAACCATAAGTACATATTTGTTTTTTTCAATAAAATAAATATTTCCAAACAACTGATACTTTTGAAATTTTTTATTTTTAAAGTTGGCTCTCGTAACGAGAGATTATTGTACTGCGGCTCCACGTGTAGTGAAGCTTGGCTATCCCTGTTATATAATAAAGTTTTCTAAAATTTTACTAAAATGTTTTAATGTTTCAAACATTTAGTTTCCTTAAAATTCATAATTAAAATTAGATGACATCATTTTATTTTTGGCTAATTCATTTACAAAAATATCTATTTCATACAATTATGTTCCTTAATTCGTTCAATACAACTTTATGATGTTTACAATTTTAAATCATTCAATGATTCATCAAATTCATTAGGTGTTTCTTCTAATATGTATGTTTAAAAAATATTGTGACGCTGATGCATAGCATGGGCTAACTTCACCACACCTCTGCAAACAAAATGTTCTGGATATATAGTGAGCTAATATCCATAAGGTAGCGAAATCCGAAATTCGACGTGCCATGCCGTGTTACCTGGGTAATACTGACAGAATAAGGGTGGTGTATTGGAGACAAGCAGAGTAAAAACTGCTTAGTCAATGACGCTACATTACGTACCTTAAAACCAATGCGACTCAAGCGTCTGTTCTCCATGTCAGGGGCGGCTTGGGGCGGGCGTCTGTCTTGGATCAAGCGGCTCGCTATATAAACGTGTAAAAAGGTTACCAGACCCGAACAAAACAACAAAATTTTACGTGGGCGTGAAAAAGGACCAGACTACCGAATCGGAATATGAAACGTGCGCAGTCTGAGCGCTCCTGATGCTCTTATAAGTCTAGAAACAGAGGCTGAGAGGATAGGATGGGTATCATTGCTCTGCAAGAAATTAGACAACCGATAATCGGAAAACAAGATTTGGATAGTCACTCTCTATACTGTAGTGGTCATCCTTTTTGAAGAGAATTTGGTACTGGCTTTCTTGTTGGTGCACGCATACAAGAAGCCGTGATGAAATTCATCCCGGTTAGTGAGAGGATCTGCTACCTACGTGTACGTGGTACATATAACAATATTTCTCTTATTGCCGAGCATGCACCTACTGAAGCTAAGACCGTCGACGATAAGGATAATTTCTACATAGCACTGGAAGAGGTTATGAAACAAACACCAACACACGACTTCATTATGGTTCTTGGTGACTTTAATGGGCAGGTTGGAAGAGATATCTCTTATGGAAATGTGGTGGTCCCAACAGCCTGCATTTGAATTCGAATGATAATGGTGAGAGAATGACTGTGTTTGCATTATCAAATAATTTAAGACTGGCTAGTACTTTCTTTCCGCATCGATCGATTCATAAGCAGACTTGTGTCTCGCCGAATGGAAACACTCGAAATCAAATTGATCACGTGCTAGTAACAGCACGTTTCTTTTCGTCTTTTCGAGCGTTCTGGATGTGCGATCCTTTAGAGGTGCATATATTGGAAGTGACCACTCCTTGTATGTGATATGATAAGGTTCCACTTTCCAAATCCAGGCACTCCAACAGAAACGTTTTAACATCCCATCACTAAAGAATCCTGAAACGGAAGAGAGCAGAGATAGCAAAACCATATCGCCGAAACATTGGAGAAATCAGAAATCATTAATGGAGACGTTGACAAGTCATCGTATTTGCTCAAAGATGCTGTTTTAAGCGCTGCTGAGGGAATACTTGGACGATCACAAAACCACTCCCAGAAGCCATGGGTGAATCAAGCATGTCTTGACGCTATTCAATACAAAAGAGATTGGTATCTGAAATGTCTACAAGGACGCAATACCAGGTCCACGAAGGAGAACTATAAACTGGCAAGACAAGCCGTTACAAAGCTATGTAGACGAACGAAGAGAGAATGGTGTGAGGAGATTGAAAGCTTCAATAAGGAACATCAATCGCGTAACTTTTTTCAACAGGTCTAAACCTTAAAGAAGGGACCTCAAACTAGATCGACTGCGATTCAAAACGAAGATGGAGAACTACAAGTAGACCTTAAAAATATTTTAGATACTTGGGCCGCTTATTTTGATATTCTTCTCAGCTTAAGTGACCAGCAACATAGTCGGGCGACGAGCAAAGCTTATTCGTGCGTCAAAGGTACATGTAGACGAACCAACCAAAGAAGAATTCAAAGCGTCGCTGTCAAAATTAAAACGCAATAAAGCACCTGGTATCGACGATATAACATCCGAAATGATTGTACATGGTGATGAAACTCTATTTTTAAGATTGTTTGAACTTGTTCAAATGATCTGAAGGACTGAAACCATGCCACAGGATTGGAACTCAGCTATGCTGATACCAATCCATAAAAAAGGTAATCACCTACAATGTGCAAACTATACAGAAGAATCGCTCTACTCTGCTGCTGTTCAGATAAGTTCTTTTCCTATATTTTGCTAGCCAAGATCAATCCTTTTGCTGAACAACTGTTTGGAGAATATCAGTGTAACTTCCCCGAGATACCACCGATGCACTTTTCTCGATAAGGATGATTTTGGAAGAGTGTCGAGAGTTCAACACACCTGTGCACCAACTCTTCATTGATTTCAGGCAGGCCTACGACTCTCTCGGACTAGAGACTCTAGAATCTGCTTTGGAGTCAATGGAAATTCCTGGTAAACTGGTTTTACTATGCAAAATGACAGTACAGAACTCGCAGTGCTGCGTACGAGTAGAGAACGAAATATCAAAGTTTTTTAAAGTCGGCTCCGGCTTAAGACAAGGTGATGCTATCTCTGCTATAATATCAAAGCGATGCGGTAGATCGCTGTTCGTGAAAAAAATAGCGATTACCACTTTGCTTATTTACACTTAACCTAGTAGACATAACCTCAAAAAAAAGTTTTGATCGAATGTTGTCCATATAATATAAACTTATGGCGACTCGTTTAACATAAACTATCTTTTAAATTTTAATATGAAATGAATTTAATACACATGACTGTAAACAAAATTTGTCAAAACATAAAATTTTGAAAACGATTATTGAAAAACGAAAACTCAGAAGAAACTTTTTTAAGTCAATTTCAATTTTCTTTTAAATGAAAAAAATCTTGAAGCCATCTATTGTGAGTTTAATATCTCTGATTTTGCGGAAAATAAGCTTTAGCTAAGACACGTTTTAGGTAGATTTCATATAAAAATCTACCTATTGCAATGGGCTTCATCTCGGAATTTCGGAAAAATTTTTGTGCCAAACGACTATATATGATAAGCGGAGACAAAAAAACAAAAAAAAAAAAATTTATATATATATATATATATATATATATATATATATATATATATATATATATATATATATATATATATATATATATATATATTAGACTGGTCGTTAAAAACTAAATTTTCCGAGACGCCCCCCAGAAAAATTCTTTGTGGTCAAAAAACCATAACGGCTTTATTTTTTTTTTTTTAAAGTGAAAAGAACACGTGCCGCAAAATCATCGAAGTTTATTTTTTGATAAAATTGTTAATATCTCATCAAATATGCAGATGTCAAAAAAAATCATATAACCATTTTTGTAGGAAATTTAATTCTCTACAAAAAAGGTCCAAGTCATTTTTTTCCTAAAACCTATATTTCTGATGATATTTTGAAATAAAACTTGAAATTCTTCGAAACTCGTAAAACCAAATGATGAAAATTTCGACGAAAAAGTACTAATTTTGATTTTTTTTGTCACGATTATTTTTTTATACATTTCATTCTATAGCATAAGAAGAAAATTAGGAGATTTTCGTCATCTTTATTTTTTATGTTTTTTAAAAATTACGAAAACTTACAAGTTCATTTTCAAAATATCTTGAGAACTATACGTTTTCGGGAAAAAATGACATGGACCTTTTCTGTAGAAAATTAAATTTCCTACAAAAATGGTTATGTAATTTTTTTTGACATCTGCATATTTTATGAGATATTTGAAAAAATCTACGAACTTTTCAAAAAATCAACTTCAACGATTTTGCGGCACGTGTTCTTTTGATTTAAAAAAAAAAAAAATAGTGCCGTTGTGGTTTTTTGACCCCAAAGAATTTTTCTAGGGGGCGTCTCGGAAAATTTAGTTTTTAACGACCAGTCTAATATATATATATATATATATATATATATATATATATATATATATATATATATATATATATATATATATATATATATATATATATATATATATATATATATATATATATATATGTATATAAACGATATGAGATATAACGAAAACGACCGGCACTCTCACGGTCGCATTTGTTGAGGTAGATCAAAAAAATTTTCTGTACTTGTGTGTTTTAATAATATCCTGGACAAGTTTGTGAATCAGCAAAATCCGACACGTGGTTAAGAAACTAGAGGCTTTTTTCTGAAAAAAATTGATTTTTTAAAACCGTTATAACGGCCGTTTGGATACCAATATTTCAAAAAATTTAACAAATTTAGAATATTTGGAATCTTTTTTATCAATTTGTTTTAAATCTAGACCTCTGCAGTTAAAGGTTTCTGAATGAGCGGCTCCAACAAAAAAGTTTGCAAAAAAAAATTTTTTTTTGAAACAACCGGCACTCTCACGGTCGCATTTATAAGGCCAGATCAAAAAACCTTTTCTAAAAATGTGCGTTTTGTTAATATGTTGGACAAGTTCGTAAATCAGCCCAATCCAACACATGGTTAAGAAACTAGAGGCTTTATACTAGAAAAAAACTCTGTTTTTTAGATCCGTTATAACGGCCGTTTGGATTCTAATACTTTTAAAAACTTCATAAATTTAGAATCTTTGAAACCTTTTTAATCAGTTTCTTTCAAAAAAAAGACCTCTGCAGTTGGAGGTTTCTGAGTGAACGGCTCCAACAAAAAAGCTTGTAAAACACAAAATGCGTTTGAATCAACCGGCGCTCTCACGGTTGCATTTGTGGAGCCAGATCAAAAAACTTTCCTTAAAAATGTGTGTTTTAATAATATCTTGGACGAGTTCGTAAATCAAAATAATCTGACACATGGTTAAGGAACTATAGGCTTTATACTAGAAAAAAAAGTGGTTTTTTTAATCCGTTATAACGGCCGTTTGGATACTAATATTTTTAAAATCTTCATAAATTTAGAATCTGTGGAAACATTTTAATCCGTTTCTTATAAATATAAACCTCTGCAGTTAGAGGTTTTTGACTTGTTGGCTTCAACAAAAAAGTTTGCAACAATCCCCAATTACAATTTCCAAAAACCTTATAACAGTCAATGTCAACCTTATAACAGTCAAAAAATAAAAGATTTGAATAGAAGAAATTAATTTTTTTTTCTTAGAAATAAACTATTTTGATATTTTGCAGTAATTGCACGACATATGATATAGAGTAGGTTTGTGTCATAAATTATCACACACATGTTCTGTGGTAGATTTGATATTTGTTTGTTGCAAAATTGGATACATATAATTTTGCTTGTAGGTAGCTAATTTTCTTTTTAAATTTGTTCGATATCTGTTTGAAATTAGTTTGTTTTGTTTAAACTAATCTGATACATCAGATTCTACTGGCACACAAAACTGTCTGATCTCGAAATCTACCTATTTCTAGCGGATATACGTGCCGCTTGGACTTTTTTTAAAAAAAGAATGTGTTTTTTTTGATGACATAAGGTTCACATAAAAACATTATAGTTTGATCTTTTACTGCGTATGACAAATGAATACAAATATGTATTTTGATTTGAGGTTTCGTGATTGTTCCAACCTTTTCTCAATTCAGTCAATCGTACAAATATCGAATCCCACATTTTCATTCGTATAGAAATAAATCAAATTTGTTATTTGGAACTTTTACAAGAAACTTTTGTTTTAATACGTAGTTAGTTGAAGTTGTTTTATTCTAACCTCTAATCCGAGTGACAAAGGAAGTATTTCGAATTATGTAGAATACTTAATTATTTGAAAATGTTTTGTTTTACACTCGTTTCTGCTTGACACAGGATATCACTTCTTTTTGTAGTGAGTAGATAGTTTTGATTATTATTAAACAGTAAACTGCACCATTTTCACGAACTAAAATTTACATTTTTGATGTTTTTTGTAGCTTTAACTTAGCCTTGGAATATGTGTGCCGTCAAAAGAAACTACCGACTAACAACACTATATTGTCAATAAACACAGTACAGATGTTGTGGTTGTAGCGACGAGTTGTGGTGCTATTCTTCCGGCTCCAAGTCCAGATTCAGGAACTCTGCTACTGCCCTTGGGCGGTACCACAGATCTTCCCTCGTCAGGTCGGTTGGTTTCTCTGGACAGTTGAAAAGGTGGTTAGCATCATGTGGCGTGCCCTCACATATGGGACACTTGTCAACAATTTTATGGTCAATTCTACTCATGTAGTTATTTAAGATACGTGACCAACCGGATCTTAACTGCGCTAGGATGGTTCTGGTGCTGCGTGGCAGTTTTACCTCTTCGGCTGCAACTTGTAGTGGTTTGCTATAAAGAACACGATTCGGGGCGTAGTTCTTTATTGTGTCTTCAACGGTTTTGGTATGTAGATTTTTCAACCCACTCTTATACGTAGGCTCGTCGATGTTATTTACACAGTACAGATGATCGCGTACGCTGATGATGTTGTCATCCTCGACCGAAGTGAAGCTGTTATGAGTGAGACTTTCAAGTCGCTTGAGAGTGGTGCTAGAAAAATTGATATGCAAATTAACGATAAAACCAAACATATGAATGTTTCAAGAGATGCTGAGAAGAAAGATTTGATGTGCGGTGATGAACGAATTGAGGGAGTTGAATCTTTTAAATATTTGGGATCCATTCTTGACTCAAACAACAGCATACTTACAGATATATAAGCTCAAATTGCTGCAGGTAATCGAACTTTCTACTCAATTAAGCCTCTCCTTGGATCACCGTATGTATCCTCTAACACCAAACTCAAGTTATACAAGACGTTGATTAGACCGGTTGTGATGCATGGGTCACAAACATAGACCCTTACACAAAACGACGAATCGCATTTATCTGTATTTGAGCGTAATATCGTACGCTACATTTATGGTCCACTTAAGACAGACGATGGAAAGTACAGAACCCGGTATAACTTTGAGATCAGAGACCTCCATAAGGGTCCTGATATAATAGGTTGTATCCGTTCTAATAGGATTGATTGGTTTGGGCATGTTCTATCAGCCGATTCACAGTCTGGAATTGATTAGAAAAATGTACGTTAGTACCCCAGGGAGTGGGCGACCGCGAGGTAGACCACGACTGCAATGAGAGACGGACGTAATAAACAACCTTAAAAAATCAGCTGCCATGGTAATTATGTCGCTGTTGCGAGCGACCGTGGTAAATCGTGGTTCAAAGCTGATTAGCCTGACAACGCAACGCTCCTACATGGAGCATGATTGACAAGGAAAAAAAATATCGATAAAAAACTTTAATTAGCGGCTAATCAATGCTATATATTTCGCGTAGTTCTAATTATAAAAAAATTAAAGAAAGCAGTAGTATCCCAACAAACATAAATTCTGTTGCACGAGAAAAAGCAAAAAAAATTTAACCGGAAGTTGGGATGCAGAACTGTTGTGAACCGTACTAAATGGTTATGGACCAAGTTTCATCTAATTCTATCATCAGGTACAGATGTTATTGAGTTTTAAAAAAAACATGTGCTCGGGGGACCCCATACCACTTTGTTTGTTCACTATCGTTCAAAATCTAATCAGTTCCTTGCCATACATATTTGCATTTTGTTTTCAAAGTGTCATCAAAATTCATTCACGAACGAATGTTGTATGCTACCGACAAACATTGAAAAAATGGTGACGCAATAAACAGGTGTTCGGGAGGCCCCCACCACTTATCCCAATATTGTCCAAAAACTAATCAATTCTTTGTCATTTGAGTCTCCATCTTTTTTCAAAGTGTTATTAAAATCTATTAATGAATGAAGTCTGTATGCTCCCAACAAACTTTAAAAACAAAGTGTGAAAAGTCAGCAGTTGTATGGTAGACCATGCCACTTTGATCAATGTGTCCCAAAAGATGATCATTATCTTCTCACGCTAGTTGAAACCTTTTCCATAAGTTTCATCATAATCACTTCATTCTTGTAGGCTGTAGTGTGCATATAAAGACACAAAAAAAAATTCAAAAAATTGCAAGAAAAAAATTTTACCGAAAGTGAAAAACCGGAACTTGGGATGCAGAACTGTTGTGAACCGTACTAAATGTTTATGTACCAAGTTTCATCCAATTCGACTAGCAGGTACATGATGTTATTGAGTTTTCAAAATAACAGGTGCTCTGGGAACCCCCCACCACTTTGTTCAATATCGCTAAAAAACTAATCAGGTCCTTGCCATAAATATTTGCATCTTTTTTCAAAGTGTCATCAAAATTCATTCACGAACGAATGTTGTATGCTCCCAACAAACATAAATAACATGGTGAAAAAAACACCTATTGTATGGTGGACCCCCAACCCTTTATCTAATGTACTCCAAAAGCTGATGAAATCTTTCTCATGTTACTTAAAAGCTTTTTCCAACGTTTCATGAAAATCGATCGGTAATTGTAGACTACAGTAGGGATAAACACATGAAAAAAATCTTTTTAACCGGAAATGACAAACCGGAAGTTGGTATGCAGAAATATTGGAAACAGCACTATAACCTTATATACCAAGCTTCCATAAGATCATAAGTCGGGATTAGAAGTTATTGAAGATTGAAACTAGAGTTGTTCGTGAGACCCCTCGCATTTTGTTCATATTTGAAATGAATCCAGATCTTCCATTTTCAAGTGAACCTGATCCAGGTTAATTTTCAAGTGTATCTGATTCAATTGCCAAAGCTTCATCAAGATCCTATGCAAGAAGATTTTTCCGACAATTACTTCGGTCTGAAAGGCCTAAGTATTACATTCATGAGCCAAAAGTGAAATTCTTACCCCCACTTTTTTGGCATTTCTAGACGTTTTAGGACCTACTGATTAGGTTAAAAAAGCAAAAAAAAATGTATGTCTGTCTGTCGGAGGGACGGCCGGCCGGCCGTCTCTCATTACCTACGCTGCAGGGAAAACCGCTAGAGGGATTTCAAAAATTTTTTTTTCTAAAAATAGGTATACTCAAGGAACAGGTCCGAAAGGAAGCTGTGTTCGATAACTGTACCGGAAGTGTGTCAAAAAAATCATTAAGTGTGTCAAAAACAGCAAATTTTCATATTTTTAACATTAAATTTGGAGAAATCTTGATGGTAGGGATTGGTATGTGAGATCAAAAACTAGATTATTGCATTATAAGTTTGTCAAAAAATGTTTTCAAGTGTGTCAAAAGAAAGATTTTTATTTATTTTTTTACCCAATTTTTTGGAAAAAAATAAAATTAATTGTTTGTTTGAAATGAAATTTTATTATTATTATTGAGAATTATGACATTATAAGTTTGTCAAAAAAATAATGTCAAGTGTGTCAAAAAATGATTTCATTTATTTTTTTAGCCAATTTTTTGGAATAAAAAAATGTAGCTGTTTTTATGACGTAAATGTTATTGAAAATGAAATTCGACATGGAAATTTTTGAATTTGTTATAAATTTTGAAATATTTTTGGAATTTTGAAAAAAAATTGTATTTTTGATTTTGCAATAATTTTTGCAATATTTTTAGAATTTTGGAAAAAGTTTTAATTTTTGATTTTGTAAGAATTTTTTGAATATATTTAGAATTTTGAAAAATTTTTAATTTTTGATTTTATTATAATTTTTGGAATTTTGAAAAAATTTTCAATTTTCGATTTTGTAATAATTTTTGCAATATTTTTAGAATTTTGGAAAAAGTTTGAATTCTTAAGAATTTTTGGAATATCATTGGAATTTAGAAAAAGTTTAAATATTTGATTTTATTCTAATTTTTGGAATCTTGAAAAAAGTTTCAGTTTTTAATTTTGTAAGAATTTTTGGAATGTTTTTAGAATTTTGAAAATTTTTTAATATTTTATTTAATTATAATTTTTGGAGTTTTGAAAAAAGCTTGAACTTTTGATTTTGTAATAATTTTTGCAATATTTTAAGAATTTTGGAGAAGTTTAAATTTTTAAGAATTTTTGGAATATTATTGGAACTTAGAAAAAGTTTAAATATTTGATTTTAATCTAATTTTTGGAATATTTTTAGAATTTTGAAAAAAGTTTGATTTTATTTAATTTAACAATATTTTCCGAATTTTGAAAGAAATATGAATTTGTGATTTTGTAATATTTTCTTGAAACGCTAAATGGAGAGCTTTTTGAGTAGTTTGCTGATTGTATAATCTTTTCACTAAATTATGTTAATTTATGATCTGTTATAATTTTCCGACAACGTATTGATGTTTCGTGTTAGTTTTGTAATACATATCTAAACAGAGATAAAAAATACATGTACTTTAACAAAAAGTTATGTTTGATATACATCGCTGCCCAAAACTAAAAACCATGTCCTCATAAAAGTTTTTTGCCGATGTATATATCAAAATCCTTAACCCAGACCGAAGTCTTGATATCTCAGAGCTGTGAGATTTCAGCCCCTCCATATTTTTGGTTTTGAAATCAAGATCTTTCATACTAACTCCTGACGACTGGATTTGGCGTATTTCTCTAGGTGTTTCCAAAACAATCGAGCTCAAAGCAAAGCTTTCCACCAACAATGTGGCTTTCCTTGCTGTGTCAGTGACGATTAAACCCCCGTCAATAATAGGAGAAATAGAAGATTTGGACTTTGATATTTTTGATATTTTGTTCTTTCACGTTCACGGCACCCTCGACGACCGTATTTTACTATCGGATAATGAAAAAATGCTGGTACCGGATAAACACCGGATTTTTTAAAATTAGCTCGAATAAACCGGGTACTCGGTGCATCACTAATCCAGGCATCATGTCATACGCTAAATGCAAAATCGTATTGAATAATTATGACTTTATTTTTTAATACGAATTACGAAATCTAACCAATAGCAATATCAATCATTTAATTAATTCTGATACTATTAAAGTCGTATTAATCGAACTATTTATTTATAACGAAACTATGAAATAAATCTATGTAATAAAATGTATTGAAATAAATATTTATTTTTTTTAATTTCATTTAAATATTTAACCTGAGTATATAAACAGTAAAATTAAAATTAATTAAGAAACTTGTGATTTTAAATATTACCGCTTTTCCGACGTACATTTTTAACTTAAGGTAAACCAACAAGACAAAACAAATTTATACAACGTGTAAATAAATAGCTTAGGATTATTTTGTGTATGATTGTTTTTTTTATTTTTCAATTTTGTTTAAATTAGGTAATTAATTAAACAATTAATGGAAAAACCAGATCATGGACTAAATATATTAATTAACGAACGAAATTTAAGATGATATTGAATCATTGTTAAACTAAATATTATTCTGTTTTCAACAATAGTTTATAAATCTAATAAGTTTTTTTTTTTTTTTTTATTTTTAGTTTATTTATTTGGTTTGGACATGCCTTAATTATTAAGACATTTGTTTCTTTCAGTCCATATCACCAATAGATATAATGTATTTCTTTGTATTCCATGATGACCTGTCGTGAGGCGGTCGAAACACGTATCTATCTCTAAGGCATGAGTCTGACCAATACGAAATTATGTCTGTCATGTCGCAGAGGAAGACAAAGCTCCGCCGCTCTTCACCACACCTCATGTTATACAATTTTATTTTCATTTATTTATATAATTCAATTATGTGATAATGTATATGGTAACTTTATATAATTCAATGTTAGTGATATTATGTACTGTTATATTTCAATTTTATATAAAACAATTGGTGTAAAGTTAAGCTTTACAGAATATGTTGTTATTTATATGTAAATTATTTTGTTGATTGAAAATTTATGATGAGATTCATTTGTGTATTGTTATACACTATAATTAGAAGAATTCTATGAATGTATCAATAACTGATATAAATCACACAACCGTGTGTAAGTCGAGCAATGATCTTTTTGTTTGGCATTGGTGGTCGCAGTTGAACTATGATGCTTTTATGTTTATCTTTATTTCCACGAGCATTCGTAATTGATGAAAATCCTGTCCATCTTGGTTTTTTTCCTGATTATCACATTGATTAAGGTAGTTATGTACCAATATTGTGTTAGATATATCCCTTTGTTTTATCCCAAAATCAAAGCAAACCAATGAAAAGTAATTTTGCAAGATACTTGTTGGATTTCCGTTTGAAACATTAATACAAATGAATTTATGAAATTGACGTTTGTCTTATTTTTCCGACGATATTTATCTGAAGATATTTTACTGGCGTATACATGAAGTAACCATGTGGTATTTTATCTATTGCTGTATCTTAATGGCGAGTCGTTATTGTAACTGAAAGGCCACCCAAACTTCCAACCACATTTCTGCCCATCAAGAATAACAATCAGGTATTTTTATGAAATATGCTGCATACAATCAAATTTCTCCTTCCACAACCGAAATAAACTAAAAAACTTTCAATTGTGAAATTAAAAATCCGGATCTCTTACAGGAAATAGCCACTTTATATTATTTCATGACGTATAGGTGCATTATGTCTAACTTTTCATTCCACAATCGGAATAAACCACAAAAATCCAACTATGAAAATAAAATCAAATCTAAGCATGAGACCGCCATTTTTAAACATCTTCGGGAAAAATTTGTCAAATTGTTATTTCATGGTAACGTGTTCCGAGGATTCCAGACGATATAAAAAATTTTCACCATGTGCTTTTCTAAATTGATCTGAATCTTGCCCATCCTTATGCAATTCTGTAATTAATGCAGTGATTAATATATATTATACTCTATTATGTTGATTAAATTTATTAATTCAATTATATTGAAAAGAAAACTTATTGAAAAAGAAAACATTTTTTTCCATTACAAGTTTTCACCATTTTAAATTTTCAACTTTATTTATTTTTATTTTAAATTTATTATTTCAATTATGATAGAAGCCATGTGTAGAACATTCGATGTTTCGAGAATCACTTTTGTCATTTACTTGTCGCACTCTATGATTATCACTCTAAACATTATTTCACATAAATAATTTTATTTTAATTAAAACTGGTTATTGAATTCCTTCAATTTAATTTCACTAATAATATTACTATCAACACTAAGTTTCGAATATAGGATCCATCTAATATTCGAAAGTGTTGATAATTAATATTTTTTCAATTTTTGCGTGGTTTCCTTTATATATGGGTCAATAACGACCTACCATTTCGGTAGACCGGACAGAAGTGATCTAATAAGTTATTGTTATAATTTTACTGTACCAACAATAACAAAAATAACGAAAGAAAGGTAGTCACGTGCAGCAGTATTTAATAAACGGGTTTTGTTTTCAGTAAATGTTAAAAACAAAACAAAAATGAGAAATCTTGATTGCAATCATGAGGAAGTAATGTCCATTTTTTATTGGTGGACCTCTAGAATCAAAACAGTTAAAGAGATATTAAAGCCTAAAGATCTTGTGCTTAACGAGGGTGTCTACAACAGCTAATGTCACATATAAGCGATGATGTGTGATCCATGTTCAGGCGGGATTGGCTTTTTGACTTGAAATCATGTTGGTTCGATTTCAGAATTTTGCTTAGAGCTTCGTCGCTGACATTGTTTCTAACTGATTGTTTATTTACATGAGGGCTCGCTGCCTTTTTACAGAAATTTTTGAGATGACCCTATGTTGCCGCTCAGTTGTCATCCCAGAGCCATCAGTGTCGGTTAACTTTCGATTACCTAGGGTAATCTATTTGTTGTTCTATATAAAGGTTTATCACAATCATATTTAATTTCTAAACTTTGTTACATAATTGAATTGAAATTAAATTCTAATAGGAAGAACTAGCGAAACTAGCTCCACTTTTATGGTATTTCTCGAACTTTTTGGTTTTAAAGTTAAATTATAAAGTTAATTCATTTTAAATTATGATTTAAGACAGAGAATTGAAAATATGTTCGATTACTAAACGGCAAATGCTGTTAATATTTTTGTTAATAAATCATTTAGTTTTAGTGCGGTTGAGTGGTAAGTGCTAATAAAAGAAATTGCTGATAATGTCAAACTTTATTAAAAAGAGCAGGAAAAGCAACCGTCCGTCTCATCTACAGCAACATTTCTCCAGATTAAATGTTAAAAACCTTTATTAGCTTGAATATATTTCAAGCATTTACAACATGTTGCTTATAAATTGTTCCAGCATAAATGCATTGTAAGTTTGAGTTAGCCTCATGGTTAACTAGACCAACGGTTTCCAACTACAACCTATACAAAATGGAAATACCGAGCGCCTTATTGCCAGTAGAGGTATACCAGAACTTTACACAATAATGTTATTAAAAAAAAAGAAAAACTATTTCACGAAAATTACCACCAGGTGCATTTCCACCAGGTTCGGAAATCTCCTAAACAAACACAAATCTGTTTTACATAAAAAAAATAACCTCGTAGGTTCAAAAATAATAAATATGGAGGGGCTGAAATCTCACAGCTCTGAGATATCAAGACTTCGGTCTGGGTTAAGGATTTTGATATAGTTTTCGGTAAAAAGCTTTTATGAGGACATGGTTTTTAGTTTTGTTAAAGTATAAGTATTTTTTATCTCTGTTTAGAAATTTATTACAAAACTAACACGAAACATCAATACGATGCCGGAAAATTATAACAGATCATAAATTAATATAATTTAGTGAAAAGATCATACACTCAGCAAACTACTTCAAAACTTCTCCATTTATCGTTTCGAGAAAATATTACAAAATCACAAATTCATATTTCTTTCAAAATTCCAAAAATATTGTAAAAATTAAATAAAATCAAACTTTTTTCTAAATTCCAAAAATTAGAATAAAATCAAATATTTAAACTTTTTCTAATTTTTTTTTTATACAGTTCGGTTAATCACTTAGGTTATACACCTCTAATGCTTTATGCACACGTGTTAACGATAGGAAAGGAAAGTTAAAAGGTTAATTTTTAAGAACTTGGGATAGGACTGGAGCGATAGTGTTGGTGTACTGCTGATTTAAAAGCATGGGGATTGTATGTAGCGGGCAAAACATTTTGTGGTAATCGATTCCGCCAGTATTAGAAACGTGAAATGAAGGAGTTATTATAGCTAGATGTTATCACATATGGGACTTCCAAGGTATGTGTATGGAAATGTAAATTGTCTAGTGGCTCGTGGATATCTAAGCAATGGTGGTATTAAATCATTAACTTCTTTAGAGCATTTGCCGTAGCAGTATCTGTAGAATAGTGTAAGAGCTCCAACCACTCTTCTATGATGCAGAGAATCCATACCCGATGTTATCATTGGATCATCAATCAGTTTCAAAGCACGTCTGTGAACTCTGTCAACAAAATCTAAAGAGGTTTCTGGTGCTGCAGCCCATAAATGGGAGTCAAATTCAAGGATCGATCGTATATATGTATATATGCCTTATAGATTGTGGCGATTTCAGATGGAGAGAAAAAGCTTTTACAGCGACGTAAGAAGCCAAGCCGTTGGGATCCCAATTTTGCCACGGAAAGAATATGATCATGCCATTTTAGTTTGTGATTGATGTTAGTACCCAACAGCTTAAGCGTAGGCGAGTTTATTATTAGTTGTCTGGAAAACGTTGCATTACAGCTATATAGCGAGGTTTTATGGGACAAAACGCACGACTGCGTCTTCAGAGCATTAAATGTCACAAGATTCCGTTTACCCCAATCCAGAATTAATTCAAGATCTACATCCAAGGATTCAACTATTTTTCTACGATGGCAATTAGTAGTTAGACTAGATAGCTGTTTTTTAAAAGAATAGGAATGGAAGATAGAGCTGTCGTCGCAAAGCTATATACTGGGTTTGTGGTGATAGATAACAAATCGTTGATAAAAATTGGAAAAAGGGTTGGTGATAGAAGCGAACCCTGGGGAACACCGGCTTGAATTGGAAATTTATCCAAAATGGCACCATCCAGCCCTACTCTGATAGATCTCTGGAATAAAAAATCTTCTAATCAACATATCGAGGTCCTACAGACTCCAAATGAATTAATTTATTGTTAAGAGCCCGATGCCAAACTCTGTCAAACGCCTTGGATATGTCAAGGGAAATAATATGGGACTCACCAAAGTCATGAAATGTTTTACCCCATTTTTCCGTGAGGACTGACATGATGTCACCAGTAGACCGTGTTTAACGAAATCCATATTGGCGGTCGTGGAGAAGATTGTTTTTTCGAGATAAACCATTAGTTTATAATTAATAATTTTTTCCATGACTTTAGCAAGTATAGAGGTTAATGCAATGGGACGATAGTTTGAAGGGTCAGACTTGTTGCCTTTTTTCGGGACTGGTTGAACATTACTCAGTTTCCACATTGATGGATAAAGACCCGAGCTTAGAGATAAATGAAAGAGACTAATTAGTGGATTAACCAGGGGATCCGCGCATCGTTTTAGTACAACAAGTGGTATACCGTCCGGACCAGCAGATTAGCTAAGATCCAGATTAAGCAGTGTTGACCTTAAATTCTTGGATGAAAATAAATTATGTTCATTGTTGATTGGATAGGTGGAATGTATGGCGGATTTATACCGGAATCATCAAAAACAGAGTTAGCAGCAAAATTTACCTTCGCTTTGATGTCGTTACAGGGTTTCCTTGGTTATCCATTAATGGTGGAATAGAAGATTTGATAAAGTTATGCCAACCTCTCGGATGAAATTCCAATACGATCGGCTGCCTTTTGTGGCTCGTTTTACGCTTAGCATTAGAATTGAAAAGAAATTTAACTTTTTTAAATATGCTATGACAGTTGTTTCTAGCCCTGATATAAAGAGATCGACTGCTGGGAGATTTATCACTCTGGTATTTGTCAAACGCCAACATTTTGTTGATTTTAGCTATAGAACATTCATCAGAAAACCAGGATTTGGCCCCATTTTTCTTTTTCACAATACTGGTTGGAATAAAAATGTTCATTCCCAGTAAAATAATGAACAAAATCCAAAATTCTAACAATATTGCAAAAATTATTACAAAATCAAAAATTGAAATTTTTTTCAAAATTCCAAAAATTATAATAAAATCAAAAATTTAAATTTTTTCAAAATTCTAAAACTATTCCAAAAATTCTTACAAAATCAAAAATTAAAACTTTTTCCAAAATTCTAAAAATATTGCAAAAATTATTACAAAATCAAAAATACAAACTTTTTTCAAAATTCCAAAAATATTTTAAAAACTATAACAAATTCAAAAATGTCCATTTTCAATTACATTTACGTCATAAAAACAGCTCCATTTTTTTATTCCAAAAAATTGGCTAAAAAAATAAATGAAAATCATTCTTTTGACACGCTTGACATTATTTTTTTGGCAAACTTATAATGCCATAATTCTCAATAATAATAATAAAATTTCATTTCAAACAAATAATTAATTTTATTTTTTTCCAAAAAATTGGGTAAAAAAATAAAAAAAAATCTTTCTTTTGACACACTTGACAACATTTTTTTGACAAACTTATAATCAAAACAATAATCAAGTTTTTGATCTCACATACCAATCCCGACCATCCAGATTTCACCACATTCTTTGTTCCTACTCATTATCACTTAAAATGAAAGTTTTTTAAGCAAAAAATATGCAAATTTAATTGTTTTGACACACTTGACGATTTTTTTGACACACTTGCAGTTATCGAACACATCGTCCTTTCGGCTCTTACCAGTGAGTGTACCTATTTTTAGAATTCAAAATTTTTCAAAACCCTTCAGCCGTTTTCTAGATTAGGTCGGTTATGACGGCCGGCCGGCAGACAGACATACATTTTTTTTTTTGTTTTTTAGAATCAGTAGGTCCTAAAACGTCGAGAAATGTCAAAAAAGTGGGGGTAAGAATTTCACTTTTGGCTCGAGAATGTAATACTTAGGTCTTTCAGACCGAAGTAATAACTTTATATTATTAAAAATAGCCACTTAAATATTTCAAAAAGATTCTCAGCATATCAATTTTTTTCTTTAAATGAAATCAAACCTTTAAGAAGTACAAAATTGAACAACACCATTTAAGATGTCAAAAGTTCAACATCAATTTTAAAAAGTGAATATTGTTTTGTAGCATCATAGAGGATATCAACTACGATATATGTATTTTTCTCTTTTTTTCATTAGATCTTTGTTTCATACCAAATTCGATGTTCGAAAAACAGAAACCGATTTACCCAATTTTATTCTTTTGTTTTTCACAAAACATATACGGTCGAGATCATATAAAATGTATAGTCGAGGGTTATCAGTTGGACAACCAAAAATATGCACCAGCATGTTTTTTACAGCACTTAATTTAAAAATGATTAAGCTTGAAATCTGTTTCAGGTAAAACTACGACTCTTAAGACCTATTTGTTAGAGCATATTTTACACCAAAATGCATTTAAGTGCATATTTTACCAAAAGTGCATATTTTTCAAAATTATGAGTGTAGCTTTAATACATATTTTTAGAGCATATTTTTGTAATTTTAATCCAAAAAGAAAATTTGTCTACATTTCAACAAAAGCCCATATTTTTGTATATTACCACATAATCCTGATTTTTTTCTAGATTTGATGGTGACAATATGGACAAAAATATGAACTTCGAAAAATTGGATGTTTTTTACTATCGCGGCAGTAATGTTTAGGGTTCCGTATTTTGAAAATGGAACACTAGTGCTGAGACTTTGGTCCGACCTTCACAATCGATTTTCTGGGCATCTATAAGCACTATTGACCTAAGGTCTTGCAGGTCATTGGATCGGCCATAAAAAAGCCTTGTCTGTAGTTGTTAATCCTAATTATTTTTATGGCATTCATATGTTTGTTTTAAGAAGATTGTATTGTTTTTTTAATTTTTGAATCCTTGGGTATTGGCATATTATCAAAAATTCTGGTGTTTGTTTGTGTGTGTCCCATCCCCTTGACTTAGAAAGAGGCCGAAAAATAAATTTAGTAAATTTCAGAATTGTAGAACACTTAACCAATATACTAGCAATCACATCTTTAAAAATCTATAGCAACCTCTTAAAAATTAGAACTGGAACTGGAACTCTGTGTTTTGAGTGGCAAGGACTGGAAAATGTTAAAAGAAAAAATTTTTTCCTGGGTTGCTTCTTGAGCCGTCCATTTATATCCAGTTCGGGCAAAGAATTCTGCATTCATTCCCTATAACAAGGAGTGATCCAGTCAGTTTGCACAACTTGACTGATGAGTAGAAGTGTGAAAATAATATGTTTTATAAATGATGCATCTGATTTTATCTGAGCAGTGTTGGTGACGATATTTATAAAAACAACGAGATGTGTGAGAATGTTCTAGAAAATCAAAATTTCATCTTAACTTTCGGTCATCTACAATTCGTATAGCATGTTTTTTAATCTTGAAAAGAGCCAGTAGGGAAACATTATTATGTAAATTTCAATTAATTAATTATTATGTAAATTTAAATAATTGTAAAAATTTGCTATTTACTTTTTAATTTACTTTTATTTTCTCTATTCTATCATAAAATATTGGCCTATGTCATATTTTGTCAGTGATAGGATTTTTTGTTTAGTTATCCATTCTTTAACCAAAAATATAAAAAAACAAAAAAAGAAAGATTTACGTCCATCAACATCTTTGAACGTATGTTGTTGTGGGACCTTGGTCTTAAAAGGTTTTTATGTGTTATTGTGACACATATTGTAATTCCTACTACACAACACATTTTATTAAAAAAAAAAAAATGTAAATTAAAATCAAAAAGTGTGCAAGTGTTATTTACAAAAAAATGTATATTCTTTTTATTATTTATTGATTATTCATATTAAATTTATTAAAATGATTAATTTATTTATAAAATTGGTGTTCTTATTCTTTCGGTGTTCGTTGCTTTTTATTATGTTTTGTGTATTAGGAAGTTTAACTAGCAATTAAAAAAAAATCAAACAAATAATCCAAATAAATTTCAAAATTTTAATTCATTTTGGATAACATATTTTTGCATTTTTTAATATGAGCATGTTTATATAAGAAAAAGGCTTCGAAAATAGCGAAACAGATGTTTTGTCATTCCGGTTACTGGAAAAAAATTGAATCGATAGTGGCTGAGAAAAATACAACGGATGAATATGATGTGGATGTCTGAAATTGTGTTCAAAAAGGTGAAAATAACTCGTCTAAAGTTCTTCGCATAAAATAGTATATTTTCCTACAAGAGATGAAAACATTGTTTTTTCGTGAGTAAACATTTGTTTACATGTTTACGAACGAAAAACGTTTTTATCTCGCGTAGGAAATGCAATTTTTTCTATGGCAGTAATAAATAATCGATATTTACAATAAATTATAAAGTTAGAAATCGACAACAAAACATTCAAAATTCATATTCTATTTTTTCATGCTTACGTTGTTTAAAATACTTTGTAAAATTATATGAAAAACCATAGCAACTATAGTTTGTTATAGAGTTTTTTCTTTAAACTTCAAATCGTTGTATTGCTGCATGGATTGCTGCATGGAATCTGTCAAATGATAATTAGAAATCAGTAATTATGTATTAACATTTACTGCAAAAATAAAAATAATGCAAATATAGTAAAAAACAACTTAAAGACAACGCAAAACAATCTTGATTTGCAAGAAATAACAATTTTTTAAAGTTTTCGAAATCCAAATCAGCTGATTATAAATGTCAAGTTTTTTTCGGGAAAAAGGTCTATTCTTTTTAATTTCGTGTTAGTGAATTTACTTTTCGCATAGAAAAATAATATATTTAGCTCGTTGTCAATATTTGAACGTTTAGATTTATATCAACGCGAAACATATATGTACAAATTAGTGTTTGAGGAACTTTTAATTATTTTTATGTATGTATAAATACGTTTAACAGAATGTAAACCTACCATAATAAAAGCGTTGTTAACTTCACTTAATGTGTGTGAAGTTATCGAGCTAAAAGAACGTTAATAAAACGTGAAAAACAAAAATTAAGATTTATCTATAAACATCGTGTGTATTAGTCTTCAATTAAGAATAATTCTTGCACAAACATAACAATTATAATAAATTATAAATTGACATCTCTAAATATCCGAAGAAACCATGCCAAACAGGAGAAGGATTCAAACTAACTATTTCATTTCCCTTAGGAATTTATGAACATTGATTTTAGAATTTTGAGGATTAAAATTATAAGGGAAAACCCACGCAGGTCTACAGAGTTTCGCAAAGATGCGAAAAAATCACACTGAAAGGCTACAGTTCTACACTTTGTTATGTGTGCCGCAAAAGGATTTGGAAAGAGAATTTCTTTTAAAAATTTACTGGAACAAAACATAAATAGAGTTGCCAATAATCCAGCTAGCGACATTTCGTTGGTTATTTGACGCACTCAATGTTTTCCTCAATGTTTAAAGCCCACACAGAGTTCAGGAAAATAAAAAATTACATATCAACAAAAACTGATCCCTCCATTGTGATTTTGTGAATTGCAGTTTTGATTTGTCAAATACACTTCATTCTGTTTTTACACAACAGATACGTTCCAGAAAAATGAGTGTAAGAAAAGTTCGTCTGAAAAATACTTTGTTTCCCTTTCGGCCGTCATTGTTTTTACACTGACAAGGTAAATGTTTCTGCTCAAAACTTTACAGAAACCATCCCATTTGCTATCAATAAATTCGTCCCTTTTTCCATTTGAAAACCCAAAGAAAAATACTGGTATTCGAAAGCTGCCAAAGCGGCACTTAAAAACAAACGTAGATCATTTAATATATGGATTCATATCAAAACTCCCACTAATCGATCCCAATATTTAATGGCCAACAAAATATCTAACCAGATTATCTCAAACGAAAAGTCTGAAATTGACAGAGCGAAAGTTTCAAAACTTACGCCTATGTCATTTCTGACAAGAGCTTCTACAGTGCCATTCATTCTTTAAATTCTGGTGCAAAATCTTCTATTCTCCCTATTATTGATGGTGATTCAATTGTCAATGATCCCGCAAGAAAAGCTAACTTGTTCGCTGAACGCTTTGCTGTGAACTCCACAGTCCACTCTTTTGGAAACTCCTAAAGAAATACCCCAAATCCAGTCTTCAGGAGTTAATATGAATGAACTCCACTTCAAACCCAAAATAGTCGCTAAACTTTTAAAGGGGTTAAACATCAACACAGCCTCAGGAATGGACAACATTCCACCCATTATTTTAAAAACCTTTTCTAAAGAACTTGCACCAACTTTGACTAAGATATTCTACCAATCCTACAAATCTGGTATATTTCACTCGTGCTGGAAGTTGGCAAATGTCCAGCCTGTGCCAAAAAAGGGACCAAAATCCGATATCTCAAATTATAGGCCAATACTATAGGCCTTTACTATCGGTCCTATCCTATGTCTACGAGCATTATATTAATACACACATTTCAAAATTTCTGGAAGTAAATCATTTAATATCCGACAGCCAATACGGTTTTCGAAACAAAAGATCAACTATTAAACTATATGTAGCGCATTTTTGGAACAGCATACGTGATAAAGGTGGTGAAACATACGTTATCGCTTTAGACATCTCCAAGGCATTCGATCGAGTCTGGCATGCCAACTGTAAAGTTTTATTTCGTCTTATACTTATTTCATTATATATTAAAACACGTTTCTTTTATCTTAAATGCAAAAGGATTTATTTAATACAAAGTTGTGTTTACAGAAAAAAGGAAGTGACATATATGTATAATAATGAAGTAATATACACTTAAATAGGGTTGCCCAATGCAAAATTTCTAAAAAACATCACACCAACTTAATCAACAAGCTCGTTATGTATGGTTTTCATCCCAATGTTGTGAAGCTGATTTAAAATTTTCTATGCAACCGATACATTTCGGTCTCTTTAGACGGATTTTCGTCTGAGTTTAAACTAATTAACGCTGGTGTACAGTTTTGGCTCAGGCATTGTCCGCAAGGTCAGTATTATCCCCAACCCTATTTTTGATTTATATCAACGAATTCCTGAAAATCACCAGCAACCCAATAAATAGTTTTGCAGATGATAGTACTCTGCACAAGTCGTTCGAGCCCCTTCCTTCAAAAGGTAAAATGCACGAACGAATTAATCCTGCCTGGAAAAGACGCTGCCATAAACGTGAATAAAGACCTAAAAAGTCGCCGATTGGGATGACCGCCTGGTCAATTTCAACTCTACCAAAACACAGCTGTTGATTGTTTCCAGATCAAAGACCGAGTTCCCCAAGGATATTTTATTCAGTATGTGTGATGAACCAATAGGTGAATGTAAAATCATTCGTTTATTGGGTGTCAGTTTAAATGTCCTACTCTGGAACGATCATGTAATGGCGATGGCAAAAAACACGTCTAGAAAACTCGGCCTCCTAAATAGATGCAAAAAAAATTTCACTCCATACCAATTGCTCCATGTTTATATGTCCTATATTCGTCCCTGCATGGAGTACTGTTGTCAAGTTTGGGGTGCTGCTTCTATTTCCATCTCGGCCCTCTTGGATTCTGTTCAAAAGTGGGCTATACGAATGGTGGGTGATCGAGATTTGACATCAAAACTTGATTCCCCACAACATCGTCGCACTGTTGCTGACCTCGTTTTTTACAAATATCGTCATCACCAGTGCTCAAATGAAATCAGCAGCATCATGCCTCAAACTTTTTCTTATCCCCGTTTCACTCGGCAATCAACTAGCGCAACCAGTCAAACGGTCGAGATCTCGCGCTGTCATACTGGCAGATCGCAGAAAGACTTCTTTGTCCGAACTGCATATAAATGGAATAGTTTACCGGAATCCATAGTCTCAGGTGGTTTCAATCCGCAGAGGTTTAAAAAAAGCGTCAGCAACACCTTAGAGCGCAAGTTGTTATGGGACGTATTGTAAACCCTATAACACAACACTTTTTATTTAAAAAAAAAAGTATCAAGAATTCAGAACAAGAAATGCTTAAACACTTGTTAGATATTGATGTTTCAAATATTCTTACTCATGGCAAATATGGCGCCACGACATTGTTAAACTAATCAGTTCCTTACCGTACACCTATTGTCAAAGTTTCATTAAAATTGAAAAGTGAATAAAAAGACGGAAACGTCGAAAAATTAGCAATTACCAATTTGTTCAATATTCTCTAACAGCAAACAATCAACAATCATATCTAATGCTGACTGAAACTGTTTACCAAAGGTTCGTCAAAATAATTTCATAACTGACATGCATTGTAATTTCACGCGAATTATTAAGTGAGCAAAAAGGGTTTTACAAAAGAAATTTTTCCTTTTCAAATTCGCACAGACGTAAAAATTTAAATTTAAGGGTTTTCTCGATTCGTGTTAAATCCTAATATTTCGGGTAGTAAAATTCGTGTTATTCCAAATTAGTGTAAAAACAGAACTGATTGTGTATGCTATGTTAATTGTTCTATTTTAAGTAATCTCATATAATGTCATGTTATGTAGTTGTTATGTTATGTTATATAAAACGCGCACGCAAGGGGTTCTCGGATCCAGACCCTCCTAACCGATCGTTAGTCAGCATTTCTTTTTTATTCAACGTTTTGCATTTAAGTGTTTAACCATAAATTAACGAGAGATTATAAATTATAGATTAACGTCTCTGAATATTAGAAGATACTATGCTAACTAGGGAACTAAGGTTTGTGAGAGTCAATTTCTTTGGGGATTTTATGAATGCTTATTTTAAAGTATCCACTTTAAAAATTATCAGTAGAACCCCACCGGTAAAGTATCCCAGAAATATGACTGTTAAAAAAATGACGTTGAAAAGCGACGGTTCTACATCTTGTCACTTGAACCGTAAAAGGATGGCTGCTATTTGTAAAAACATCGTCAAATCAACAACATCTCTTTTATGTTGCAGAGAATCAAGCTCAACATTCGAATTGCCGATCGATTTAACAGTTCTCTGCTATATAGAATCAAGAATCTTTAATCTACTTATGTATGCTCCACCCCATATGTGAGAACAATATTCCATGCAGGGACGTATAAATGAATTTTATATTAAAATAAGCTATTTCCTATTAAAAACCTTACAACGCTTCAAAAATTCTAATTTTTGAACAGCGTTCTTACCTAGGCTAAAAATATGAGGATTATTCCATTTTATATTCGGAATCCGTTTTGTCTTTCAAGTTTCATTGAGTTTTTTTGACGACTTAAGAAACTCATAATATTAAAATTAATGTAATTCTCAAATATTTTAGCAACAACCGACAAAATTGATATGGGTCTGTAATTTGTTGGACCCGTTTTACCTCTTTTTTGGAATTCAGGCTTGTACACTGAAGCCATTTTCCATATTTCAGGGAAAATAGAAAATTTTAGTGAAGGTTGCTACTAGCTCATTGGCAAAAAATGAGAATAATTAGAGGAATACTATAAGGTGCCTTATTGTCTTATTAAAATTAATTCGTGAAAGTATTTTCCGGAATATATTTTACGAAGAATGATCCGCCTCATTTTGTTAGATTTCTAGGAATTGGTTTAGGTTGGAAAATTGAATTTACTAACATAGAATTTAAACAGAAACAGTTGCTCAGTAAATTACCTTTTCCTTTAGGGTCCATGACAGGGATATAGCTCTATATCCACAAGAGGGGAACTTACAAAAATTACCTTGAACAGCCTTATCGGCTTTATAAAAATTGCGTGAACCAGCTGGGAGCTCAACAAGTAAAGTAGCTTTTTTCCTAATAAATAGATGTTTCTCTGCAAGCAGCAGTTTTGGATCTTGGTGGGAGATTGGTGAGGAAAGTTACGTTCCAGGGAAAACATTTAAAGCAATCTCTAAGCCAATCTGCATTTTTATAATCCCAAACAACACTTATTATTTATTATTAGGATTAGCTTTAAACTGATTAGGCACTTGTAAATTTAAATGTGTGGAGATCAAATTATGAATTGATAAACCTAAAGGATCTGATACTTTAAATTGTACCAACGAAGGATCATTTGTCAAAAACAAATCAAGCAAGTTACTACTTCGGTCAGGAATGGTAAGAACTCTACTAGGTTGGCCTATTATCTGAGTGAAAATAAATATAAAAATAAAATAATATAAATGGTGCGTTCGATTTGTCTGAAAAAAACAACAATTACATACAATTTTTCAGTTTATTCAATTGCTTTAGTCAAATCGAACACAGCTAATATAATATACATTTTTTTTACTAGAATTTTTTAGTTCTTTGAACCCTTCACCCTCTAAAACTTTTATGTGTGAGCGCCTGTGTTATATTATGGTATTGTTACGTTTTTCTAACTTTCCTTCGAATTGGCCTAACTCACAATTCGATAAACGCAATTCCCAAATCTCTTCAGAGTTCGATCACTGATTAGTAAGCACAAACACCAGGTTTTATTAAGTATTCAACACCTTAATGTTGTGTCCGAGGTTTCTTTATTAAATTAAAAGACACGCTTAAATTTATATTATTTTATTTTATTTAACACTTTAAATTATACACATGTTGATTGGGAGAGAGACGATTGTAGAACTCGACAAGAACCAATGAACTTGTATTTTCTAATGGAAGTTAATTCTATGTAACATGAAGTTAGTCACAAAGCTAACTGAGTTTATTCAAATATGAAATATATGTTTGAATGATATGGATTATTTATTTTATAAACATCACAATCGTCCCCTCTAACAAAATTCTAAAGTACAAATTAAGTTCAAATATTTTCTCATCTAACTTAAAATATCTTTATTGAATTCAACATCACTATTTATTTAGTTCAATGTAATAATTTTACTTGATTTCATTTTAATTAAAATATCTCGAGTATTTCTAAAAATTTTAAAGGTTTATTTAATTTATCTCTAGGTCTAAGATTCATTCGTTCATTTGTAACTGTAGACCGTGTATCTATAATTATATTTTCATTTGTATTTACATTATTTTTGTTAGAAAGAATTATATTATATTTAAGAAATTCAGATTTTGGTTTCGGCTCAAAATTTGTTTTAGGTTTATCTATAAACTTGCTGTTTCCATTTTCTTTTAATATTGGTTTCCAAGATCTTATTTGGTCGATATGTCGTTTTATCAATCTACCGTTTGAGTAGTACAATGGTTAACATTACGGTAATCCATAAGAAATCTATTTAAATTTATTTCTAAATCGCTTAGTTCTCCGCTGGCTTTGTCGCAAGCAGTTAGTTTGTTTTTTAACGTTTTCACACTATTTTCAGCAGCACCGTTTGTGGCTGGAAAACCTGGCGCCGTAAATGTATGGTAAATATTAAATTTCTCTGTGAATTCTTTAAATTCACATGCCGTAAATTGGGAACCGTTATCTGATACTATATGATCCGGTAACCCGAAACGTGCGAACACTTCTTCTAATTTTTTAATTGTAAATGAAGCTGTAGCATTCTTTGTAATGAATGCTTCCATCCATTTTGATTTAGCATCAATTAAAATCAATATCATAAATCCTTTATATGGACCCGCGTAATCCATATGAATCCTTTCCCATGCTCTTTTGGGAATGTTCCATGGAATTGGTTGCGCTTTTGGGGGGTTTGGAAGAACTGATTGACAAGCCTGACAACTTTTAATTAAATCTTCAATATCTTTGTCTAATGATGGCCACCAGACATTTGATCTGAGAAGTGATTTTGTCTTCACTATGCCTAAGTGAGTGCTATGGACTTGATTTAATAATTTCGATCTTAATGAACTCGGTATTATTATTTTATATCCTCTCATAAGAATATCATTTTCTATAATTAGTTCATTATAATTTTTTAGATATTTTTTATAATCATCGTTATTACGTAAATTTTGCAAATTGTCGTTTTTAATTGCTGTGATTAAATTTTTTAAAATACTATCGTTTTGAGTTTCTGCTAAAATTTGTTCGTAGTCAATTAACATATCTACGTTTCCTATAATAAAATTTAAATAAGAACTTTTGACATTTTCTTCAAAATCACCTGTGCCTAAAATTGGTAATCTTGATAAAGCATCTGCATAATTTTTATCTGAATTTACATGTCTTATTGAATAATTAAAACCTGATAGATGGAAAGCCCATCTTTGCATTCTATTTGCAGACATTTGTGGAATTCCTTTTTTGTCACCGAAAATCCCTAATAGAGGTTTGTGGTCCGTAACCAATTCAAAATGTCGGCCAATTAAAAATTGATAGAATTTTTTGGTTCCGAAAATAATAGCAAGAGCTTCTTTTTGTATAACTGCATAATTTTGCTCTGCTTTTGAAAGAGTTCTTGAAACAAATTCGATCGGTCTTTCTGAACCATCTGGAAAACGATGTGAAAGAACTGCTCCCAGTCCTACATTTGAAGCATCACAAGTGAGAATCAAAGGAAGATCAGGATTAAAATGAGCTAATGTCACATCAGAAACGATATCATTTTTAATTATTTGAAAAGAATCCTGACATTCGCTAGACCATTCAAATTTTTGACCCTTTTTCAATAGTTTATATAATGGAGCCATTTTAGTCGATAAATGCTCTATAAATTTGCCGTAATAATTGACTAGGCCACAGAAAGATTTTAATTCGGTGAAATTTGTTGGAGCAGGGGCTGATAAAATAGCTTCATTATTATTAATTTTTTTAATACCGTCAAACGAAATTGAATATCCTAAATATTCGATCTTCGGTTTTGCAAATAAACATTTCTTTTTGTTTATTCTAAGACCATTATCTAACAGTCTTTCAAAAACTATACGTAATCTCTCATTATGAGTAAACATATTGGGTGCAGCAATAATTATGTCATCTAAAAAATTTATTACTCCGGGAATATTCGCTAAAACTTTTTCGATTTCTCGTTGAAATATGCCTGACGCAGGTTTAATTCCAAAAGGAAGTCTCTTCATAATATAGTTACCTTTATGCGTGCTCCATGTAACATATTTACTAGAATCTTCGTCAAGTTCTATTTGATTATATGCACGACATAAATCTATTTTAGAAAAAACTTTATTCCCTTCTAAACGCGCTAAAATATCGTTAAATCGTGGTAAAGGATAGTTTGTGTCCTTTAGATATTTGTTTATTGTGATTTTATAATCGGCGCATATTCGTATTTTTCCGTCATTTTTTAAAATTGGCACTAACGGAGTGCCCCATTCGGTAAAATCTACTTTTTCAATTATCCCTAAATTTTCTAATTCATTTAATTGCTTATTGATACCATCTATGAAAGCCATAGGTACTGGTCGTGCTTTTATAAAAATAGGAACAGCATCTTTATCGACGTCTAAATGTATTTTTACATTCTTTAGCCTACCAATTTTGTTGTCGAATAAATCTGAAAATTCTGTGATTATATTGTTTAAATTTTGCTCGATATTCAAATTATTTAAAGAAATCGACTTTAGATTGAAATCATTAAAAAAATTACGACCTATTACTGAAACTTTAGCATTATCAATTATTAAAAATTTAAAAATTTTACAAACATTATTATATTCAATTCTTGGATAAAATGCTCCCTTCACCAATAGACGATTTCCTCCGTAACCAGTCACAATAGAATTATCCGGTATCAACAATGATTTGTCAAAATTATCAATAAATGTATTCCACGATATTGCCGAAATCGCGGCACCAGAATCAATTTGAAAAATAATTTCTTTATTTAAAATGTTTATCGTTACCTCAATCGGGTGATCCTTTGTGATTGTTAGAATACTATATAATTCTTCGCTATTAGAGCTGTCATCTTTTTCTTGGATGTTCAAACCTCCCAGTTGCACTGTATTTTCTGTTTGATCTTTAATATAATTAACTTGTCTGCACACAGATTCTAAATGTCCACGTATACCACATTTATTGCATTTCATATTTTTATACCTGCAGTTTTTGCTTGAATGATTTTTGTAACCACAATGCTGACATGAAAAGTTTTTGTGATTATTATTATATCTCCTGCCTATTGAACGAGATCTAGAACGTTGTCCATACTTTCCAGGATTTTTTGTATAGCTATGCTGTTGTTTTATAAGATTTATATGATCACTATTTGTTGATGAACGTACCTCTATTTTTTTTGCCAATGCTACTGCTGCATCTAATTTAATTGACGTATCTTCATCGCACAATCTGTCAAACATTCGTGTATTCACAATTCCAGTGATAAATTTGTCGACCAGCATTTCATCTAATCGCGTACCAAATTTACATTTTGAAGCAACATTCCGAATATTTATTACCCATTCTTGAATTGTTTCATGTTGTTTCCTTTTGAGCTCATAAAAAATTTTTCTTTCTTGGAATATAATTACTGTTGCCGTAAAATGCAATTCCAATAGAGAAATTAATTGTTTGTAGTCTAATTCATTTAGACTTTTTGGAGAATTTAAATCATGTAGCAACGTGTATGTGCTTGTCGCTAATAATTTTAGCAAAATATGTTTTTTTTTATCGTCGTCTGTGATTGCCGTCTCTTGAAAATAGTTTTCCAAGCGATCCTTGTATATTTCCCATCTCTCAACATTATGATTAAATTGAGGCATTACACATGTCGTCGAATCAGCCATTATATATTGTTCGATACAAAATTTTGTCTCTCTTTAATTTAATGATAAAAATATTATAGCAATATTTTAACTTTTAGCACTGTACAATTGTTTTCACACACTTTAAACTCGTCGCCAATTGTTGTGTCCGAGGTTTCTTTATTGAATTAAAAGACACGCTTAAATTTATATTATTTTATTTTATTTAACACTTTAAATTATACACATGTTGATTGGGAGAGAGACGATTGTAGAACTCGACAAGAACCAATGAACTTGTATTTTCTAATGGAAGTTAATTCTATGTAACATGAAGTTAGTCACAAAGCTAACTGAGTTTATTCAAATATGAAATATATGTTTGAATGATATGGATTATTTATTTTATAAACATCACACTTAATTGTTTCACAACAACAGGAAAATAATACAGCGAACAATATTCCTAACTAGAATATTCTTTCAACAGCTTCAGAAACTCCAACGGTTGATTGTAGAAATTTCCAGCAATACAACGTTTAAAATAATACACAAATTATTTCTACTTAATAACACTTTAAACTTTATTTACAAAAACTAATTTAAATATCACTTTTATAATTTTAAATTCACTATCGCAGGTTTAAAATAAAACTAATTCAGTCTTGCAAGACATCTCTCCTTTTATACGATTCTACATAATCTCGATCATTCGAAGTCACTTTTTAGAAACCTTGAGAAAATAGTAGAATATTCGATTATTTTGATTTGTTACGTTGATTTGATTCATAAAATCATTTATTTATGTTGACCTTAATTTTAAGAATATGTACAACAACAACAACACTATTCATTTCATTCATTTGTTGTTGCGTTTTGTTGTGATTTGTTTTTACTTGAAGAAACTGTAATAGTCTAGATTTTTCTGTAATCGTAACAGTATGTTACGTTACGTTATAGGTTTTGTTGTGTTATTTTTTGTTATGTTATGTTATGTATGTTATGTTGTTATGTTTAGAGATGGGCAAAACTGCAACTTTTCAGTCACTGTTACAAACTCTTACTGCTACTTTCAAATCACTGTGCAAAATAACAGCGACTTATATTATGTTATATTATGTTACGTTACGTTATATTATGTTTTGTTATGATATGTTAAGCTATGCTATGTTGTTAGTTTTTAACCGACTTCCAAAAAGAAGGAGGTTCTGTGTTTCACTGTAGGGTTTTTTTTTATGTATGTACACCGATTTCTCAAAAACTTCTCGTTCGATTTGGATGATTTAAATTGTGTTCTATTTGGGTTTATTCACAGAGGGTCCCATAATTTTTTTTATGATGTGAAAAATACCGTTATTCAGAAAATTGGAAAAAACCATATTTTTTATGCATTTTCGTTGATTTCGTCAAAACATATTATTCTGTTTGTTTGTTTTGGGCAGTATTATATTGCTATACTTGTCGAGGTTATCGTAAATAATTTTCTATGACGGGTAATGTGTATGCCGTTTGTGAAAAAAATCATAAAACCATAATTAATAGATTGTCACTGATGAAAGTTTTTCCGGCATTTGATGTTATTACTTTTAAAACGCTTTCTAGC
This sequence comes from Diogma glabrata, assembly GCA_963693315.1. NCBI lineage: Eukaryota > Metazoa > Arthropoda > Insecta > Diptera > Cylindrotomidae > Diogma > Diogma glabrata. The sequence goes on from OY856187.1 coordinate 159,876,735, forward strand.
CGACATTTGCTTTATGACTTCACTAAAAATAAAAAATCATAAAAAACCGTTTTGAAAAGAAATAGAACCGAACCGACTTCAGAAAAAACAAAAGAGGCACAAACAAGTGAAAAATAACTCAATTATGGTTTTTATAGACAAAAATACGTTACATTTTGATTAATTTAATTTAATTATGCTTTACTATAGACAAAAAAATTACGCTATTAAAAAAGTTACTATATTAAAATAGTTACTTTTTAACCGACTTCAAAAAAGCAGGAGGTTCTGTGTTTCACTGTAGGTTTTTATATGTGTAGTACACCGATTTCTTAAAAACGGCTCGTTCGATTTAGATGATTTAAATTTTATTCTATTTGAGTTCATTCCCAGAGGGTCTCATAATTGTTTCTTTGATGTGAAAAATCCCGTTATTCAGAAAATTAGCAAAAACCATATTTTTAATGCATTTTCGCTGATTTCCTCAAAACATATTAATCTGTTTGGATATTTTGGGCAGTATTATATTGCTATACTTGTCAAGGTTATCCTAAATAATTTTCTATCACGGGAAATATGTATGCCGTTTGGGCAAAAAATCGCAAAACCATAATTAATAGATTGTCACTGATGAAAGTTTTTCCAGCATTTGACGTTATTACTTTTAGAACGCTTTCTAGCCGACATTTGCTTTATGACTACACTAAAAATAAAAAAATAAAAAACCTTTTTAAAAAAAAATAGAACCGACTTCAGAAAAAACAAAAGAGGCACAAAAAAGTGAAAAATAACTCAATTGTTGCTTTTAGAAACAAAAATACGTTACATTTTGATTAATTTAATTTAATTATACCTTACTATAGACAAAAAAATTACGCTATTATACAAAGTTACTATATTAAAATAGTTACTTTTTATTATAATTATTATAGTTATTATAGTTGTTATAATAGTTATTATATTTTAAAAGTTATTTGTAGTACAAAACTGTTCGAAGTCGGTGCCACATTGACGAAAAACCGACTAATATGTCTCGCGCTTGGCACCGATTTCCAACAGTTTTGTACTACAAATAACTTTTAAAATATAATAACTATTATAACAACTATAATAACTATAATAATTATAATAAAAAGTAACTATTTTAATATAGTAACTTTGTATAATAGCGTAATTTTTTTGTCTATAGTAAGGTATAATTAAATTAAATTAATCAAAATGTAACGTATTTTTGTTTCTAAAAGCAACAATTGAGTTATTTTTCACTTTTTTGTGCCTCTTTTGTTTTTTCTGAAGTCGGTTCTATTTTTTTTTTAAAGTTTTTTATTTGGTTGTTTTGATTTTGTTACGCATTCCGGGTAGTAGGACACTGTACCATTCATTGAATTTTACTTTCTGCTTACTAAGGTTTACTGAGTATTCGGTCAGTAGTATCAATTCTTTATGTAATATTTCGTTTTGTTTGAGTACAGAAGCCCTATTCCGGTACATCGTGAAATAGGAATTGAGAAATAAATTATAGCAATTTTTCATAACTAGTATTTCGTGCCGAGGGAAATAACAAATTTGTATTAGAAAATAGTTCTTTATTTCATTTATTGCACTTTCTTCTCAATTCCCAGTTCCCAGGGAAATGCCGGAATAGGCGTACAGCCAGTGTTGCCAGATCGCAGGATTTTTTCCCGTTTGCAGGATATTTCATATAAAACGGGAAAGCGTGAAAAAACTTGGAAAGTGCGGGAAAAAACTTGGATTTTTCACATTTAATAATAGAATCGTTTTAAATTAAAACTTATTTTGAAATGGATGCACCAACCAATTTTTTACCAGCTTTCAGAAAGATGTCGATCACCCGATAATTTTACTTAAATGCATCTGTCATCTATCGGCTTTAGTATTGTCAAATCCGCGATGGAATTTAAGCCTTCTGATGTTTAAATATTTCTTAGGGAGATAGGTTCGTTTTGAAAACCCCAACGGACCACTATGTTATCTGAATTTCAGGAATATTTTGATGCTGCGAAACGAGAAATAAAATCACCTAGAACTACAAGTTGGCTCTCTATGCATCCATTCATTTTAAACATATTAAAAAAATTGAGATGTTGGGCATCACTATTTTATTTCTGAGCAGTTGTTTACGTTTCGAAAAAGAGCTATTACAATTTTAAAATTTTTTGAAAATCACGAAATCAAGACATACATATTTACTTCTTTTAAAAAATGTCCTTCTTTATAGCAATTCTTTCTTATTCCACAAGTTGTATGGAGAAACGAAACAATAGTAATATATTGTGTGTTTAATGCAATATTTTATTTTTCAAGGAAAAGTTTACGATGTGACCGAGGCACAGGTGACAAATTTTCAAAGCGACATTACCAATTTTCGAGACAACAAAATTCATTAAAAACAAAGCCAATACAAAGTTTTATCCTTCCGATAGAGTAACATTTATTAATTTAAATTGAATTATTTTAAAATTTGTTGATAAAACAAGTAAAACGAATAAAGAAAAACAATGAATTTTATTGTATTTTTTGAATAATCAATTACAAACAATTAAATAAATTTGGTTCAATTTCGATATCTATTTAATTATTTGGTATTTTGAAAATGAAAAGTCTATGAAAAGCCTAATGAAAGCCCTACCTGATGAAAGACATCAAATTTTATACTAATGAGAAACCAAAAATCAATCTTTTGCAAATTTAACTCAATTTAATCATAGTAGTCTTTGCCTTTTTTAATATTCGAGAGAGGGACATGCGCTTTAGTTTGAATTGACTGTTTTTTTATATAATCAGTACGTCTATTCTGGCATTTCTCTGCGAATTGAGAAAAAAGAGCAATAAATGAAAAAACGAAATATTTTCTTATACGAATTTGTCATTTCCCGCGGCACGGAATACTAGTTATGAAAAATTGCTACAATTTATTTCTCCATTCCTATTTCACAATGTACCGGCATATGACTACAGGTCGAAAATGTTTGCTTTTGATTTTTTATAACATGCAATCAAATTTTTATAAAATAAAATAAAATTTATTTCAGCATTCAATACAATCAAAAAAATTGTTTTATTGTGTTCCGCCACATTCGAGGTGCAGAATAAAATTAGCAGCTGTTTGTTTTATTCTATATTAAGACTAATAACGTACACAAATATAGTCATAAATAACAGAGATAAACCTATATTTATAGTTGTCGGAAGGATAATTGTGTCGGTTTTTGAAGTTTTTTCAATAAATAATTGAATTTATATGTATATTTTTATTGAAAACTTGATGGGAATTTCTGAGGGAATTTTTCCTTAAAAAAACGGGAAAAATCGGGTATTTTCGTTACGTCAACGGGAAATTCATTTTTGAAAATCTGGCACAACTGGTACAGGCAATAGTTTGTTGCTACTGACTGTGTTAATTAACTTTAAGGGCCGATTGTATGAACAAGGATGGAAAAAAAATTCGAGATTAAAGTTTTATCTTCAGCCGAGGATTTTATTTTTCGTCGATTGTATGAACGCGGAGATTTTTTTTTTATTTTTGGTTTTATTGCAGTTTATAGCAGTATTTTTTATAAGTGGCAATACTTTTTTTTTTACTTTTCTATTAATACTAAGTTTACACCAGTATCTAATTTGCTACGTATCAAATTTGCTAGCCATTTTCATCATCATACTTTTTAAATTTGGTACGGTGATGTAAACTCTTATCAATTAGGTATGACATATTAATTTTTAGCGCGTCTTTTTCATTGTTAGTTTTTTGGTTAGAAAAAAAGAAGTTCCATATATATTTTTTATAAAAAACTGTAAACAGTTACTAAATTCTTGCTAAAATTTTTTCACTTTTAATTTCAGCAAAAAAATCACACGAAACATAAATATATATTTATAAAATAAATTGATTTATTTTAATTTTAAATGTCATACCAAATTTTAGTGTTCACACCGTAAATATAATACCTATTTGCTACGTACCTAATTTGATACGTAGCAAATCATCCTACCAAATATTTGGTACGTACTTAATTGATAACTGTTTACATCGACCATAGTCGACCTAATAAGTATAGTCCGTACCTATTAGATACTGGTGTAAACTTAGTATAAATAAATTTAATTATAAATTAAAAAACATTATTTCAAAACTTAAATTGAATTAATTAAAATTATATTAAAAATATTATTTATTTTACTATTAATTTATATCCAAACACAAATTTTAGAAACGCTGAAATTTAAATTAAAAATTAGCCAAAATTCAAAACAAAATTGTCCTGTTTATATGCGCATGTCAAGAAAAAAAATTGTTTTATCCTTTGTTTTATACAAGAAAAAGAAAGAATAGAATTTGATTCTCAGATTAATTTGTTGTTCTATCTTGATTCATAGTTCATACAATACAAACGACGATTTATCTTCTATCCGCATTCATACAATCGGACCTAATAAATTCAAAATTCGATCAATATTTTAAAATTCTTGTTTAAACTAGTGCGTATACTATCACTGATTTTGCCTATTCCACCATCAAAGGTTTTCTTCTAAAATCACATTTCTGAGACAAGATTATCACCCCAATTACTGAAGATGTGTCGTAACAGGTGACATGAATATTGTTATGTAAATTCGCATAAAAATTTGTATTCTTGAAGTTGATAAAAACGAACAGGACCAAAACGAAAAAAATCAAAAACTTAAAACAACTTATCCAATTTCACAAAATAACTATACATGAAATAATTATATCTATATATATAAAAAAATGAAGTGCGTAATCTTTACACGCTGTTGAAGTAAAACTTCTTTGGCCACTGCAGGAGGTATTACTAAAAATATTATATATAAAATAAAATAGATATATCATATTGAAACTTAGAGTTTCTTTCTAATATTCTTGATAATATAATTTGCAACAATGTGTAATAAAAAGCCATATTTACATGTTTTTCAAAGTCTTACAACGTATTACAAATAAAATTTCACGATGAATGCATGTCCACTTAATTTAACAATTGGTACAACAATTGATGCATTTTTCAAAAAATTTAGCAAATTTGTCATAAACCTCTAATTTCATATTTCAATTATGTTAATAATTGAATTGACTTTGTAACACATTATGTAAATATTACTTTTTATTACACATGCTGCAAATTATATTATCATGCAATGCAACTCTAAATTGCAATATGACATATTTATTTTATATTTCATCTTTTTATTAATACCTGCCACAGTAGCCAAAGAAATTTATTTCAACCGCGTGCAAGGATTACAACACTCATTTTTCTATTTAACAAAACAAATTTAATCAACACAAATATTTTTTCCCGCCCGGGAAAGCCCGGGATGCAAAATCTAAACACCATGACCACCATGACCACCGTGACACCACTACGATCATCATGACCACCATGAACACCATGAACACCATGACCACCATGACCACCATGACTGCCATGAACAATATGACCATCATGACCACCGTGAACACCATGACCATCATGACCACCGTGAACACCATGACCACCATAACCACCATGACCACTATGACCACCATGACCACCATGACTACCGTGACCACCATGACCACCGTGACCACCATAACCAACATGAACACCATAACCACCATGACCACCGTGACCACCATTACCACCATGACCACCATAACCACTATAACCACCATGACCACCTAACCAACATGACCACCGTGATCACCATGACCACCATGACCACCGTAATCACCATGACCATCGTGACGACCATAACCACCATGACCACTATGACCACCATGACCACAATGAACACAATGACCACCATGACCACCGTGACCACCACAACCACCGTGAACACCGTGATCACCATTACTACCATGACCACCATGACCACTATTACCACCATGACTACCATGACCACCATGACCACAATGACTACTATAGCCAGCCTTAAAGAAGTTTTACTTCAAAAAACTAAAACAATTCAAAATATAAATTTAAAAAATTACGAATCTCAATAAAATATTACGAATATTATATTATTAGATATTTAAATCTTAGATCGACACGTCAAACCCATTTAACGTTTAATACGATACTGAATAAGCGTATACAAAATACAATACACATAATCGAATTGTCGCATACTTGCCGAACTTAATATTCGTTTGCTTTTTTGCTTCTAGTTTCTTTTTTATTTTATTGTGTTTAAATTTCTACTTAAGTTTTTTTGGAATTGTGTGCATGTATATGTTTAAAATTCAAAATCAGACTGTAGTATGATAGAGATGAATATATATGGTTATATATCTGTTCAAATAACTACTTCCGACATTTATATGTGTGTCATAATTGAATTGTATCGTATATTTGCCGAATATTATATTCGTTTTTTAATCTTCCGTTGCAAAATTCTTAAAACGCGCCTAAAGAAGTTTTACTTCAAAAATAATGTTTGTTTGTTCGTATTTGATAATCTCCAAAACCACTGCACCTATTTGAAAAATTCTTTCACTATTTGAAAGGTACATTATTCTCGATGAACATAGCCTCATAGGCTATATATTATGGATATAAATGGAACCCCTGGGCTCTTTTAATTAACATAAGGGGTTTTGCCTATATTATTTTTATCTAAATATATCGTTTTATATATTTGGTTTGCTTTGATCAATGTTTTTACATGGAACCTAATATAGGGATCGTGCGTATCTGATTGTTACGCGCCAAGTGTTGAGTATACAAACTTTTGGTTCTATTTGAAATTAGTTTGACGTTTGTCGTTTTACATATATTAAATCAAATCGTACTTTTTCTTTAATATTATTAAAAATCTCCGTTCCTGTTGCGTAAACTTTAATAAATATTTATGTATATTGTATAAAATGTCGCATAATTAGTGCCTAATTTACTTTATTTTCATTTTAATATTTTCACAAACAACAAAATAATCGAATAATTTGAAAGGAATACTAGATCATAAAATTTGTTTAACGTGTAATTGGTTGAAAAAAAGAACCAATACTTACAGACTCTAACACTTAAGGCGCGACGGTCGAATCAAATAGCAATGCACGGTCCCTATAATGAAATTGAAAAATGAAAGTATGATCTGACAAACAATTATGTTTATTTATATATCAAAATTATATATATTGGAATTTAGCACATGATCAAATTGTTTTATCTACACCAAATATGTTGCTGGTATGCAATTGTATGTGATACATATTTCTAAAACTAAGTGAAGATAGTGGATAACATCGATTTAAAGCTCAAGATTACGAAATGGAATTCGCACAAATCCTATACAAAGAAGCAAAGCTTGTGAATAATCAAAAACGGATGGTAATTATGATGAACAAACTAATTAAAAATAGTGGCACTTAGCCAGCCTCACGTTTGCAATAGTGATTTGCAAACGGTAACAATGCATTAATACCAATAAGTTTTATATATCTTGAATTGAATTCTATATATATTTTCTATGAATTCCATGAATTTTATATAAATTTTGGATCTATGGGTGTGACAACCCCGCGTACTTTGGTACCTGCTTTTGGCAAATCAGTTAAAGTGAGATATCGTATACCACTGGCAATGGCAGTAAGATATCACTGATATAAGGGGACAAGTGATATTTTAGGGGTGATGGGGGATAAACTTTTTTCAATCAACACTTAGTCACACTTGCACACTTAGTCTTATAGTTATGGAATATTCTTTGGTGATGATTTTTAGGTATTTTTAAATAAAATATGTTGGGTAGTAGTAATTACAACACAACGTGTCACAACAACACATATGAACCTTTTAAGAACAAGGTCCACAACAACATGCTTCTAAGGTGTTTATGGACGCAATTTTTTTATTTTTTATATTTTTTTAAAAGAATGAACTTTTTTGCTTGCTCGAAGAAATGAGTTTCCATATAACATATATGCTGGAATGCTGGATTGAGGAAAACAATGCGTTACATGATCATGGTATATGCTTCTAGCACTAGGAAAATTAGTAACCCAATTTTAGCTTTGTTCCTGCAAATTTGAAAAAAAAAGTATTTTAGTTTTATTTCCTCCATCCTATTATGAAATATTGCCTTATGTCGTACATTATTATGTGAAAGGATTTATTATTTGGTTTTCCATTCTTTAAAAGAACATAAAAAAACCAAAAAAAAAGAAATTTGCGTCCATTAACGTCTTAAAAAACATGATGGTGTGGAACCTAGGTCTTAAAAGGTTTTTATGTGTTTTGTGACATACATTGTAATTCTGAATATGTCAAATACTTTGAAGTTGCACAAATTTTTTTGAAATGTTCGGTGAAAAATATGAACAATAACATTGAAGCCACAATTTTAAATGGAAAACTCGAACCGGAAGATGTAGTGTTGCCACGTATTCCAACAGATATGGCATTTGAATTCAAACGTTTCGTTTCCAGTGCAACTCGCTTTTACAATGACCATCAACAAATCACAAGGACAGTTACAGCCAGAATGTGGACTAGATTTGGAGAATTCAGGCTTCTCACAAGGACAACCGTATGTGGCTAACGCGTTAGGAAAACCATTCTGTTAAACGGAAAAACAATAATTAAAGTGTACCCACAAGTACTCGATTAAATAAATAGAATTAAAACGACATTTTGAAATTCTTTCCATATTAAAATAAGTTAATAAAAATAAAAATAACACAATGGAAATTGAATGTTATCATAACGAGTTTTTTCGAATTTTCTTTCTTATGACATAGTGGCAATATGCGACGAGCATAATGTTAAATAAACAAAACTTTTACACTATTTTGTGTAAAAATAAAATTTTGAGAGATTTTGTGAGTGATTTGGAGATTTTTGTGTGTTTCGTGTCGGGAACAAATACAATGCTGAGCACTGTGAACATTTGTGTCTCTATTTTTGTTCTGTATAATGTTCTATATAGAGATGACACAACTCTACTAATTCAACAAGTCATATAAATTTTTTTATTGCTTACTTGAAAACTTATTTAATCGCCAATTTTTCATATATCCGAACTTAGTTAGAGTGCTGATTATTTTTCATTCATATTTTTAAAAAGTACAATTAACAATTATGCTATCATTTCTCATTACCACTTTTTTGAAATCATTGCTACTACGTCAACAAAATGTCTGCGCACAAACTTTATTTATAAACGTAGCAAAGCACGCCGGGTCCTGCTAATTATAAATAAATCACAAAAGTTTATCAATTTTTCAATGTTAATAAGTAAAAACGTTTGAAAAAATTAGTGTCACATGAAAAATTGAGGCGACTAAAATGTCATTTAAAGTGACATCTTTCGTATACAATGACTTGGGGCGTAAAAAACGACTTAAACAATACGAAAATTGATACGATGTGACTTCAGTCATATTACATTATTTTAGAATTTTTTTTATTTTGAGTTTTTTTTATAAACATATAATTAGATATAGATATAATTGTACATTCAATATTTTTCGTAATAGTTATTTAATTCATTTTGACAGCTAAAAATGTTTGAAATTAAATTTTAAATAAGATTGTAAAAAAAACGTTAAAATATTTAATTTTCGATGCTTTTCGTAAGCTTATTTTAGCTTTAATGTTTCTGGTTGCGGATTCCAATTGAAATCATTTTTGCACATTAGACAACGCATATGTGCACATCCGCCATTCTTTATAACGACGATCTATAAAGAAAAAAATTCCAAAAAATTTTATAAATTGCCAAGAACGTGTCAGTTTAATATTTACATTGCATCTTGGACATTGCCTGGCTTGTCCAGTTTTTACCATTGTTTCCAAATTTTTTCTCGTAGCTATACCAGTTTCGTCTGTAGTGTGAAACAGCTCATCTTGATATTGTTGACAATTTAAACCTTTATGAGCGGCCTAAAATGTTGAATTGTAAATTAAATTTATCTTAAAATGTTTGAATTAGGTAAATCTTACACGACATGGAATACAATTTTCAACTAAACAAATGCCACATATAAAGCTTTCATACTTTTCTATCAGGAAGTAAAATCCATTACAGTTAGGTGTGCAGCATTGAATACCATCAGACATTTTACCTTTTGCTTCACGCAAAGAAATTGCAAGAAATTTATCATATAATTCTTGTGTAACAACTCCTCTTATCTCACAGTCTTGGAATTTATCATTACAATTTTCGGCTGGACAATTTACCTCTGGTTCTGTGTTTATTTCAATTACCTTTACAATACAATTTCTACAAAAACTATGAAGACAATTCCTTAAAATAATTCCAGCACCTATCTGTATATCATCTCTACAAATAGAACATACAAATTCCTGTTTATTAAAAATAATATCTTCACGTTGTTCCAATTGTAACAATTTTTTATATTCCTCATCATTAAATTTTTTTTTGTTTTTGAAAGCGAAATTTTTATTAATTGCATTGCATACTTCACATTGATTTGTGTTAAAATTGAAATTTTCAACGGTGCATGTTGGACAAATCCATTTATCTTGTTTGGAATTCCCACAATTTTGACAAAACTTGGATTGCATTGGGTTGCTGCATGTACATTTTTTACAATTCCACTCATTTCGATTTGGTATTGTCATGGGCATTTTAATGCGTTGGTCCTGTTGTTGAACGTTGCCACATTTATCAGTTTGATGGATGCCCTAAATATTATAATTAAAATATTGATGTTGGTTAAAGTTGTTTTTTAAGATTAGTATTTTCGAACTATTACTTACACCGCATAGAATACAATTATATTCCTCACAAACTGGACAGACATAAATATTTTTATTATCAAGTTTCGATATCAACCAAAAAGCTTCACATCCAACTTTATTACAAAAAATTAATTTTTCGTCTGTATCATCGTTGTTCAGAGTTTTTTTGATATCAAACAACGCATTATTCTTTTCATTTTTGATTTCCAATTCGAAAATTCCAAATTTTTCTGATTCTGAAATTTTTCTGAAATCTGATTCCTGCAAATATATATGTTTTACTAAAACCGACAGTTGGTGGATAATCGGAGCTTCTTAAAATGAATGGGGATAAGTCACAGAATCGTCCGTCACCCTAACGAGTCACTGCACCTAATCTTCTCTTATCTAACTGGTAGTGTTGAATGAAACCATAAATTAAAAAATTCAGGAATAAAGATAACACTAGTAATACAAAAATGTAACACCAAAAAGCAGGAGGTGATGAAGTAGGAATTTTGAAGATTGTTTCATATTCGTAAATGTAAGCGCACACCTTGATCTAGAAGAACTAGACCTGGAAGCAACTAACTAGGTGATTGTTTTGCTGTTCAACCGATGGCTTTAACTTCGATTTGTTTAACAAGTCACAACCATCAGAGATAAAAAATTACTTTACTCATCTTCATGTCACTAATACCGACTACAGAATGCAGAACTGAACTAGCATCAATCAAATCAAGCTTAAAAAAAACCTACACTGACTGGAAACATTTTCTTATTTGTTTGAAAATGTTTTCAGTAAACAGCTTTTATCATTTGACGCTAAACATTGTCCCTAAATAATAAAAATCCGTACCTATTACAACCATCGTAAAAACTTTTTTAAAAAATCAATCTCCAATGTTTATAACATATTTACCTCCCTGTGTCAAAAAATACTAGACCAAGACTTCCAACATTCGGTTGAGAAAAACTTGCGAAGCTAGTGTTTATTCCGGAGCCAATATCGATAAGACAACTCAAAAAAAGGTTAAATTGAATCCTTGGCGCGATTCATGTCAGAGTTCTCACTCTAATGTTGAAAGGAAAAAACAGAAATTAGTACCCGGTTCTATAGATACTGCACCAGCGAATATACCTTGTATTCAAAGGAACGCTAAAAATGGAACCTATACATACACTTTTGGAAAGAACGCGATCCCCAACAAACGAACTGTGGCGTCTATAGGTTCCAAGGAACATCAATGTAAAAAAAAGTTCCTTGAGTAAGTTGGGTTCAAATAAATCTGATCAGGCCAGCAATGATCTTAGCTAATTTGAACCGCTTTATCCGAAAGTGTTCATGAGATTGTGTTGATTCTGGAATCATATGCGAACACCAAAAAAAAATTCATTTCTGCGATCCTCTTAAACAAAGTCTGAATGTTTTTCCTTACCGGAATTTATCTGTTAATTTAATTGACAGCTGTGCAAATATCTTCTTTCATCTTTCCCATAGACCATAACGAAGTTCGAAAGTTCATTTTAACACCTGAATACTTCACAGGTGATAACAATATATTACCAGAAATGTAAAGCAAGCTGTTTCGGCATTCCAACAATAACCACTTAAGTCTCGTAATAGTGAGTGATGCCAACGCTTATCAAACCCTATGGAAGAGTAGCAACATATCTCCTATATGTTTTTGTAGTATTGCAATACACCCAATAGATGGTCTCTTTTGATTAAGACCTCTCTAAATTGTATCCGTAATGGTGTAGAGGGAAGATGTGGAGCTGTGTCCTAAAGCCATGTTGTATGAGATCTTCTTGCAGTGTTGAGAGTATGAGGGAGTCAATCAGTTTAGCAATTGGTTACAATAGTGAAATTGGTCTAATGACGGTGATTGATTTACCAGTTCTCTTGGTTTTAGTATAGGTATTACTGGGCCGCCCGTTCACGGGTTTGGAATTTCTAAAACAATTATTGAATGGTTTAACAGACATGAGTTCTGATGTATGCTATACTGATAGATCTACATGCTTTAACATTATTGGCGATAGACCACGTGGTCCAAAAGTTTTAAAGGTCTTTGTGGCTTTAGTTGCTCGTTAACATCATCTTCAAGGAAATGCCAAACACGCGGTCTTCTGCTAATAACTTAAGAATGCTTCTTCGAGTGTTGCCTGAATTGAAACTAGACTGTTCTATGTGTTTTCTTCACTTATCGCGTATGTGTGGATTAACGACTTTATTTTTGTTATTTCTGAATTTATCTGTAACTTATGCTGTATAAGGTGTTACTGTTATTAACCTGAGTTCTATTGGCTATTGTGGAGCAACAAAGCGCTACATAGCACTTGTTTTCGGTTGTTGGTGGATGGATGGCGAATTCGTTAGTGTCACAAACGTCAAGGTTTTGCTACTGATGTTGCATATTGATTGGTGTCATAACTCATACTGTGCGTGAACTTGGATTTAATTATATTACCATAGACTCCATAAGTAAAGACTGCATAATGAAGTAATAATTTCAAGTTGTTTTGCTGTCTGTCTAAGTGCTTCCATTCTCGTTTTAGAGTACAATCGGTTGACGAAGGAACCATCTTCGTCATACGTTAATGACTGAACTAAATCACTAACCAACTAAATACCTAAACACTACATGAATGGTTTAAAAGCAGCAAGCTTAAGTAACGCCTACATTAACACTTCAAATATAATGAACATCAAATGTATTCAAAGCTAAAAACCGGAGAAACGGTAACTAAAGGGTTTTCCAATTTGAGTGATATGATTTCTAAGTGACGTTTCGGCCATTTGTAGTATGTCATGATCTATCATTTTTTTTCATTGTATTCAGTAATGTTTACAATTTCATCATGGAGAGATATACGCAAGAACAACGTTTACAAATTATTCAATTTTATTATCAAAATAATCGTTCTCTAATTGCAACTTTTCGTGCGCTTTTGCCATTTTATGGTCGTAATAATCGTCCAACTGTGCACGCTATTCGTCGAATTGTTGCAAATTTCGAGCGTTCATTTTCTTTACATAATGTTCAAGTGCCAATAAGACAAAGAACCGCTCGAAGTAATGAAAATATTGCTGCCGTTCAGGCAAGGGTTGCTAAAGAACGCAATTTGTCTATTCCAAGACGTTCTCAAGAATTGAGACTGTCTCAAACCACAACCTGGCGAATTTTGAGAAAGGATTTGGGCTTGCATCCGTATAAAATTGTTATCACTCAAGAACTGAAGCCATTGGACCACCGTAAACGTCGTGAATTTGCTGATTTTGTCTTGGAACAACTTGAAAACGATAACGGTTTTTTTAAGAAAATCATCTTCTCCGATGAGGCTCACTTTCATCTGAGTGGTGCGGTAATTATTCATGAACAACCATTACATTCACCTAAATTGACAGTTTGGTGTGGTTTTTAGTCTGGTCGAATCGGTCCGTACTTCTTTCGAAATGAAGCTGGTAAGTGGTAACACCGTTACTGTCAATGGAGAGCAGTCGATGATAACCAACTTTTTATGGCCGAAATTGGGAGAAGTTGATCTTGACAACATCTGGTTCCAACAAGACAGGGCTACGTGTCACACAGCACGTGCAACAACCAAATTATTGCGAGAAAAGTTTGGAGATTGGATTATTTCAAGAAATTGTGACATTGAATGGCCTCCAAGAAGTTGTGATTTAACACCATTAGACTATTTCTTGTGGGGTTATTTGAAGTCATTGGTCTTTAGCAATATACCAGACTATCTTCAAGCTTTAGAAGTCAATATTGAACGTGCTATTCATGACAAACGACTTGATTTAGTGGAAAGTGCTCGAAAATTGGGTTCATCGAATTCGTTCCTGCAAAAGAAGTCGTGGAGGCCATTTGAATGATGTTGTATTCAGAACTTAATTGTATCGATTGTACTTTAATAAAAACATTTGAATTTCCTTAACAATTAGCGTGTTTTTTTTTTTAAAGAAATCATATCACTCAAATTGGAAAACCCTGTACTAGTTGTAAGTTCATGAGGCACAACAGAACATAAGAGACCTGCAAAACGGAACGGATATCTGATCTCCCATAAAGCAGTAACAAAGCGCCTGAATTTGAAAATGGCACCTTAAGAGCCGTTACAACAATAAATGTTATAAAAAAATTCTTTCATTATGTTAAATTCTTACCTGCATAAAAGAATTGCAACGGTAAGTTCCATTTGTAAACGGACAGAATTGATTTTGATTTAAATTTGGATCAATAAAATTAACAAGACATTTAGAACAAAATATATGATGACATAATGTCAAACGTATCATTTTATTCATATTGAAATTTTTAAAACATTTCTGGCATTGGCACATGTCTTGCGATACTTTTTGTGATATATTTCCTGTAACAAAAAATTGATTTATGTTTTGATATTTTATATGTCCATGTAAGTTGTAACATACCTTTTGTATTTCTTTTTTCGTTACCTGTTGGAAAATTTCCATTTGATTGACTGTTATTGTTTTTTCTTCCTTTGTTTCTGGTTTGAATAGAACGATTATTCCGATTATAATCATTTTCGTTCTTTTGATTATGTGATTTCTCCAATATCTCAATTTTCAGTTTTAATTCATTTATTACGCTCTGATCGATATTTGATGAAGGTGATATATACTCGTTTCGTGGTGGGTCATATCTTTGAAAACTAGGTTCTCTATTTAAGTTATAATTTGTATTTACTTGAAACGATTCATATTCAATCGGTCTAAACGGTGAGTTTTTGAGTTTAAAATCAGGAAGAATATTAGGAAACAGTTCTAACGATGGAGATGTTGGCATGGTAGCACAATCATCTAGATCTATAAGTGACCTCGTTTTTTCTACATCGGTTACTCTTTCGGCCACGCTTATCCTAGAATTATTATCAACGAAATAAGGTGCGCTCGAAGAAAATGTTGATTTCAAATCTACTGTGACATCGTTTAGTTTCTGTAATTGACGATTATCATCTTCCATAGAATTAACTACAGGAACAAAGTGATTATTTTCCTTAAATGACACACGAGGTTCAACATTCTCCAATCCCAAAATATATTCCTCGAACTCATCCGATTGACTATTTTGTTTCATATATTCAAAATTACTAGAATTTTCTTTTCCAGAAACACTTGTTTTAAAGCCAGGTTGTTGGTTATTATATATAATTATTTCTTCAAAAAATTTATCTGCAGTTACAATATATTGAGCTGACTCGGCATCATAAAAATTGTTTTTTAAGTATTCGTAAACATTGGATGGTGTTGAAAAAGGATTCTAAAACAGCAAAAAATATAATGTTATTACAACATATTGTGACGATTATAGAGTACGATGTAACAAAAAAAACATAGTTGTGGAAAATATTCGTTAGAGAAAACAGTTCATAGCACAGCAAAAATCGTGAACCTATAACGCCATTTTAAAATCCTATTGTTTGCTCGTGATAAGAGCATGATTTTTTTGTACTAAAAAAAGTATTAAACTCACTTATTCATCATGAAAAAATCAACTTTTTTCCTAGTTTAAAATGTCAAAATGGGTTGGTGTCAGTGTAACACATCAATTCTTCGTTTTTTACCTCTCTGCCTATAAATTGTTTATAAACTAACTTGGAGTTATTCAAATTTAATTTATAGGCAATTTATGATGTGTTGCACTGCATACAAGTGTGAAAAGGACAATTCATGTGTCGATAAAACTATTTTATTTTGGTGTTTACGCTTTTTGTTTTGTTTAGTCTTACAGTTTTGTGATAAATTCGGTTTTGTGTTTTTGGGATAAATTTATCTTTTGTGATAAAAATTATTTGAAATAAAAGTGATCTATAGAGATTGACGCATAAATGCACTTTTTTATATTTTGCTGTTCGGCCTGGTTTGACATAATATTCAACGAAGTGAAGTAGTTGGAAACAAGTTTGAATACAGTCCTTAGTTTCTTATTTTTCGCCCTCAGATATTTTAATTTTATTTTAAAAATGCGTGGTCGATTTTGTTATGTTTTATTTTATTTCGCTCAAAAGAAAAGATGAATAAAATCTATTTTTTTCTAACTATCCAATTCCGTTATACATTTTTTTGTTTGTTTCTTCCTGGTTAATTTTCGTCCAGCCTGTATCGTTGTTTTATAAGAAAAAAAAGTTTTGGAAATTTTTTTTACACCCAAAATATTTAAAAATGTACAATTGAGCAAACAATTGAATTATTCTTCTGATCTCAGAAACTACAAACGAAGTAGATGATTATAGTTGTTTTTTTGTTTGTAGCTGTAATAAATATCTCATAAATCAGTAAAATAGGGGATTCCTCTATCACAAACAGTGATAATTTGGATAAGTCAAGTATACAAGATTGTTATAAATCGTTTGTAATTTAAGTAGTTATATTTTATGTAATTTTATTTTATGTCATAAACATACGCATACTATATTCGGGTTCCAATTTCACATAAATCGTTAATCAACATACATTATTTTCGACCAATGAATGACATATCGGGTTTAAACACTGACATTTGTGTGGTTATAAAAACGCACGTAGAACTTGAACTGTCGGTTTTTTATTTAAAATGTCGGGACGACATGAGTGGGAAGTTCACTCATTATCGATAGCCTGCAGCAACACCGAAATGTCGTCTAGTCACCGGTGTGAAACCACAACATATATGCAAATTCAATCTGACATCGTTTTGTGCTGTATTTAAGTAGTGATAGTATACACGTTAAATTATTTTTTTTTAATAAATTTTAATACATATTTACTGATTTCTTATACTAAGTTCACACCATGGTAAAATAATAGAATAGCAAATAGCTATTAAACTATTACGATATAAACGGATATAATAATTCTTTTTTACTATAACAGATAGTTATTTGATATTTTAATTTTGATCAATAGTATAATAGTAAAATAGAGAAAATTGTAGCCGTCAAACCGTAAAATCTAAAACACCGTCATGCGATTGTAAAAATGGATTCTATGATAAAATATCATACGAAAAAATCACACACGAAAGAATATCACGTTGAAACTATCACAGCAAAAAAGTCACACTATACGAAAAAATCACATTATGAAAATATCAAATCCTAAAATCACACACACCAAAATATCACATGATAAAAGCCCAGTCGAGAAATATCACATCTTAAAATAACACGCGAAAAAATATCACAACTCATTTTCTATTGATCTCATTCCATTATTTAGAGATCCCAGTTTCTTTATCCTTTATCACGAAAGTCTTGAATTAAGTCATCACACCAGCGTTGTCTGGGTCTTCCTCTCCGACGAACACAAGTTGGACTTCTTTTTAATTCTTTTTTCTAATGGAGCCCTTTTGCATGTCCAAACAATCTGATCCGGTTGGATTTAATGAATTTGATTACATCGCAGCCAAGAAGTCATTGACCGATTTCATGATTCATTCGGATTCTGTACTGAGTTTCAGCAACTTTAAATTAAACATAAATTGTTCGTTTGTCCTTCCTCTCTGGAGAGGAAAGAAGTGTTGGATATTAAAGGGTTGCTCTGATAACGAACGGATCGTACAAAATTATTCGATATAAAGGTTATGCTCTTAATCTGATTATACACTACCTGCGGTCCCATCTTATAACTAACACTCGAAACCCTAGGCTGATTTCAAGATTATTCGAGGCCAGTGAAGAGTTCATATAAAATTGCATTTTACAGAAATTGGGGGTTAGTCCTTCACACAACCCAAATTTTCATGAATGGGTTTGTTTTGATATTAAAGCATCAATAGTCAGTCCTAAATTACGTACAGTAAATAAAATAGCTATGCGATTACAAGGCTCCCGCAGCCCGCTGAAGATTCAAATTTTAAAAAATGGAAAATTTTCGCTAAAAGAATAGAAATTTATCCATTTAAGCGATTTGAGATTCATTGGCAATTGGCATAGTCTGAAGTCGAACTACAAATTTTTAATATTTTTCGCAAAATGTTGATCCAAATGTTGTTGAGAGGCAATCAAAAGATCATTTTGCTAGAATTCATATCAGTAAAAAAAAATTCTTGTCAAATTCTTGCAATCCACCACGAGTGAGATATATTTAGGAAATAAGTTAAACTTTATTTTATCTTGTTAGTTTTTATAAATATTATCACCAGCAGTGAATTAAGATGAAATCGAATCAAACAAAATTTAACACCTTTTCTCATTTAACTCGTGAGTCAGTAATTGTACAAACAATCAAACTATCGAGATAAATATCATAGCACAATACATAGAAAATTCTTTGTCTCAACTTCATATAAATGGAATTCCTGCAGGCATACATATAATCTCGAATGTTTTCATTAAAAACAAGCCATCAACATCTCAGGCACATGTTGCGGGACCTAGAGTTTAAATGGTATCCCATGCAAGAATGTACAACTGCTCCAGTAGTGGTCCATTACTGACAACCAGTAAGGCAACAATGACAGAGTACCGGCAAACATGAATTGTCCATTAACATCATTTTACTTGATGATAACTTCGGACAGCTGCACTTCTTGGACCAGAGAAGAAAATCAGCAATGGTCGAATAAAGAAAAACAATGAATTTTATAGTGTTTTTTTGAACAATTAAATTCAAACAATTAAATGGATTTGATTCAATTTCGACATCTAATTAATTATTTGGTATTTTGAAAATGAAAAGACCTACAATGAATGACATCAAATTTTAAACTAATGAGAAACCATAAAACAATCTTATGGAAATTAAATTCAATTAAATAATAGTAGCCTTTGCCTTTTTAGTATTCGAGAGAAGGACATGCGCTCCAGTTTGAATTTACTGTTTTTTATATAATCAGAGCGAAAATGCAATCAAATTTTTATAAAATACTATCAAATTTATTTCAGCATTCAATACAATCAAATATATTGTTTTATTGTGTTCCGCCACATTCACGGTACAGAATAAAATTAACAGCTGTTTGGTTTATTCTATTAAGACTAATAACGTACACAAACATAGGCGTAAAAAAACAGAAATAAACCTATATTTATAGTTCTCGGAAGGATAAATATTGTTATAATTGTGATGGAAGTTTTTCGAAGTTTGAAGTATATTTTTATTGAAGCTTGATGGGTATTACTGAGGGATTTTTCCTTAAAGAAACGGGAAAAATCGGGTATTTACGATACGTCAACGGGAAATTCATTTTTGAAAATCTGGCATCACTGGACCATACAAGGTTATACATCTTGCCTAGTAACGGACCAATAATGATGAACAGTACTGGCCGAGTAGTGGCAACCATTAAAAAAAAATATAAAATATTATCATATGTAAACTTAAATAAATTGAATACAAAATAATTAAAATAAAATAAAAATTTCTAATGAAAAACAATTTAAAAACTTATACCAATTTCATCAAATTTATCATAGTCTTTCAGTTGATAAGTGATAACTAAACTATAGGTGAAATTTTTCAAACTATGTATATATTTTTAAAATGGATACTACTCTAGTGTATTTTAACCCAATGACATAGATCGGCTAATTCGTGGTTGCAGTGCTGGCCCAATAACAATAGCCCAATAATGTTAACCACTCATGGCTCAGTGCTTGACATGAGTGCATTCAAAGGTAACTATATACTGGGTCTTTTTTCTAAACCATAGAACGGCCGACGAGTGGTTCTAGTATTGGCCCAATAACAATAGCCAAGTAATGTTAACCATTAGTGAACCAGTACTTGACCGTATTTCAGTCTGGGAAAACCTGCTTGGGATATGTGTGTTGATGTGACACATACTATAATTCCTATTACAAAATAACTTTAACTAAAATAAAAATTATTACATATATTACTTACACTGAAAAAAACATGTCCTATTTCCAATCGAAATGCAATTGTCTCAACTTCACCGTGCGGTCACATATGGCGAATCAAACTACGAAATTGCTTCAACAACTCTACAATTATAAATCGATGAAGTTGAGACAATCACACGAAACATTTATGTGAAAATAAAATATGGTTAAATTAATCTCAAATACTTAAACTTTAAAATGAAAAATTCATGATATAAGGCCAAAGAAAATGATTTTCAGGGAAATAGTTATTATCTTTATTCAACTACTGTTAAATTGGATATAACACTTTATATTTTAAATAAACCTCATTCTGTTGTTAGGAAAATGTTATCGTGTAGTTGTCCCGATCACAGTGAAATTGTTTGCAAATAAATTTTCTTTGCATGAATAATCAACCGCCAACTACGAGATGAGGTTGTCATGAACTTCAATTTTTTTTTCAGTGTAGGCTTACCACCTTTGAATTTTTCCAAAAGCGTATACATATATATTTTGAAATAAAATAATTAAAAGAATTTTTTTTCCTCATATGTTTTATTTATTTTATAAGTTAATTGGAAAAATATGGAGGGGCTAAAATCTCACAGCTCTGAGATATCAAGACTTCGGTCTGGGTTAGTAATTTTGATATAGTTTTCGGCAAAACTTTTATGAGGACATGGTTTTTAGTTTTGGGCAGCGATGTACATATATCAAACATAACTTTTTGTTACTTTTGTTAAAAATACATGTACTTTAGTATTTTTTATCTCTGTTTAGATGTGTATTACAAAACTAACACGAAACATCAATATGTTGTCGGAAAATTATAACTGATCATAAATTAACATAATTTAGTGAAAAGATTATACAATCAGCAAACTACTCAAAAACCTCTCCATTTAGCGTTTCAAGAAAATATTTCAAAATCACAAATTCATATTTCTTTCAAAATTCCAAAAATATTGTAAAAATTAAATAAAATCAAAAAATCAAACTTTTTTCAAACAAAATTCCAAAAATATTCCAAAAACTATTGCAAAATCAAAGATTAAAACTTTTTTCAAAAACTCTAAAAATATTGCATAAATTATAACAAAATCGAAAATTGTAACTTTTTTCAAAATTATAAAAATTATAATAAAATCAAAAATTTAAAATTTTTCAAAATTCTAAAAATATTCCAAAAATTCTTACAAATCAAAAATTGACACTTTTTTCAAAATTCTAAAAATATATATAAAATATAAAATTTTTTTTCAAAATTCTAAAAATCTTCCAAAAATTAGAATAAAATCAAATATTTAAACTTTTTCTAAACTCTAATATTATTCCAAAAATTCTTTAAAATTCAAAAATTCAAACTTTTTCCAAAATTCTAAAAATATTGCAAAAATTATAACAATATCAAAAATTGAAAATTTTTCCAAAACTATAAAAATTATAATAAAATCAAAAATTTAAAATTTTTCAAAATTCTAAAAATATTCCATAAATTCTTACAAAATCAAAAATTGAAACTTTTCAAAATTCCAAAAATATTTCAAAGACTATCACAAATTCAAAAATTTCCATGTTCAATTATATTTACGTAAGCAAACCGCAAAATTTTTTTTCCAAAAAATTATCTAAAAAAATAAATGAAATCATATTTTTGACATACTTGACAATATTTTTTTGAAAAACTTATAATGCAATAAAATTCTCAATAATAATTTCATGTTCATTATACATTTCATTTCAAACATTTCATTTCGAGCCCCTTCCTTCAAAAGGTAAAATGCACGAACGAATTAATCCTGCCCGGAGAGACGCTGCCATAAACTTGAACAAAGACCTGAATAAAGTCGCCGACTGGGGTGACCAAAACCTTGTCAATTTCAACTCCACCAAAACACAGCTGTTGATTGTTTCCAGATTAAAGACCGAGTTCCCCAAAGATATTTTATTTAGTATGTGTGATGAACCAATGGGTGAATGTAAAAGCATTCGTTTATTGGGTGTCACAGTTTCAAATGACCTACTCTGGAACGATCATGTAATGGCGATGGCAAAAAGCGCGTCTAAAAAACTCGGCCTCCTAAATAGATGCAAAAAATTTTTTACTCCATACCAATTGCTCCATGTTTATAAGTCCTATATTCGTCCCTGTATGGAGTACTGCTGTCAAGTTTGGGGTGCTGCCTCTGTTTCCATTTTGGCCCTCTTGGACTCTGTTCAAAATACGAGCTATACGAATTGTGGGTGATCGAACTTTGACATCAAAACTTGATTCCCTACAACATCGTCGCACTGTTGCTGACCTCGTTGTTTTTTACAAATATCGTCATCAGCAGTGCTCAGATGAAATCAGCGGCATCATGTCTCAAACTTATTCTTACCCCCGTTCCACTCGGCAATCGGCTGCTGCAACCAGTGAAACGGTAAAGATCCCGCGCTGTCATACTGGCAGATCGCAGAGAGACTTCTTTGTCCGAACTGCGTACAAATGGAATAGTTTGCCGGAACACTTAGTCTCAGGTGACTTCAACCCGCAGATGTTTAAAAAAAGCGTTAATCTACACCTTAGAACGCCAGTTGTTGTGGGACCCAGGTTTAGACCTAGGTCTTAAAAGGTATTTATGTGTTGTTGTGACACATATTCTAAACCCTATTACACAACACATTTTATTAAAAAAAAAAAAAAAAAAAAAATACAAATAACTAATTTTATTTTTTCCTAAAAAAAGAAATGAAAATCATTCTTTTGACACACTTGACATTATTTTTTTGACTAACTTATAATTCTCAATAATAATAATAAAATTTCATGTCGTACAAATAATTAATTTTATTTTCCAAAAAATTGGGTAATAAAATATATAAAAATCTTTCTTTTGACACACTTGATAACATTTTTTTGACAAACTTATAATGCCATAATTCTCAATAGTAATAATAAAAGTTCATATCATACAAATAATCAATTTTATTTTTTTACAAAAAATTGGGTAAAAAAATAAATAAAAATCTTTCTTCTGACAACAATCTTTTTTTGACAAACTTATAATGCAATAATATAGATTTTGGTCTCACATACCAATCCCGACAATCAAGCTTTCTCCAAATTCAATGTTCCTACTCGTCATCACTTAAAAAGAAAGTTTTTAAAGCAAAAAATTGCAAATTTCCTTGATTTGACACACTTGATGATTTTTTTTGACACACTTCCGGTACAGTTATCGAACACATCGTCCTTTCGGCTCTTTCCATTGAGTAAACCTATTTTTAGAAAAAAAAAATTTGAAATCCGTCCAGTGGTTTTCTAGATTTCGTAGGTTGTGACGGCCGACGGCAGACAGACATACATTTTTTTGTTTTGCTTTTTTAGAATCAGTAGGTCCTAAAACGTCGAGAAATGCCATAAAAAGTGTGGTAAGAATTTCACTTTTGGCTCATGAATGCAATACTTAGGTCTTTCAGACCGAAGTAAAACGATAACAATATAAACAAAATAAATATATTAAAAAAATTTCTTACTTTAATTGACTAAATAACATATAATAACATAGTTAAGAATTTTATAAATAGTAACCAAATGGTATAGGAATGAACCAAATTTTTAATGTAAAGCTTTAATTTTGTATTTTTTGTTCGATTTTGCTGCTTCGATAAATTTTTTGTTAGACATCGTTTTTCTTAATAAAATTTGCAAATTCAGTGCAACTCATCTGTAATTTAAATGCTTAAATAATTCTGATTTCACCATATCGGTATGAAGCCTTTTGATTTGTAAGTCCATATATTTCCCCATCACGCTAAAAATGCGTTCAACAAAACAATTAAAATTATTAACTGGCCTGCAAACACAAATTTGCAAATTTTAAGTCATTCAAGTGCGTTTGTGTTGATTTTAAAATATTCAGTCCACTTTTCTCTGCAATTCATTACAGTTAATAAGGGAAAAATTCATTTAGGATACGTATTTATGAAAATAACTGAATTTAACTATTTATAACCAAAAAAGCGTATATTTTTGAATATTTTCAAAAAACGTACGTATAGCGTATTCACAAATATTTTTGATAAAAATAACGTATTATACGCTCCAAAAACGTATAGGTGGCAAGCCTAATATTACTATGCAATTTTTCAGAAAAATTCATGTTTTCTGCCATCATCATTTGCCTGTACAAACTAATAAAAAACTGCACAGTCGTTGTTGAGGCTTTTAAACAAAATCAGGAACATGATCATGTAGAAGATGCAGATAGGCAATGCTGAGTGAAATTATCATGAATGAGAATTCCATCAAGGCAGACACTTACATATGGTAGCGCAAATTTATGCAAAAACTAGAATTACCTATTCATTGGCTATGATCGAATATCGTTGACAGCGATCTTAATAGATATTTAAAATATTATGCCTGTGATAAGTGACTGGTTGGTGCAATATTTTAGTAACACTTACATGAAACAAAAACATTTGAAAGAAGTTTTAGCCTTTTATTTTGGTTTTGTTGGCGAAATATCTCAGTTCGGGGAATCAATACCAATTTTTTGTAAAAAATATTGAACTGTAAAAATTATTATAATTGAATGCTCAATCTACTCAGGACTTAAATTTAAATTTGTATTTCAAATTTCTCAGAACAAGTTTTCCATTGGCACAGTTTGAGTTTATTTAGAGATGATTCGCCAATGTTTACTAACAAAATAGCAACACTAAAAATTTGAATGTTACAATTTTGATTTTTGAATGCATTAACCTTGCACGGCTACACCTCCACTATATCTAAATTCTAAACTCTTGTTTGATAATCATTATTTGGATTTTTAGAATTCTTGGCAAACGTGGTCTACAATCTACAGATACAAACGATACGAAAACGGTATTCAAAGTTAGTTACAGCTCCATTATCACTCAAACTCAACGTTTTTAAGCAAAAACAGTTGTTTTGAGACACTTAATGGTTTTTTGACACTTTCAATACAGATTTTGAGCCCATCGTGTTTTTGAACCATCGCATCAATCAAGCATATTTTTGGAATCAACATATTTTAAATTCGCTGTTTTCGCGGATTCGTTGTCCAGACGAACGGTCGGCAAGCAGGCACATTTTGGCGTATTTTTAATTTTTATAACTAAAAAAAATCGAGAAATATAAAAAAGTGGAATATTAGATTGTGAAAATTTGAATCAAATTACATATTAAATTCATATCAAAAGAAAAAGGATAAAAGAAGCAAAATTAATAATTACCTAATTAGGATATGTTATTTAATTATTATTATATTACTGCAACTACATAGGCTTCTATTGCTTAATTTATCATGTTTTTCACACATTTGAATGTTTACACTTTACAGGTTAGGGCTATAAATAAGTTAGACTTTGCAAAAAAAAATAAGTTAGTTATAAAAATAGTTAGTATAAAAATATTTATGTATATTTTAAATAAATTTAAAAAAATGGAATAACAATTGAAAAATGGAAGCAATCCAAAAAAAAAAATGGAAAATTGGAATATGGAATTACTAAGGGCAACCGGAGGAAAATCCAGCGGTTGTAACAGGTATTTATAAATTAAAATGCCTTGTGACTTAGCAGCATTAAGTTTCAGTTTGTTCTCAAGAGACCACTTGTATAATCTTCATTAATCTTCATTGATTATGATTTTATCTATACATTCATTTTTATTTACTATTTTGTCACATATGTATAATTGCTAATCATCAGCATATGGTGAAACCTCGAAAATCTAAGGCGTGAAAAAATGTCATTTATGAATAAAATGAGAGGCCCAAGCACACAGTCCTGCGGGCAAGTGGCATGACATCATAGAGAACACCAGACACTTCAACTACGTGCGACAGTTTGCGGATTATTTCATGTATTATGGAATCGAATGCTTTGGAAAAGTCAATCAAGATAAGCATGGTGAATTTAAACGTATCTAAATGCCGACGAATATCATCTTTAATGTGCAGCAACGCCGATGCTATACTATGACCAATTCTTTATGCAGATTGAAACTCACAAAACATGTTGTTATGCTCTAAATACTCAAAAATTTGTTTTTTAATCACTATCTCAAAAGCTTTTGATATTGTTATTAAGGTACTAATCGGACTAAAGTCAGAAAAGGGTGTGGAGCCTTTTAACTTTTGGAATTGCAGTTATTTTAACAATTTCCCTATTTTTAGGAAAACATGACCGAGTAATGCAGTTATTAAAAACATTTAGAACGTCATTTGAAATTTCGGGTAAGATAAGTTTAATAAATTTAAGCGAAAGACAATCCAAGCCAACCGCCTCAGATTTGAATGAGTATATAAATGAAGGTAACTCAGCATTAGAAATATTTTCAAAATTCAATTGCGGAGCATCATCATCCATTTTTGCAAAATGCATAACCGTTGACTAAGTTGATTCCAAATTATTATTGGCTGGCTTACAATAATATGCATTTAGATCATTAGGCAAAAACGCGACAGTGAATTGAACAAATTCCAAAACTTTGGAAACTTCAGGATCAAGTTTTTCATTCAAAAAATTATTTTGGGATTGACGCTTTAAAAGATTTACCCTATTACAGAAATTCGTATAAATATTCATCTTTCTTGGGTACGAAATCTTTCCCATTAAAGAGAGGAATGTGGGGATATGATTGGCATTATATTTTATTTATTTATTTATTTATTTATACTTTAAAGAAATCGATTCAGTTATTAACATTTATGATTTCAACATTATTATAATTTTATAAGACATAACAATAAAGATAAATAACAAAACCTTAACAATATTTACAAAAATTGGAGAATAATAAAAAATAAAAAGAAACTCAATGAAAAAACAAAATACACAGATAAAATAAAACATGTACATTTAAGAGCAAATTTAAAAAGGTAAATTTTAACAACTAATAATTTAGAAAAAAATTTTTTGAAACGGTTTTTCAGCTGACCCTTAGATAAGTTAAAATCAAACAGTTCTTCAGCAATATAGAAAGATTTGATTAGTCTATTTATGGGATCGTTATCCCCATAGTTTGTGGAATGATGTTCCAGGTCCAGAAGATGATGATGTTGCAAAGATTTAACCGGAACATGGAAGGATATTTTTTCTAAAATTGTCGGTGCATCGATTATGTTTAATAGAATGTTACTGATAAACATAGCATCTAACAATATACGTCTATTTTGAAGGCTGCAAATGTTGTACTTTTCACATTTGACCTTATATGGTGGTAAACTGGCAACATTTTCATGGTAGGGTAAATTTCCGTCGTAATGCCAGCCATCTTTGTATAAAAGAAATATTAAAAATTTATTTTGAATTTTTTCTATTCTTTTGTTATGGTTTGCGTAATATGGGCTCAAGACAACAGATGCGTATTCAACTTGAGATCTAATATATGCAAAATATAGTGAGAGAAGTGTTGATGTGTCGGAAAATTCACCCGTCCATCGTTTAACAAACCCAAACAGTGAATTGGATTTGGCAATGCATTTATCTATATGGATTGTAAAGTTCATATTAGTTGTAAACGTTACTCCTAGATCTACGATTTCGCTGACCCTTTTCAATTCCGTATTGTTAATATTGTATGTGAAATTTATTGGGTTAGTTTTACGGTGAAATGACATTATTTTGCATTTATCATTATTTAATCTTAGTGAGTATTGGTCACACCAATTGCTAAGTCTATCAATATCTTCTTGCAGTTTGTAAGTGTCGCTCTGATCTTCAATTGTACGAAATATTTTTAAATCGTCGGCAAACATGAGTATAGATGAATATTTTATCACTTCATTTATGTCATTGATAAAGATTAGAAAAATCCATGGTCCAAGTGAGACCCTTGTGGAACACCTGAAGTAACATTTATTTTCTTTGACTGTATATTATTGATTGCTACATATTGTATGCGGTCTAATAAATATGAGCTAAACAATTTAATAAATTTGTTAGAGAAACCAAAAGCACGAAGACTATTTATGGTTATGTTATGAGAGATAGAATCAAATGCTTTTGTAAAATCGGTATAAACTACGTCAACCTGGTTGCGTTTTTCGAGTTCATTTATAATATTACTGGATAATTCAACAGGGTTCGTAGAATTTGATCTGCCAGGTATAAATCCATGTTGGTTGAAGGATATATGACGAGCTAAAGTTTCTTGAAAGCTGTTGCATACAACTAGATCAAACAATTTTGGAATAGATGATGTTGTTGATATTCCTCTATAGCAAGTAATGTCGTCTCTTTTACCAGATTTAAAGATCGGTGTTACTTTAGAAATTTTCCATGTATCAGGGAAAACTCCCGTTGATAAGGATAGATTAAACAAGTGGCACAATGGATTAACTAAAACTTCCGCAAATTTTTTTAAGAAACCAGATGGTATCTTGTCAGGCCCACATCCCTCACCAAATTCAAGCAGTGCCATTTTTATATCATCTTCCTTGATAGTTGGTATATTTATATTCAGTGTTTTGTTAGAATTCAAATCCATATTGTGTACATTATTGGTATTTTGTTGGTAAACCGTTTGAAAAAAATCAGCAAACATGTTTACGATTATTTTTCTATCAGATGAACAGTTGCTATTATATGTCATATTTGTCGGATAGCCTTCAATCTGGCGTTTTGATCTAAAATATTTCCAGAACTGTTTTGGATTGGATTTAATATTACTTTGTATATTATCTAGATATAACGTATGTCTGACTTTAAATTGTGTTTGAAATTCTTTACATATTTTGCAAAATATGTCCTTATCACGGACTGATTGACTCTATATCATTTTAACATAGCATATTAGATTTTCTATTTTTTAGGTTTATTAAATGTTCATCAAACCAAGGAGGATAATTATTAGATTTTATTCGTTCCAGTGGTATAAAATTTTCAAAACCTACAGTCAGAATTTCATGAAATTTACTAGAATCATCATTAATATCTTGACTTTTTAGAAGTTCAAGCCACTTAATTTCCTTCAAATATTGATGAAGCCCTTCGTGGTTGGCTTTATTAAAGTTGTAATAATATTCTTGATCTTGAGCAAAAGATTGAGTAATAAGGTTTTTAAATTCAAATACTATTTCCAAGGACTTGTGGTTAATGTCATTTACGACAAATGGATAAAGCGATTCGGTGATACTAAGAAGTTCCGTTTCGTTAGTGAAAATAAGATCTAAATATCTGTTGCGTTCATTGGGTATACTGTTTATTTGTCTAAGATCAAAGCTCGACATTGCATCAACTAACAAGTTCTCAGAATCAGATGTTACATTGCAAGGCAGCATACAATTCATCGTTGGTTCATAGTGCCATATAACTTTTGGCAAATTGAAGTCACCTAGAACTAAAATTAGATCCAAAGGGTTTGTTGTTTTTAAAAATTGATCAATAGTGTTGATGCAGTCATCATAGGATTCAAAACCAGATTGTGGTGGAATATATGCAGCATAAATATACAGATTCCTTTTATTGTTTAAAATAATTTTAACACATGTTTGCTCAATTGAGGAAAGAAGTAAGTTTACAGATGCGCTATTGAGCATAGAATGTACAACAACAAGTACACCACCACCAGATTGCTTTGAACTTGTTGCCAATGAACGGTCACATCTATATACAACGTAATCATTGCCGAAATATTCCTTACTAAGAATACCTGGGTTTAATGATGTTTCACAGATGACGTATATTAAGTAGTTAGTTTGAACTACAAAATTGTAAAATTTTGAAGCTTTTGAAAGCATTCTATTAACATTTTGATAGTATAATGTGCATGTTTGATTGGATACCTTACCTTTTATACTACCTTTATACAACTCAAACTATCCAAACAGATTAAGATGTTTTGATTAAATCGGCTAAAATACATAAAAATCCGTGTTTTTCCAATTTTCTGAAAACGGCATTTTTCACATCATAAAAAATTATGGGACCTTTCAAAATCAACCCAAATAGAATACGATTTAAATCATCCAAATCGAACGAGCCGTTTTTAAGAAACGGTCAACATACATAAAAAAAAAACCCACAATGAAACACAGAACCTCCTCTTTTTTTAAGTCGGTTAAAAAACTAAAATAATTCAAAATATAAATTTAAAAAATAACGAAATTAACGACACATTTATGTCGTTTTCTTTTTGACAAAAAAAGTGATCTAAGAGCAAAAAAGCAGCTGTCAGATCACTTTTTTTTGCATTTCGTATTCTTTTTGTACAAAAAATTGCTCTTTTTTTGATCTGAAAAAATTTTTTCTGAATCTAGATTTTTTGGTAGATCAAGTTGCAAATACAATAAATTTACACAAATACATTTACAAATCTGTAAAGATAGTAAACAAACAAGACGCCATTTATTATTATTGAATTATTATTTTTTAAATAAATGTTTTGTTTAAATCGTATTTTAAATCCAAAATTAATAAAAAATTATTTAATTAAATTCTATTAATTAACAAAAACATTAAATGAGAGTTCACAAACACAACTACAAAACTAGATCAAATTTTTGCATATTCGTTTTGTGAAAAAAATCTTAAAAAAATCACTTTTTCTGCTCTGGCAAAAAGAAAACGACATTAACCAGGCAAGAAACTGTAATCGAAATCGTTTTGTAATCGATAGTTTCGAATTGGAGAAAAAGAGGCATACCTATTGTATATTATCATCTCACTCTAATTCTCACTCTAATTAAAAAATAAGGCGTTTTGACATTTAAAATTACACATTTTTCATTTACGTATTTAGGCCCGCGAAACAAATATTAAATTAAAAATTGTGTATAATATAATATATATCAACAGTAAGTACATTTGTAATGTTATGTATATACAATAAGAAAATAAAATACAATAAGATATACAATAAGAAAATATGTATTTTGTCTAGAATTATTTTAATTTTATTTTCATCATAACATAACCTATAATTTGAAGTTCTAACTAGTTCTTTTAATGGTATTTTATTTTCATTTCAGGCTCACATTTTGATATTTACATCTGTAATTCTAGCAATTATTTCTTTTAATGCCATTTTTTCTCATTTCAGGTTCACATTATTTCAGGTTCATATATAGTTATTTTTTAAGTTTTTATATTTAATTGTAATAAAAATATGTAAAACATGTTTTTTATATTATAATAAATAAATTTATTAATAAAATTATTACAAATATTTTAATTGAAACACAACCAAAAATATAATACTCTAAACTTTTGGTTAGATGTCACCAGTAGTTTCGATTTTGTATCGAAACAGGTTTCGATTAAGTTTCGATTACATGTTCCGATTTGGTATCGATTATAGTTTCTATTTGGTATCGATCACATATTCGCTTACTAGGGCGAACACATTGTTCTAAATGTAATCGATACAGTATCGAAGCTAAATCGAAACATGTTTCGATTATATGATTACATGTAATTGATAGCGCATCGATTACAAATCAATTACGTACTACCTGGGTAGTACGAGATTGAATAAAAATATAATAACATAGACAAATGAATGACAATTGACACACACAATACACATAATTGAATTGTATCGCATACGTTCAAAAAAGATTTGATTTACGGTGCATGCACAATCAAAACCTCCGATATGGAAGCCTAAATTATTTTTAGCACAAAAAAAATCGTGAACTTGTAGCGCCATTTTGAAATTAAAACTCAATATAAAAAAAATTCAAAAAATCGCCATCTGGAAAAATAAAACTCTATATAAAAAAATTTAATCAAAATTACTAATCCAATTTTTTGCATATGGCAATGTTCATTGTTTATTGCAAATGGCGTGAATCAGTAGGTTTGATTACGGAGGTTTTGGCACAATGCATGAGTTTTCTACGCATGAGATTTGAGCAAATTTTTATTTTTTAATATAAATACAATAATTTAAAATGTAGGTAGCTCAATTCTCTATTAAACATGAGGAAAAAGTTACGAAATCTTTAACATTTTCATTGAGAAAAATATACTTCAAAAATAATTTTTTTTTTCTCAAAATAAATTTTCATACAAACTTGGATCTCATGAGTAAAAGTAATTTCATTGTTGTGAATGCACTGTTATACTATTTTGAGGTATCGATACTTTAATAGGAAAAATATTCGTATGTCACTAATTATTCTATTAAACTATCGGCAGTATAACTTTTTATTCTCATTCAAAACCTCCGTAATCATAGCCCTACTGATTCACGCCATTTGCAATAAACAATGAACATTGCCATATACAAAAAATTGGATGTGTTTTTGATTAAATTTTTTTTATATGGAGTTTTATTTTTCCAGATGGCGTTATGGGCATTATGGCGATTTTTTTAATTTTTTTTATATTGAGCTTTTTTTTTTTTTTTTATTAATTAGTTAGACATGTTTAGCACACTAAATATGAAATATTCATTATTTAGACTCTTTGAATATCCGAAGATACCATGTCAACTATAAAGGAAGGAGATGAGGAAAATTGAAGGAATGGGGAAATAGGGATAACTATACTAATTTTTTTAAATGATGCTGGACATTTTCTTTAAATGCCTGGGGGGAAAATTCATCGGGAAATACAGAGGAAGGCAATGAGTTCCATAATTTGGCCAGTCTATTAAAATAGTCGTTTTGGAAGGACACAGTTCTACAACGAGGTATTTGTACAACAAATGGATGGGATAACTCGGCAGCTCTTGTTTGTCGATTATACTGCGCACACGATGGAAGGATGTTTTGAATTTCCTTAGACGAGAATTCGCTAAAGTTATATTTATAGTAGATTGACAATTCAGCTACATTTCTTCTGTGCTGGAGTGAATCAAGCTGGTCCGTTAGTTCGGTATTACCAATCAACCGTATTGCTTTTCTCTGTACAGAGTCTAGACATTTTATTGTTGACTGACAAGCACCTCCCCAAACATGACAGCAGTACTCCATACACGGACGAATAAAGGACTTGAAGATTAGCAAAATTTGCTCGGGATTGAAGAACTTTTTACATCGACTCAAGAATCCTAATTTTTGCATTGCAGATTTAGCGAGGTTGAACACATGTTTATTCCATTTCAGGTTATTTTGAATATCCACTCCAAGAAGTCTAACTGATTCAACCTCACGCAATTCCTCATGGTTTATTTTAATAGGAAAATTTTTATGTCACTCTATTCGTGAAAGACGGTATAGTTTGGTTTTGGATGGATTAAATGAAACAAGATTACGATCACCCCATTCCATTATACGCTCCAGATCTTTGTTGATAGAATCAATTAGCAACTCTCTATCAGTGGTAACTGCAGTATGAGATCGAAATTTAGGAGATGCATGTGATGCATGTAATGTGGTCATCAGCAAAACTGTGGATTGGGTGCACTGTGGAAATAAGTAAGTCATTAATGTATAGAAGAAACAAGGTTGGTGAGAGTGCCGAACCTTGGGGAACCCCAGCATTGGTTGTGAAAATATTGGATGTGATACCATCTAAACTAGCATGAAATTGGCGACCTGTAAGAAAACTATGAATCCATGAGACAGTAAGATGGTCTATGCCATAAGATTTTAATTTAGCTATAAGATTTTTATGCCACACTTTATCAAATGCTTTAGAGATGTGAAATACTGAATGTTTCACCGTGGTTTTCCAGCGATTTGTTCCAGAGATGGGATACGTAGGCTAACAGATAACCTGTTGCATGACTTTACCGTTGAAACCATACTGCTTATCATCAATAATTCGCAACATTTCCAAATAATCTATCAAATTGTAGTTAACATATTTTTCAAATATTTTAGCTAAAACCGACAGAATTGCAATTGGTCTATAATTGTTAGGATCTATCTTACTGCCTTTCTTTGATATGGGTTGAACGCTGGCCAGCTTCCAAGAGTCGGGAAATATTCCGGTTTTATAAGATAAATAGAAAATTTTTGTTAAAATTGGAGCTAGTTGTCTAGCAAAGTTTTTAAGAATGAGGGGTGGAATACCGTCGGGGCCAGCAGATTTGTTGATATTGATGGAAAGAAGCATTTTCCGTACAATATTGCAACGAAAAATAATTGGTTTCATATTCGTTACAATTGGGGGAATGAGTGTAGGAGAATGGGGAGGTTCCACTATGTTTGAGTTTTCTGCGAAAATACGACCCAAAAGATCCGCTTTCTCTTTTGAGTCGCTCACGGGAAGGCGCTACAAGTTCACGATTTTTTTGTGCTAAACATGAGTTAGGCTTCTATATCGGAGGTTTTGTCTCATTCCATACAGCCAAAACCTCCGATATAGAAGCATAACTCATTTTTAGTACAAAAAATATCGTGAACTTGTAGCGCCATTTTGAAATTAAAATTTGATATAAAAAAAATTCAAAAAATCGCCATAATGCCCATAACGCCATCTGGAAAAATAAAACTCCAGATAAAAAAAATTCAAAAAAATTTAACCAAAAACACTAATCCAGTTTTTTGCATATGGGAATGTTCATTGTTTATTGCAAATGGCGTGAATCAGTAGGGCTATGAATTAGAGTTTTATTTTTCCAGATGGCGTTATGGCAAAAAATTGGATGTGTTTTTGATTTTTTTTTTTTTTTTTTTTTTTTTTTTTTTTTTTTTATAGTTCGGTTAATCACTTAGGTTATACACCTCTAATGCTTTATGCACGTGTTAACGATAGGAAAGGAAAGTTAAAAGGTTACTTTTTAAGGACTTGGGATAGGACTGAAGCGATAGTGTTGGTGTACTGCTGATTTAAAAGCTTGGGGATTGTATGTAGCGGGAAAAACATTTTGTGGTAATCGATTCCACCAGTATACGGAACGTGAAATGAAGGAGTTATTATAGCTAGATGTTCTCACATATGGGACCTCCAAGGTATGTGTATGGGAATGTAACGATTGTCTAGTGGCTCGTGGATATCTACGCAATGGTGGTATTAAATCATTAACTTCATTAGAGCATTTGCCGTAGTAGTATCTGTAGAATAGTGTAAGAGCTCCAACCACTCTTCAATGATGCAGAGAATCCATACCCGATGTTATCATTGGATCATCAATCAGTTTCAAAGCACGTCTGTGAACTCTGTCAACAAAATCTAAAGAGGTTTCTGGTGCTGCAGCCCATAAATGGGAGTCGAATTCAAGGATCGGTCGTATATATGCCTTATAGATTGTAGCGATTTCAGATGGAGAGAAAAAGCTTTTACAGCGACGTAAGAAACCAAGTCGTTGGGATCCCAATTTTGCCACGGAAAGAATATGATCATGCCATTTTAGTTTGTGATTGATGTTAGTACCCAACAACTTAAGCGTAGGCGAGTTTATTATTGGTTGTCTGGAAAATGTTGCATTACAGCTATATAGCGAGGTTTTATGGGACAAAACGCACGACTTCGTCTTCAGAGCATTAAATGTCACAAGATTCCGTTTACCCCAATCCAGAATTAATTCAAGATCTACATCCAAGGATTCAACTATATTTCTGCGATGGAAATTGGTAGTTAGACTAGATGGCTGTTTTTTAAAAGAATAGGAATGGAAGATAGTGCTGTCGTCGGCAAAGCTATATACTGGGTTTGTAGTGATAGATAACAAATCGTTGATAAAAATTAGAAAAAGGGTTGGTGATAGAACCGAACCCTGGGGAACACCGGCTTGAATTGGAAATTTATCCGAAATGGCACCATCCAGCACTACTCTGATAGATCTCTGGGATAAAAAATCTTCTATCCAACAAATCAAGGTCTTACAGACTCCAAATGAGATTAATTTATTGTTAAGAGCCCGATGCCAAACTCTGTCAAACGCCTTGGATATGTCAAGGGAAATAATATGGGCCTCACCAAAGTCATGAATTGTTTTACCCCATTTCTCCGTGAGGACTGACATGACGTCACCAGTAGACCGTGTTTTACGAAATCCATATTGGCGATCGTGGAGAAGATTGTTGTTTTCGAGATAAGCCATTAGTTTATAATTAATAATTTTTTCCATGACTTTAGCAAGTATCGAGGTTAATGCAATGGGACGATAATTTGAAGGGTCAGACTTGTTGCCTTTTTTCGGGACTGGTTGAACATTAGTCAGTTTCCACATTGATGGATAAACACCCGCGCTTAGGGATAAATGAAAGAGACTAATTAGTGGATAAACCAGGGTATCCGCGCATCGTTTTAGTACAACAGGTGGTATACCGTCCGGACCAGCAGATTTGCTAAGATCCAGATTAAGCAGTGTTGACCGCAAAATTCTTGGACGAAAGTAAATTTTGTTCATTGTTGATTGAATAGGTGGAATGTACGGCGGATTTATACCGGAATCATCGACAACAGAGTTAGCAGCAAAATTTGCCGCAAGTAGATCTGCCTTCGCTTTGATGTCCGTTACAGGGTTTCCTTGGTTATCCATTAATGGTGGAATAGAAGATTTGATAAAGTTATTGCCAACCTCTCGGATAAAATTCCAATACGATCGGCTGCCTTTTGTGGCTCGTAAGATTTTGCGCTTAGCATTAGAATTGAAAAGAAATTTAGCTTTTTTAAATATAATATGACAGTTGTTTCTAGCCCTGATATAAAGAGATCGACTGCTGGGAGATTTATCACTCTGGTATTTGTCAAACGCCAACATTTTGTTGATTTTGGCTATAGAACATACATCAGAAAACCAGGATTTAGAACCATTTTTCTTTTTCACAATACTGGTTGGAATAAAAATGTTCATTCCCAGTAGAATAATGAACGTGATCAACGCTGTTGCTTGGTTAACATTTTTATTGTGTAGAAGTAAACGCCAATCGATTTCGTTGTAAAATTGGTTCAGTTTCTGCCAATTGCATCTTTTGTAATGCCAGACCTTTCGAGGAGGGGACAATTTTGTGATAGGCGCTCGAGAACTTATTTCAAAATAGGCAGAAACCACACAGTGATCTGATCTGCCAAGAGGAGCATCAACTGAGCAGGTATATTTAGCAAAATGAGTTGTCATGAAAAGGTCAAGTAGATTAGAAGAATGGCTAGCAATATTTGGAATATGGGTTGGCCTATCTACTAGTTGTGTAAGCTGATTAGAATCAGCAAGAAATTTAGCATATTGACCTTCTAATGATGTTTTGGTTGAGAAACGGAGCCAATCTTTGTGGTGGACGTTGAAATCACCTGCTAATATA
The DNA here is from genome assembly GCA_963693315.1 of Diogma glabrata. Classification (NCBI taxonomy): domain Eukaryota; kingdom Metazoa; phylum Arthropoda; class Insecta; order Diptera; family Cylindrotomidae; genus Diogma; species Diogma glabrata. Next base: position 159,914,410 of record OY856187.1, read on the forward strand.
ATTTCTGCATTAGGTGCTGTGGTGAAGATAACATCGATTGTGTCTGTCAGAGAATTAAATGCGTCTAAGGTTTGATTATGGTGGTAATTAGGACTGCGGTATAAATAACATAGATACATGTCATGTTTATTTACGGTAATTTTAAGCCAGATAAAGCAGAATTCAGAAATACTACTTGTTTCATATTGAAGGAGCCTTGTATATTTAACATCATTGCGTATATATACCATTACACCACGGTGCTCAAAAAGTGCAAATTCAGGAGAATAATTGTTACAGCTGAATCTTGCATTGTCAATATTTGAAACTTGAGTCTCGCCTAGCGCAAGTAAATGCGGTTTCTTTTGGTTGAGATAATATTGAATGCTAAGAAAGTTTTTTGAAAGGCCCCGTATGTTAGTGGAATCGATTACAAAGTTTGAGTATGGTATAGGCATTGTACTGAAATTAATAATGGTTAAATTAAAAATTAATAGGGAGGATACTAAAAAAAACCAAAGACCAGAAGAGACTGATAGAGTAACACAAACATAGGCTGCAAAGATAAGATTGGCATAGGCCATAAAAAATTTTGCAGTTCTGTGAGTTCTCACTATCCCACCGGCAGTGGTAGAAAACAAGACAAGGAAAAATTGTAACTGAAAGTTATTGTAGAAAAGAGTTTATTGATTGAATTGCATGTAATGTATTAATTGTAAATATGAAATGTTAAATTACTCTACATTGATGTAAACAGAATTTAATCAATAAAAAATTTGAAAAATAAGAGAGTAAAACAAGAAAAGACAACTGTACTATGGAATATTATATGAATTGTATATTGCAGTTATGCGTATTTAAATATAGTAGGAGATGGACTAAAAGGATTACCGTTAACATTTCACTTTTTATAAATAAACTAATTTTAGGTTTTGTTCAAAAATAATTATGATTTTAAGCTTTAACACAAACACAAATTTAAAAATGCACGGAACACTTTTTAGGACAACACTAAACTAATAATTTAATACAACACTAAACTAACAATTTACTACAACATAAGGTTGTACTCGTCAAAAATTTAACAAATTTAATACAACAAAAGGTTGTACTCGTCTAGTAAATAAAATAAACATTAAACAGCAGTTAAAATGAATTAAAATTAAAATCAACAACCGACCGGTACGGGTGGATAAATGCAACTGATTAAATTTTTTTGAATTTTTTTTATAAGGAGTTTTATTTTTGCAGATCGCGTTATGGTGCTAAAAAATGAGTTAAGTCGTTGCCACATGACAAAAATTTTTGCTGGATTGCTAGCAACGATTTTCTAATTTTTGATTAATCGAAAACATGCTTTATTTGGATATTATGCCAAATGTATGGTAAATTAGAATACCTATCGATTAAAATAAACAAAGCTTATTATTAAATTAATTTTAATTGATGAATTTTCCAAAAATCATTTTGCACGATTTCTACCGCCGATAGAAATAAAAAATCGTTCATAAATCTCCATTGATTTTTTGGAGAATTATGAACAATTTTTGTAGAATTAAAGCCATGCCACATGCAACATATAAACGAACGAATTCGGTCGTTTTAAGTAAAATGTGCCACATGAACAAAAATTTTATCGGCGATATTTACAACAACAACAACACTAAAACTGACAGTTTGCAAAATAAAACATGAATTATTATATTGAATTTGAAATGAAAAGTTTTACTATGAATGTAATTATATTCCTAAAATTTTAATTCAAAACAAACTCAACGTAAATTATAAACAATCACAAAAACATAAACTTTCAAAATGAAAAAAACCACGATGTGAGGTTAAATCCGAACGATAAAAAAAATCGGTCATAATTCTACAAAAATCGTTCATAATTCTCCAATAAATCAGTGGAGATTTATGAACGATTTTTTTATTTCTATCGGCGGTAGAAATCGTGCAAATGATTTTTGGAAATATTATCAATTAAAATTAATTTAATAATAAGCTTTGATTATTTTAATCGATAGGTATTCTAATTTACCATACATTTGGCATTATTATAATTTACGATGAGTTTGTTTTAAATTAAAAATTTAGAAATATATTAACATTCATACTAAACATTTTCATTTCTAATTCAATATAACAATTCATATTTTTTTTGCAAACTGTCATTTTTAGTGTTGTTGTAAATATCGCCGATAAATTTTTTGTTTTCATGTGGCACATTTTACTTAAAACGACCGAATTCGTTCGTTTATATTTTGCATGTGGCATGGCTTTTAGGCTTCTATATCGGAGGTTTTGGTTTAAGTCAAAACCTCCGATATTCTACAAGCCCTATTCATTCACGCCATCTTTAAAAAACAATGAACATCGCCCATTGAATAAATATCTAAGGAAGAATGATTAGACTTTTTGAGTGAAGCATCTAAATTATAGTATTGGTGCGTTCGAGGGTGTTTGTATTTAATCGTAGGGTGATACTGTGTATAATAAAATGTATAAACATCGTAGTTAAATTGAAAATCCTTATGGTTATATATGTTTGAGCAATATATTTTACTATTAAAAATAATAGATCAAATCCGTTTAAAATTTAAATCATATTCAAATTCATATTTTTTACACACACTTTTCATAACAAACAATAACTTTATACAATCCCTGTGAATGGGCGTTTCTAACAAAATTGTTTATACGTGTGGTAACCTTACATTTGAGAAATTAAATGTAAAATTAATTAATTTTGTGACACAAACTTATTGTAAATATATTAAAAATATATGCTAAATTGTTTTTTAACATTTTTTATCAAAATATCCTTACCTAATATATGTAATTTTAGCAGCAAACTGCTATGTAGTTTTGATATTTTTAGGGTTCCGTTTTTTATACGGAACACTATTGGTGAGAGTAAAACGAGTTTTTCACATTATATCGATTATCTCGTAAACTATAACGTCGCTTTAATAATGAAATGACGTATACGCAAAAGTATAGTTTCGAGATATTTGAGTTTAAAGTTTGATGTGCGCATGCATTTGCATGGACGTTAATTTATAATTTATTAATTCTTACCCCCAGTCATAAAATAATTCGAAAATTTAAAAACGCCAATTCAAAGATGCCCTTATGGGGAATGCAGCGCACCTATAATATAAAAACAGCGTATAAATAGCATACGTTATTTCATTATTAAAGCGACGATAAATGCTATGGACTTGAAATTTGAGGTGCATATAAAACTAATCTTCTCACATGAAATGACGGATACAAATAAAACTAAAGTGGTTTTCGTTTGGTTTACAGGGGTACGATGTGAGACCTTTGAGAAAATATATTTTTTTATAGATTCAAGTAGGGTATCACATGAAAAGGCTTCATTTTAGTATTCCTTAAAAATTTATTTTGGAATTTTACACCTCACCATTTTTTGTATAATTTGGAATAATGACGTTTTTTTCGTGTTTTCTTACCTCGATTAGCTCCGAACCTAACTAATCGAAAATTTTCAAATGTATTAGAAATGATAGAAAAATTAGTACGTTTTTAATAAAAAATATAAAAAAGTCATATTCTCATACTTAGATTTATTAAGGGGGTGGATATGAGGAGGGGTAAAATCACTATTTAAAATGGGGTCAAGTGGGGTGTCATTTGAAAGAGCACTTTATTTAGAAAACATAGCAATTTTTTTTAGAATTTTGCGATGCACAGTTTTTGAGTTATATTAAAAAAGTGCAACTTTCAGACCGCCCCCCCCCCTACTTTTCGACACTGATTGACAGAAAAATTTGAAAAAATTCAGAGTTAGGAAAGTCGGTAAATTTTGTATGAAAATTATAGCGAGGTCTCAAATAATTATATTTCTGTGTGTTTATGGGATCGGTGTAAAGAGGGTAAAAAAAAAATTTTTTTGACCCAAGCGAGTGGGGTATCATTTGAATCATTTGAAAGAACACTTAATTTAGAATTTGTTGCAATTTTTTTTAGAATTTTGCGGTGCACAGTTTTTGAGCTATGAACAAAAAAGTGCAACTTTCAGACCGCCCCCCCTCCCCTACGTTTCGACACTGATTGACAGAAAAATTTGAAAAAAATCACAGAGCTAGGAAATTTAGTAAATTTTGTATGAAAATTATAGCGAGGTCTCAAATAATTATATTTCTGTGTGTTTAGGGGACCGGTGTAAAGAGGGTAAAAAAAAATCTTTTTGGACCCAAGCGAGTAAGATGTCATTTAAAAGAGCAGCTAATTTATAAATCATTGCAATTTTTTTTAGAATTTTGTGATGTAAAGTTTTTGAGTTATTTTCAAAAAAATGCAAATTTCAGATCGTTTCGCTCCCTACGTTTCGACGATGATTGACAGAAAAATTTGAAAAAATTCGCAGAGACAGAATAATTCGTAAATTTTGAATGAAAATCATAGCAAAGTCTCAAATAACTATATTTCTGTGTGTTTAGGGGATGGGTGTGGGGAGAGTAAAAAAACACTTTTGACCCAAGCGAATGGGGTGTCATATGAAGCAGCACTTAATTTAAGAAACATTACAATTTTTTTAGAACTTAGCGGTGCACAGTTTTTGTGTTATTGAAAAAAAATATTTTTAGTATGTAGCCTCTCCACCCCCTCTAAATTTCAACACTCGATTGACCGAAAAAATAATCAAATTTAAACCATTTACAAGCTGGTGAATCTTTCTTGAGTTACCATAAACATCTATGGATGAGATTTAACCTAATGTAACATATTTTGAGTTATTTTTTATCAATGTGGATTTGATTGTAATTTACTATTGACATTTACGATTAAACATTAATTATTTTGTTATGCGTCTATGGTCAGGAAATATAAGGACATTACAACACAACTTTTTGTCAATAGTTTTTGATCTTGTGTTCTTTTACATTCACGGAACCCTTGACGAGCGAATTTTATTCGCATTTGTCTGACTTTTTTTAAATGTTTTGATGCAGTACGCCATTTTTATGAATAAATAGCTATATAAATAAACACAATTAATTGTTGTGAAAAAAACAATTTAAATACTAATTTGTACAAAAATTAAAATTTAATTACAATTCTGTATTTTAAGAACAAAATACAGAAAAAACTCTTTAGTTTGTTTTAAAATACGACGTAAACAAATGAAAAGTCATTGACAGAAAGTGGTAACCTAACGAGCACATTAAAAAAAAAGCTTCACCGATTATTTTTGTACTTACACGTAGCGATACTTCCTTATATATTTATTCAATGACATCGCCATATGCAAAAAATTGGGTTAGATGTTATGATTGAATTTTTTTATATGGATTTTAATTTTTTTAGATGGCGTTATTGGCTTTAAGGCGATTTTTTGAATTTTTTTTATATCGAGTTTTAATTTCAAAATGGCGCTACAAGTTCACGAGGTTTTTCTGTGCTAAAAAATAAACAAGGCTTGTATATCGGGGTTTTGTTTAAGTATAAAAATTCATTGATAACAAACATCATATAAAAATTAAAATTTAAAAATGTTGCTTTGATTTGATTTTTTAAAATATTTTTACATCTATAAAAATAGGGGAATCACCCAAAATAGCAAAGAACAAAATACTTACTTGAATTTTGAGGCAAAAATAATTTCCATAACCTGTTTTCGGTACGACACCTATTTTGGATATCACACAATTAACGATAAACATATCATTTTTGCAAGAAAATCGTAATTTTATTGGATTCCCGACTTTTAGGGATAAAACAAATTGTTTGTTACGAAATATTTCTAAGCGCTTTGCACTATTCCTAATAGGAACTAATAATGCAAATAATTCTTCTGATACCTCATAAATCTCTTCTTTTAAACATCTGTATAGATCAATTTTAAACTTGTTTGTATCGTAGTTAAATAACTTAATAAAACAAAAGTCATTTTCTACGAAAACCACTTTAAATAAATCACCGGGACTCAATTTATCACTGGTATTACCAACTGGCGGAAATTCACATATTTCGCAAAACTTATGTGCAATTCCAAAGACTTGAGATACTTTTTCCATTTTCAATAATTATATATATTATCAATCAACTTGAAAGTACAACATTTAAATTATAAATGGTCGACTTTTATCTCAGAAATGTCATACTCCAAAATCAAATATACATATATATGCAAAATCATACGTACACTAACTTTTATTTTGAACAATGAACTCATCATTTCGACAGTCGTTCTGAAAATATAATAATCCGTTTACACCGTAAAATCTCCGTGCAAATAATATATTACAAAACCCGTGTACAAGAGAAATCGTTAACGATAATAAATACTATTAAATATATTACTTTAAATAATTAGAAACGAAGATTTTATAACGCTATTTAACAATATTAAACATCTACCATTAGCTCAATACCTACCGGATGATTTTTGAAACAAAATTGACGTTTAAACAATTGTGCATTTTTGTCAAAAACTTATCCGGTTTTCATGATACCACCACAGAATTCCATACAAATTTGACAGCAATAGAATTTAGAAAATGAATCAGCATCCAGCGACAGATTGTTCGATTTTGTGTTGAACAGAAACAATTAATGTTGCATTGTTTCTGAAATATCACATAACATATATATTATTTTGAATTTTTTTGACGACAGTTGCACGTCTATGATTTATATGAATAAAAAACACAGTTCTTTGATATATAATTTTTTTTTTCTATAGTTATTACACATATTTTAATTTTAATATATAATTATATTGGGTATAAATACATATATTTTAATTTTGGCATATATATTTTAAAATGACAGCTCCTAAAATTCTGTTTCATTATTCACCAGCTTCAAAAAAATCAGGAACAGATTTTTCAATAGAAAAGTTACAATTTCTGTGATTGTCTGCCTTTACAACGGTCGACTATGATTCATGTAAATATAGTTATCAAAAATTTATGTGTGTGTCAACCAAAGAATTAAGAGACTAAGGAAATGAAACTACTGTATATATACACAAAAATATTTGAAGCCGTTTTTCTCTTTTCTCCTCTCTTTTTTATCTTCAATAAGTTAGTCTAAGTTGTCAAAAAAAAATTTGTAAACATTACTTAGCTTGGTTATAATTTGGTTTTAATAAAATTGTTTTTAATATTTATCGTGGTGATATTTTGACGAATTTATAATAAATATAAGAAATACTAGTGATTTTATTATAATTTAAAAATAATTTTACAGAAAAATTAAATATATTAAGTGAAAATTTTGAATAAAATATTAAATATGAAGTGTGTGATAATGAAGTGTAAAAATTACCAAAAACATCTACAGGATGGGATTTCTTATCATTAGTAATAATATTAATATTATAATTTACTTTTCGATTAATAAGTGTTAGGTTTTTTACACATTTTCGAGAAAAAAATGTAATCTAAAATCAATGTAAACAATAATAGGGTCTACGATGTCAAAATTTTTGAAGTTATACTTCTTTGCGCTCGTTGTAAATATTTTGATGGGGTGTTAAACGAGAAACCGCGTCACGCTGTTTCAAGTTATATTTTAACCTTTATGCTGTATGGTAATAAAGACGAAATTAGTAAATCAACCTTATGCTGTATGGTAATAAAGACGAAATTACTAAATCAATCATATTTTATAATAATAAAACATTATTCGCTTAGTTATCTTTGATCAATTTTTTTTTTTCACTTTTCGGAATTATCATTAAAATGAATAGTTAATGTATAATGTGACAAACAAATGTGTACATTTATATGAAAATTATGTTAAATTATTTTTTAACAAATACATATTTCTAATTTACAACAAATATGTTCTTATGGTTTGCAATTATATAAAATATGTACATATTTCTATGCATTAGCACCAATACGATACATATAAGCATTGCTTATATATGATTAAACAAACCTGCTTGCATTAGCAGAACTGCCCTCACATGTTCCAAAAATTGGAAATTGACGTTTCTTTTCCTCTTCTTAGAAACATTGATGAACCAAGAATTTGCATTGGAACCTTAGTACCGAAGAAAAAGATTATGAACAATATCAAAGTTACAGATTTAAAGTGTTTTACTTATTGAGTGATATATGCTTCTCCATTACTTTCAAAACTATTATTGTTATTGCAAGGGATCTATAAAATATATGCAAATATGTTAACATATGTTGTGATTTGACTGTTTTAATAATAATATATAAGTCTGAATTTACAAATAAAATTAGTCTTATTGTTATTTTTTCCAATTTTTGTTTTAAGTTGTGGGAAGGAATGTCGAAATAAGACGATGACCATAAAGCAATAAAACCCATTAAACGAAAATATTCACTAAAAATGGTGGTATTTTTTAATCGGCCTGCGTATGCATCAATGGAGTAGAGTATTGCAGACAATCGATAAAATATATTTGCAAACTGCAATACGACCCTCTTCAGAACAGCAAAATTTCTGGATTGATAAATGATTATAAGACTACATAAAATAGGACGCTAAACTAATAGCAATGAACCAGTGTACCTATATTTTGTATGACGAGTACGGTGGCTTCAGAGTAAGTAATTGACAATTGTGACATCCAATAAACAAATATATTTACGCTCACCTAATTGTTCGTTACACATTGAATTATTTGAATTAAATCTTTGGAATAAAATTTTAACTTTTTTCTAACCCTAATCTTTTGCCATCTACATTTATAAAAATTAGTTTTAATTAGTTTTCAACCACTTTATCTGGGAAGCACGGGCATCGCCGTGCGGGTGTACCTTCTGGTAATTAATAACTATACGTTCTTATACTTTTTGAATAATAATTTTTTTTTTGAATAATATTTTTTTTATTTATTTTTTGAATAATATGTTTCTTTTTTTTATATTTTTTTTTTTGCATAATAATTTTTTCTTTTGAATAATATTTTTTTTCTTGAATAACATTTTTTTGTTGAATAATATTTTTGTTTTTTTTTAGTTATTTTTTTTAATGTATCCTATCTGTCTGTCTGTGTGCGGGTGTGCGAGCAAATGGGCAAAGAAGTATAACTTCCACCGTCTGGTCCGACGCAGACCCTACTTTTTTTATGTTGTTTTTCTATTTGTTGTTTTTCTTTTCTATGTACCGGCGTCCCTTTTTTTTATATTAATTTTGGGGGCAAAAATACGCTTAAATTTGGAATTCAATGCAATAATAGAACGGCGCCGCTACTAAAACGCAAGTGTGTTAGTAATAATTTATTGGTGTGCAAAAATTGCTTCAACTTTTAAAATCAATTTCACTTCACTTTCATTCTCTTAATTCTTTGGTGTCAACCAATCACCATTACTAATATTTAGCGCGACTCGACTTACGTCATATCAAAGAATTAAGAGACTATAAGGAAATGAAACTACTGTATATATACACAAAAATATTTGAAGTAGTTTTTCGCTCTTCTCCTCTCTTATTTGTCTATTTTGTACAGTCAAAAAAAAATATTGTAAACATTGATTGTTTGGCTTGGTTATAATTTGGTTTTAATAAAATTGTTTTTAATATTTATCGTGGTGATATTTTGACGAATTTATAATAAATATAAAAAATACTAGTGATTTTATTATAATTTAAAATTAACTTTACAGAAAAATTAAATATATTAAGTGAAAATTTTGAATAAAACGTTAAATACGAAGTGTGTGATAATGACGTGTAAAAATTACCGAAAACATATACAGGATGGGATTTCTTATCATATAAGTAACTAATAATGATATTATAATTTACTTTTCGATTAATAAGTTTTAAGTTTTTTAAATATTTTCGAGAAAAAAATACAATCCAAAATCAATGTAAACAATAATAGAAAATGCTACGCTTTTTGATTGTAAATTTTTATTTTTGTTGTTTTTCTTTCCTATGTGCGTCTCTTTTTTTTATATTAATTTTGGGGGTAAAAATACGCTTAAATTTGGAATGCAATGCAATAATGGAAATATTTACGGCGCCTTTACTAAAACGCATGTGTGTTAGTAACAATTTATTGGTGTGCAAAAATTACTTCAAATTTTAACATGAATTTCACTTCCTCTATTCTCTTAATTCTTTGCGTCTGTAATATATTGGCACCATCTATTATAAAAAAAAAGATAATCTACTGCAAATTGTGTCAACATACTACAATTTTCGTCTTCTCTATTTTGACATTAATGAATAAAGTCGTGTTCTTTATGTATCGTAATTAATCTTACATATTTTATCTTCAAACCTCATCATTCCTTGTGATCTTATATCCACAAAGCTTACACAATTTGTGCAAGGCAAAACACAATTTGTGTCTGTCAATTTTAAAATTTGTGCAATTTGTGGAAGGGTTATAAAAACAGCATTTGTGCAAGCAAAACTTCAAATTAAATTTGACATATTGTACATGTACAAAAATTGAATAAATTTAAACTAATTTCAAATTAACTTACTCAAAATATATCGAAATTGTTAAAAAAATTATATTAGCTCTGAATTATAAATAAATTATCAATATATAGCACCAATTTTAATTTGTTTTTGTTTACATAACCTAAATAACTTATTTATTTTGACATTACAAACGTCAAAACAAACCTGCACAAATAATTTTTTTTCTGCCACAAGAAATATTTTTGTGTAATTTGTGTTGCACAAATTACACAAATTGTGATTGTAAGAACAGCATTTGTGTACGCAACACTTGCCGCAATTAATATAAAAACAGCAATTTGTGTAAGTTGTGCAGCTTGTGTAAGTTGTGTGGATATAAGATCACAAAGATTCTTACTCGGCTACACTACAAATTTGCGACGTTGGATTTAAATCGAGTATTTTATTAATTTGTTAATTATATTTTTTTTGACGTGAAAAGTTACGCAAGTTGATCCACATAACCAAAAAAAAAAAATTTTGTGTTGATAATTTTTGTAAAAAAATATGGCATCAACATACGCAGTAAAATTGCCGCAATCCGACACAGATGGTGATTATCTTATTTTTGAAGAACGTTTGTTGCAGCACTTTAAGGCTATTGAAATGGATGATGAGGACCGCAAAGCTGCAATTCTTTTGACAGTGATTTCGGAGAATGTTTATAAGAATTTGAGGAATTGATGTTTCCCAGACAATCCTAAGAGTAAAACTTTTAAGGAACTATGCAAGTTACTTGAAGAATTTTATTCTCCAAAAACTTCAGTATACAAGGAACGAGGTAAATTTTATGAAGCTAAGCAATGGGTAAAAGAGCCCGTTACGGAGTGGATGGCGAGGTTAAAAAAATTAGCTACTAATTGTGGTTTCAAAACATACTTATCAAATGTTTTAAAAGATAAATTATTACTGGTTTATAGCCAGGTCTGATACTTGACAGGTGCATGGAGGAGGATGAAGATTCATCATTAGATAACGTTTTCCAAGTAGCATTAAGGAAAGAGACATCTTTAGCAGCAAAAAATACAATGGAAATTAACAAAATTCAACATAGTAACAAATCAACTAATAAACAACATGAACAGGTTTGCTTTGCATGTGGTAAGTCCAACCATAATTTCCTACTTTGTAAATTTCGAAAATATAAATGCAAAAAGTGTAATAAAAAGGGGCACAATGGCCCTGTTTGCAAAAATAAAAGTGAAAATTCTTCCAATGATCAAAGTTCAAACTCAAATTCGCAGAAAAAAAGGATAGAGAATATAAAATATTTACCGCAAAATTATCATATCGAATTTCATAGTGTGGACACAAACCAATCGCTACCACCACCAATTTTGATTGATGTTTATTTCAATGATAAATGTGTACAAATGGAAATCAACACAGGGGCGGCGTCTACTTTTATCTCAGACACATTTTTCATGGAAAATTTTTCGAATATTGAGTTGGAAAAAAGTGATTTAAATTTAAACTATTGGAATGGTTTGGAAAATTTACAATTGGGATATTTTGAAGCAAATTTTCGTTATAAAGAAAAAAATTGTCGAAGTATTATTCATATTGTACAAGATGGTGGTCGTCCATTTTTAGGACGTGTTGTTTATGTTAAATTAAAATTGTCTAAAGATGAAATTATGCATTCTATCAATTGTGTAGACACTAAAGAAACCATAAATATTGAGTGTGTAGATGGATTGGTAAAACAATATGCGGATTTGTTTTCTGACAGTTTAGGGCCGGTTTCAGACTTAGGCGAGACAAGTGTTCATTTTTCCAAAAGGAGGTTCGTTACCTTGGACATGTGATCAATTCTGAGGGACTTCATAAAGATGAAAATAAAGTAAAAGCCGCATTGCCGAAGCGCCAATTCCGACGAATGTAACGCAATTAAAGTCATTTTTTGGTATGGTGAATTTTTATGGGAAATTCGTTCCTAATATAGCAAACTTTTTAGGCCCACTTTATAAATTATTGAAGAAACATCAGAAATTTTTATGGAATGATGAATGTCAAAATTCTTTCAATGAAATAAAAAAAGTCATGTCGTCCGAAAACTTTTTAGTTCATTTTGATGCAAGTTTGCCTGTGAAATTAGTTACAGATGCATCATTTTATGGTATCGGAGCTGTACTTCTACATGTTTTTCCAAATGGTGATGAAAAACCTATTGCATACGCATCTAGGACATTATCAAAAGCTGAAAAGAATTATGCAATGATTCACAAAGAAGCACTTTCAATTTATTATGGCGTAAAAAAATTCTCTAACTATCTGATTGGCCGTTCGTTTAAATTGTGCACGGACCACAAACCATTGGTTACAATTTTTGGTCAAAAGAGAGGCTGGCAGATTACAAAGATAATCAATTTTTTATCTTCGTTTGATTTTGAGATAGAGTATATTAAAGGAGAAACAAATTACAGTGCTGATTGTTTATCGCGCCTAGCACTTCAAAAAGAAAAATTAGAAAAAGATGAAGGCATTTATGTAAACTTTATCAATATGACGTTTATTGACATAGTGGATTTGAAGAAAATTCGAGTCGAATCTAGAAGAGATCCAAGAGTAAGCAAAGTAATTTACTATTTGAAATTTGGATGGCCAAAAGAAGATAAATCGGAAGACATTATGCCATATATGGCGCGTTCTCAAGAGCTAAGTTTAGAGTATAATGCTGTTATGTGGGGACATCGCAATTATTATTCCTACCATAATTAAGAAAAAGTTGTGGTGAACGGTTCACAGGGAAAATAAGCAAACGTTAAAGTTCAGTGTGCGAAACTTAAAAATAACAAAATCATAACAGTGTAATCAACGATGAGAATATTTTTTCTCTTCGTATTTATTAGAATTAAGTTTTTTCTCGTGAAGTATAGTCGCAATTTTAAATTGTTTTGATATATAAAAATATTAAGAATAAAAAGACCACATATTAGTGTTAGTGCAGAATATGTAAATTTTTGGTTGTAATTATTAATAAAGAAGACAACAATTTTCTGTGAATTAAATCTTTTATTTGCTAGTGAAAAATTGTACATAAAACTGAAGTCATAGAACTTACCAGAAGTGTGGTTAGATATGTCTGGTTTAGTTGCACAATAATTAACTGTACGTTGAATCCTGTTGCTGACGAGTTGACCTGAAAATAAAAGAAGCATAATTAATAAATATATTGAAGAACGTATAATTGTATATGAAGTATTTTATGGAGATATTTGGCGGACAATAAACAAGTAAGTTATGGAGCCGGATTTCGGATTTATATGTCCACTACAAATACAGATACTAGAGCAAGATTAACCAGTGTACTGATAGTTTATGGGAAGTTGAGCGGTTACAACGATATAACCTACGACGTAGTAACCCGTCGTTTTTACGTTATCAAAGTCATACGTAGTAATCCTATATTAACTATAAAGTCTTTTAGAGGAACTACATACAACACATCTTGGCGTAGCAAAGATGAAAGCTTTAGATAGAAGTTATTTTTGGTGGCCTGGTTTGGATAAAGAAATTGAACAAATTTCAAAACAATGTGGGATCTGTTTGAAATATCGACCAGAGGATTCACGAGCACCGTTAACACCGTGGATTCCATCGACATCTCAATTCCAACGTGTACATATGGATTTTTGTGGACCTATTAGAGGCAGTATATTTTTAGTGGTGATCGATTCTTTTTCGAAATGGGTAGAAGTTTTTAAAATGAAGACAATAACGTCTAACGCAACAATTGAAAAACTGAGAGAAATGTTTGCCCATTTTGGAGTTCCCGAAGTTTTAGTGTCCGATAGTGGAACACAATTTACTTCCAATTCCAAAGAATTCGAAAGTTACTGTAAATTGAATAACATTCATCAAAGATTTACAGAACCGTATTCACCAGCATCAAATGGTTCAGGAGAAAACGCAGTGAAGACTTTCAAACGAGCTGTTAAAAAAGGGCTATAGAGGATCATAAAAATCAAAACGTATCTTTAAAAACGTTAACTAATTGTTATTTGTATTACAGTAGAAGGACACCTCATAGCACTACTGATGTTCCGGATATTGGTGAAGTAAATAAAAATACTTATATTTTATTTACTTTAAAGTACAAACTTTATTTTACAAGACAATAAACATTTGACAATAAGCCTAGGTGTTTTTGATAATATAGATGTAACATAATACGCGATGTTCAGGTTGTACAACTGTAGGATTGCAAATATGTACTCAAGTTAGAATTACCAACCCAACACGCCCCTTTAACTCTAACTTCATTGAACATATGGTAAATTTTTATTTCAAAAATAAACAATCGAAAATAATAAAATTTTTCTTCAAACCCTTGTAATCTTGAATTCTTGAATTTTAATAATCTTTGTCGTATAAACTCATGTTAGACTGATTGCATTTTTGCCTTCTGCTAGATCGACTAAATTCCAAGTTTTGTTTTTCATTTTTTTTATTTTTTAATGCCATCATTTCAGAGTTCATTGCTTGTTTCCATTGATTACTAAAAGGTCCTTCAACGGCACTTTGCCAAGTTAAAGGCTCTTGCTCTTCGATTTCACTCTCAACAAACATAACATAGTCATTAAACTTAGCTGGCAGTTTGGTGTTTCTTTTCGATCTACTCGTTGCATTTTCCTGGCTAATCCGATTCAGCACTCCTACTAGTGCTCCCAGAACTTGAGCTTTCATTAGTCGGAATAACGACTGGATTCTCTGAAATATTAACTTCTAAAATACTATTTTACTCTGGTTCATAGTCCGTATTAAACCAGGGTATCAAATCTGAGCTTATTTCATGACTATTTTCTTCAGCAGCTACTTCAATCTTCTTAGTTTCATTTTTTTTTAAATACATCTTATTTTCAAAAAATTCGCATTCTCTGCTTTTGACTATTTGGTTTGTTTGAGGGTTAAACAACTTGTAATTTTTACTTTTTGGATAATATCCCAAAAATATATGCTTAATCGAATTTTTGTCCCATTTTTCGCTTTTTTGCTTTGGAACACCCACCATTACTTCGCATCCAAAAACTTTTAGATAATTTAAATTCGGCGTTACCCCAGACCAGGCTTCAATTGGAGTTTTCTTGTCGACTGATGCTGTTGGAGAACGGTTTAATAGATACGTTGCAGTTGCTGATGCCTCTGCCCAAAAACTTTTTGGCATGTTGGCCTCAAAAAGCATACATTTTGCTTTCTCAGTTATACTTCTATTCTTTCGTTCTGCCACTCCATTTTGCTCCGGAGTGTATGGACAACTTGTTTGAAGTTCAATTCCTGCTGATTCTAGAAATTTTTTTACATCATTATTTACATATTCGGTTCCATTGTCACTTCGGAACGCCTTGATTTTCAGCTCCAATTGATTTTCGACTAAGTTTTTATAAACTTCAAAAAAATGTTTAACTTCACTTTTCTTTTTGAGAAAATATATCATGGTGTATCGACTAAAATCATCCACAAAAATAAGGAAATATTTACATCCACTTATAGATTTAGTCTTCATTGGTCCATTTAGATCTGTATGTATCAATTCTAAAGGACGACTAGTGATCCTCGTTGAATTTTTGAAAGGTTTTCTTGACTGTTTACCTTCTAGACATATTTGACATTTTTCATTTATGGATTTTGTAACTTTATACCTATCTACTAATTCATTTAACTGGATCATATACTTCTCATTCAAGTGACCTAACCTTTTGTGCCACATATGAGTGGCGCACTTCATGTCAACTTTTGGCTTATCGACTGAGACTAGAGGTTTTTTATTATTTTTAGCTATGTCTAATTTATACATTCCTTTCGAATTTCTTGCCGTACCCAAAATCTTGCCTGACTTGGTGCTTATTGTACAAATGTCATTTTTAAATGTGATTATTAAGCCTAGTTCGCTCAACTTGCTAATGGAAATCAAATTGGCAGCTAATTGCGGTACATACAGCACATTTTTTACTGTTAAATTTTTAGTTTTATTAGAAACTTTTACATTAAGTTGCACCTCACCAACTTCAACTGCAATTATTTTATTGTTGTCTGCCACTGTTATTTTGCGATCATCAATTTGTTGAAGATTAACAAAATTTTTCTTTACAGGCGACATATGTTGCGTCGCCCCTGAGTCCAAATACCAGCCCTCTAAACAAATCTCTTTTGCTGAAAAGCATAAAAACCAAGCTGCATCTTCATCTGAATCTCCAGATGAATCTTGAGCGAGATTACTTTGGTCCTTGACATTGGCTTTATTTCTGCATTCGTACTTAAGATGTCCAAACTTTCCACATTTGTAACACTGCATATATTCTTTATTGGAATTATACTGTTTACTCCCTTGACCAAACCTCTTATTTTGACTAAAATGACCTTTTGAGGACCTATTTAAAAGAAAAGCAGATTCATTATTATCACTTTTATTTGAATCAATATCATCCTTTTGGACGGTAGCTAAAATTTTTGTTCGCATGGTTGCAGCCGTAATTTTTGTTCCGTTAGCTTGTAAACCCATAACCATGGGCTCGTACTTATCTGGCAAACCAAGTAATAACAATGTTCCAGTCCACTCATCTGAAACCGTAAATCCAAGCTTATTCAGTTGCTGAGCTAGACTTAACATTTTTTCAACATACACGTCAGTGCTAGAACAATCATCTAATTTTGTATTAATTAATTTTTTAATCAATCTCATTTGATTATTGACACCTTTATCCTCGCAAACTGCTTTAAGGTTGTCCCACATTTTCTTGGGAGTCTCTTCATCTATAATGTGTGAGAAAAGGCTTTCATCTACACTCATTACTATTCTTTGAGCGGCTTTTGCCATTTTATCTTCATTACTTGTTGCTTCATCATCACCTTCCACACACTTCCATAGTCCTTCACCTTTCAAATATGTTTTGCATGCAAAACTCCAGTTCTGATAATCATCAGCACCTTTCAACTTTTTAATAAGCGGCACATGACTCGAACTTGCCATTTTTCAAATATTCTTGAAAAAAAAGCACTTTTTAAACTTTCTGTGCCACTGAACACACGTGAACTTATTTTGAGGTTAATACCGGAGATTTTCGTATACTACTTCGAGTATGAACTGAACCACAAAATACACCACCAAATATCCAGAAAAAACAACACTGCAATTTACTGCACTTTGGTGCCTGGGCCCATAACCTGATGTTCCGGATATTGGTGAAGTAAATAAAAATACTTATATTTTATTTACTTTAAAGTACAAACTTTATTTTACAAGACAATAAACATTTGACAATAAGCCTAGGTGTTTTTGATAATATAAATGTAACATAATACGCGATGTTCAGGTTGTACAACTGTAGGATTGCAAATATGTACTCAAGTTAGAATTACCAACCCAACAACTACAAATGGAACACCTTTTAAAATGCTTTTCAACAGAGAGGGAGAGAGTGTAATGAGATTCAACCAATTGTTGCCGTCTTCATCAGCAAATAAACAAATTGAGAGGAAAATCGAAAATTATAACAAGAAGACAAAAGAGAAACATTTTCGAGTTGGAGAATCTGTTTGGGTGAGAGACTACCGTAATCCATCCAAAGTACTTTGGACTCCTGCTGTTATTGAGAAGGTAATTGGAAAAGCATTATTTATGGTTCGGGTGGAAGAGGCATTATTGTGGAAGAGGCATCGAAATCAAATTTTAAAAACAGAACATGATAAAATTTCGAGCTTAAAAAAGTTGTGTACGACATCCCAAGATGATGCAGTGCCAAACATCAGCGTTTTCGAAGACAGAGAAGATTCGATTGATTTACCAAACGATGGAAACATTGAGACCAATGAAGCAGAAGTTCAACCACAACAGAAATTAAGACGATTTAATCGGAGTCGCAAACCGCCAGAAAAATTAAATCTTTAATTGGTTTTGTAATTAAATTTATTTTCATTTCATTTTGAATTTATTAATTTTAAATGTAAAGTAAAATTACATATGTTTGTTTTTTTTGTAATTAAATTATAATTGTTAATTTTATAAAGGGGTATTGTAATATATTGGCACCATCTTATATAAAAAAAGATAATCTACTACAAATTGTGTCAACATACTACAATTTCCGTCTTTTCTATTTTGACATTAATGAATAAAGTCGTGTTCTTTATGTATCGTAATTAATCTTACATTTTTTCTTCAAACCTCATCATTCTTACTTGGCTACACTGTCACTACAGCGTCAAATCCTCTCTTTGTATCAAAGAGAAACATAGACGTACGTAAATTTTTCATATGATTCAAAATTGTACAATTATTGCAAGTTTTGTTTATATCTATAAGAAAAATCCCTACCACAAAACAATAATAGTTTCTCCCTCCCTGCGACTGTATAAAAAGAAATGAACAAAAAATTACGTTTTGGCTTGCATTATACCCAAACATATAATTTTTGATATTTTATTAATGAAAAATAAATTTGTCCATGATGAAAAAAGTTTCACAAGTTTTCATAATATACTTTGAAAATATTTACATAACTTAAATATTTGTTCGTATGTCGTTAGAAAATATTGCTTGTCCATTATAAAATATTTGAGGTAACAAATCATTGGAAATAACATAATGAATTTAAATTATTTTCATTTATTTTATGAAAATTAACACAACTATGAAGGAATTTACCCTTTTTAGGTAGATTTCATATAAAAATCTACCTATTGCAATGGGCTTCATCTCGGAATTTCGGAAAAGTTTTGATGTCAAACGACTATATGTGATAAGCGGAGACGGAAAAACAAAAATTATATATATATATATATATATATATATATATATATATATATATATATATATATATATATATATATATATATATATATATATATAATTATATTATATTATATTATATAATTATATATATATATATATATATATATATATATATATATATATATATATATATATATATATATATATATATATATATATATATATATATATATATATATATATATATATATATATATATATATATATATATATATATATATATATATATATATATATATATATATATATATATATATATATATATATATATATATGTATATGTATATATATATATGTGTAATCGGTTATTAGGCTTTATTTAATAATTTCAATTAAAAAACTTTTTTTTGGTTTGTAGCCTATATGTGATATTTTTATCAATTTATTTTGTATTAAAACATTTTTACGCGTTTCGATGCTTTCCGCATCATTTTCAAAAAACAATTCTTAAATTTCCTATAAAAGAAAACATTTTTTTAAACAAATCAAATCTTATATAAAAACAGAAGTATGTAAAAACAGGATGTTTGTTCTAATTTGTTGAAAATTTTCTACGATTTCTTGATTAAGTATAGAAGCGTTGGCAAAATTTTTTAAAAAATCGGTCATCAATGTTATAAGTGTTTTATGTTATATGTAATTAGTATTTATTAATATAATTACATATGTTATATGTAATTATATTATATGTAATTAGTATTTGCAAAAAATGAAAATTTCTTGTTTTGGTTTTTGTTTTTCTAGTTTTATTTTATTTTATTTGTAATGTTGACGTTTTTGGAATATTTATTTGTGTTAATTTATTCAAATTTTAAATAATTTGACTAAGGAACACAATCTGTTTTTTTTAAATTATTGTTTTATGTTGTTTTTTTTTTTTATTTTAAAGTTTAATATTTATTTAGTGAATTTTAATGTTTTTTATGTAAGTTTTGTTTTCAATAGTGTTTTTAGAATTATGAAAAGATTTTTTGTTTTTACATACTTCTGTTTTTATATAAGATTTGATTTGTTTAAAAAAATGTTTTCTTTTATAGGAAATTTAAGAATTGTTTTTTGAAAATGATGCGGAAAGCATCGAAACGCGTAAAAATGTTTTAATACAAAATAAATTGATAAAAATATCACATATAGGCTACAAACCAAAAAAAAAGTTTTTTAATTGAAAGATATATATATATATATATATATATATATATATATATATATATATATATATATATATATATATATATATATATATATATATATATATATATATATATATATATATATATATATATATATATATATATATATATATATATATATATATATATATAACGATATGAGGTATAACGGAATTTAGCGGCACTCACACGTTCGCATTTTTCGACCTACACCAAAATAATTTTCTGTGTATGTTTCGGCAAATAATGTCTTCGACAAGTTCGTGAACTGGCCATATCCGGGTACCGGTTAAGCAGCTAGAGCCTAAAAAGTCGAATAATCTAGGGCGCTATAACTTCCGTTTGAATAATAATATTTTAATAAAATTTAAAGATATTGAATATTTGAACCTTTTTTTATCATTTTTATCCAGATGACAACCTTGGCGTTTCAGGTTCCTCAAAAATCAGCTGTTTTAAAAATTTACTAAACTTTGCTGTCCTTGATCTAGTTGAAATGGCCAAGCTCATATTTGAAAACTTTTTCTCACGTACATAAAATATAAATCTTTCCAAAATTTTCAAAAATAATAGTTTAAGTCTAACGGTTGAGACCCTACGGCTGTTGAAATAAAAACAAACGCAAATGGCAACGCTTTCATTATGTTTCAGTTTATGTTATTTAAATTCATCTTAACTTTTAAACATACTTTTAAACTATAGCCTCAAAAAATTTCAGCTTTTTAACCCTAGAGGTTCCATTTTTATAAGCGTTATAATGAACCTCTTGCAAAAAAAATATCAAACCATTTAATACCATAGAAAAATTATCAAAATCTCTTTTGTTTTTATTTTTTTTTACTAAGTAACCGTTTGAAAAAAGATTAAATAAGAACAAAAAAACACAACAACAAAAGATGATTTTGAAATAAAATTGTTTGATAATGTTTGATTATAAATTATGTGTGATGGTATGATTGTAGTTGTGACGTAGTTCATTTGATCTTTGGTGGATTTAATATGTTATTAAAAGTAGTTTAAACCAACTTAAATAAAACTGTTCCGAAATTGTATTGATGGAGTTAGTTCGGATAATGTATTTAATTTGGTTCGATAATTTTTTTGAATTATTCTGTTTCAACTTATATTTTTTATTTAAACTAATCTGACTTATCTAATTTTATTTGGACACAAAACCGCCTGACCCCGAAATCTACCTATTTCTAGCGGATATACCTGCCGCTGGGATTTTTTTTATTTTTAAATTATTTAATGTTTGTGGTTGTAAATAAAAACAAATGAAAATGGCGAAAGAGAAATTGAATGACATATATATCAGCGATCACCATTTGTTGTATCTCTTCGTACAATTTTAAAGTATTGTGCTCTCTATATTCTAACATGTAACATCAAATACAATTGAGTTAACATTTTCAAATAAAACAGAGAATTTCGTTATTTTAACACCCGAAGAATTACAGATCCCTCACTTGTTATGACAATAAACGAACGAAACTGGTAATAGATGATATGTACAAGAAAAAATAGAAATATCATGAAAGAGGAACTAAAAATGTTGATTAGGGTTATTTTAATCTAGCTGAGTTGTTAGTTTCATACAATGCATTGTATATTCTAAATATTTCAATTCCTTTAAATAATCCGTTACTCTTTTAAAATGTCGTTCAGTATATGGCAGAAGATCTTCAATTGATTTTTGTAAATTATCCGCTTTAAACTTTTTTGCTAAAATTTCTTTCAATAATATATTCAAAGTTATTTGTGAAGTTCGACAGTGGTGACTATTTGTGTTCCAAGTTATAACATGTTTAAATAAAATTTCCTTGTGTGTTTGATTAAGTTTTGAAATAGTTTCTTCTAAAATAATCTCACTACGAGTTTGAATAATATTTGTAATAATTTTAAACGTTAGTAGCGGTCGTTCAAGCCTTAGTGCATACTTTAACGCTTTTGTTGTGCTTTTGTTATTTATCAAATTATTCAACTCTTGTTCATCTAATATGTTTTGTTGACGTTCTTCAAATTCTTTTAATTCACTAGCGTCAGTGACATCAATCCATTTAATTATTTGTGAGTCCGATCCTCCACTATAAAAATACTTTTCATCTGATGAAATCGCAACTGCCCAGATTTTGCAATCATGTTCTAAGCTTGTACAACAATCTGACGTTTTAACACTCCAAACTTTAATGATCCCATCAGCAGCTGTTGATAAAATTAAAGTGCCATTACCAAGAAATTCCGTTCTGAGAACGGAACTGTCATGACCTTCGATTGTTTTAATGCAAGAAGTATCCACAATTGACCATAATTTCAAAGTGCAATCTGCTGATGATGTTAATAAAATTTGATCAACTGGTGAGAAACGAACCGACCAAACGCCACGTTTATGACCTCTCAAAACTCCTACAAGTGATAAATTTGTTACTTCCCACAATTTCACTGTTTTATCTTGTGAACCAGTTGCAATTATTTTGTCATTCGGTGAAATTGTTACGCAGTTGATATCTTTATCGTGTGCAATTTGCGTACCTTTGCATTGCAATGTTATTGACTCAATTTGCTTGGGTATTTTAGGAATATTCCAAACCATTAAACAACCATCTTGGCTCACTGAAGCAAACAATGTATGTGAAATTTTCCCAAATGAAATTGATCCAACTGATGTAGAATGTTTAGAAGCAACTGCGATACAGTAAACATCAAATTTTTCAAAATCTATTTTCCACAAACGAACAGTCTTATCCTTGCTTGATGATAGAAGTAAATCATTGAATTTATCTAATGCAAGAACAATATCTGTATGGCCTTTTATTAATTTGCAGTTCATATTTAAAATTTTGTACAATTTTATATGATTACTGTTGGTGGCAACTGCTAAAAATTCATCTTGTTTGCCTAGAATTACTAAATCTAGAATTTCATCCAAATATCCAGCAATTTGATTTAAACATTCAAAGTTTTGAATGTCATGAATAATAATATTGTGGTCGACGGTTGTTACGGTTAATTGCTTTTGTTGCTTATTAAATAAAATATTAGATATCGAAGATTTAAGAGTTGTTGAGTTTTCATGATTATCTGTAAATATCAGTAACCATTGAAGCATTTCCCAAATTTTTACAACACCGTTCTCTCCTGCGACCGCAACATATATTTTGTTTTCTTCACACTCATATTTATTAGGTAAAATTGAGCCGGCATTTATTATAACCCCACATTCGATCGCTTCATATACTGGCATTATCTTAATCTGTTTTTGTGTTTCGTAATTCCATAGTATTATTACTTTATCTCGTCCCGTCGAAATCAAATGATTTATAGAATCATTTGGAAACAAAATACTAGTTACTTTTGAACAATGACATGATAAAGAAAACAGTAGCTCGTCTTTTTCATAGTTCCATCCATTTAATTTATAATCATCACCAACTCCAACCACGAGCTTAGTACTTTCATTCGGATGAAAACATAATATATCAATTACACCACGTGAATCTCTAAATGTTGCAATACAAGTTTTAAGTTCATGATTCCATATTCGAATCGAGGAATCTGTTCCACCACTAGCAATTATATTTGAACTGGGATTAAATGCTAAACTTGAAATCGGACCATTATGATAGCCTGCCCATGTTTTGATTAAATTTGAATCGGACTTGTTCCATAACTTCAATAAACCACTTTTATGTGCTGTTACAATTAATAAATTGCTTGAACTTAGGGCAAAGGTTAGAATTACATCTGCCGTGTTATGCTCATCGTCAGGTTTCGTTTCTCCAATATTTGATACAACTTTTCCATTAATTATACTAAAAACATTAAGTTTACACGAGTCTTGAGATATAAATTCTTTACCATCCGATGTCCATTCAATTTTTCCTCCAGTAAAAAATGCTCCATAATTTGAATCAATCTGAAACCTAATATAAAATTGAGAATAAATTTTTATTATCTTCGTTTTAGTAATATTTAAATAGACTTACACCTTTTTATTATTCAATTTCGCAGGCATTTTTAGAATAAATTTTATAAATTTATATTGCCAATAATAGTGAATGTCAACTCCACATGTTGATTTGAAATCGATCGAATGAATTAGGTACTTTGTGCTGTGTCTATATGCACGATATAATGTCGCATACATATGCGGTACACCGGCTATAATTTGGTATGTATATCGGTTTCATAACGAAAATAACGAATTATTCATGCGTTTTATCATTTAAAGCTTTATGCTCAGTATTCTGCTCGAGCGAAGCTAAATTTTAACAAAGTCTCCACAAAAATACAGATAAAACTGAAGCTAAAAAATGTATGTAGACATTTGTGTAGAGATAAGTTTTGACAGTTGTCTGACATTTTAGCCATTAACCCATTGTCAGTCTTTTTTTCCTTTTAATTTGATCTACACGCTCAACCTCAAGAGCATCACTATTTATTTCGTTATTGGCACTCTCGAAAACGTTTTCAAAATACGAATCATCTAAATATTCGGCTTCAAAATACATATTGAAAACTAAAAAGGATAATTTTGTTTACAAACGCACATTTACTTTAAACACACAAAGTAATTGTAAACGCATTCAATTTAATGTCTCGTGCATTTAATTTGCTGCGAAAACTGTGTAGACATTGTAGTAGAGCCATCTATATTACAATGCGCAAACTATCATTTTGAAATTATTTCCGCGTCGAGCAGCATACTGTTCAGCGAACTCATTAGCAAAATTTTTTATTTTATTTTTTAAAAGCTAAATTTCACGTCAAATTTATATGAAATTTTTAGCTTCGCTCGAGCAGGATACTGAGCTTAAAGTCGTTGCCACATGACAAAAATTTTTGCCGGAAAGTTTATGTTTTTGTGATTGTTTATAATTTACGTTGAGTTTGTTTTAAAATAAAATTTTAGAAATATAATTACATTCATAATAAAAATGTTCATTTCAAATTCAATATAACAATTCATATATTTTTTTTTTGCAAACTGTCATTTTTAATGTTGTTGTTGTTGTAAATATCGCCGATAAATTTTTTGTTCATGTGGCGCATTTTACTTAAAACGACCGAATTCGTTCGTTTATATTTTGCATGTGGCATGGCTTTCAGTGGAGATTTATGAACGATTTTTTTATTTCTATCGGCGGTAGAAATCGTGCAAAATGATTTTTGGAAAAATCATCAAATGAAATTAATTTAATAATAAGCTTTGTTTATTTTAATCCATAGGTATTCTAATTTACCATACAATTGGCATAATATCCAAATAAAGCAAGTTTTCGTTTATTCAAAAATTAGAAAATCGTTGCTAGCAATCCGGCAAAAATGTCACACGACAAACATTTTTGCCGGATTGCTAGCAACGACTTTAGTGTTGTTGTTGTTGTAAATATCGCCGATAAATTTTTTGTTTATGTGGCACATTTGACTTCAAACGACCGAGTTCGTTCGATTATATTTTGCATGTGGCATGGCTTTAAGGGTCCGTTTATGTTGAAGCTTCGATAAACGAGTCAAGCATCAAGTCAAGCAGTGATTAAAGCGTTGAATAGCGCTATTCTTGTACAGTGTTTATGTTGGAACGTCGAGAATTTTAATAAAATTTACAAAAATATATACAATAAACTTAAAATTAATTAATTTAATAATCAATTTTCCATAAACTTCAAAAATTTAAATTAATTAAAACTAATATTTTTATTTTTACGTATTTTTTTATAAAATAACTAAACGAGCATTGATCAGAGCTTTGATAGTAACGTCGAAAAAGAACAAATCGTTTATCGACGCTTGACTCTTTTATCGATGTTTCAACATAAACACTCCTATTTGAAAGCATGTATTCATTTTCTTCGCTTGAATCCAAAGAAAATTAAGAGACTAAGGAAATGTAGCTATCCCTTGTAAAAAAAATTGATAGAAAACGATAGAAACCGATAGACCGTTTTCTATCGTTTCCTATGCGGTTTTTGAATGAGAATTAATGGGTTGGAATCGTTTTTTCCCATAGAAACGGATGCGGACTCTTACGTTTTGCCTTTTGCGACGGACGCAATTTCTATCGTTTTTGGGTGTTTCTTATCGGTATTTTCTGATTGAAATGAAAATCTAGTAAAAAAATAGAACCGTTTTCTATCGTTTCCTATGCGGTTTTTGAATGAAAATGAATGGGGCTGTATCGTTTTTTTCCGATAGAATGTTTGTATCGCTTTAATCGTTTCCTATCGTTTTTTGGTAGATTATCTGAATCGTTTTCAATGGATTATTTCACATTATTTTTTTTCTGTCAATTCCTATCCGTTTTAATCGTTTCTTATCGTAAAAGCCGAATTTCAGTGCAATATCCTATCGTTTTGAATCGTTTTCAATGGGTTATTTCACATTATCTTTTTTGCTGTTAATTCCTATCCGTTTTAATCGTTTCTTATCGTAAAAGTCGAATTTAAGAGCAATATCCTATCGTTTTGAATCGTTTTCAATGGGTTTTTTCAAATTTTTTTTTGTTTATTCCTATCCATTTTAATTGTTTCTTATCGTAAAAGCCGAATTTCAGTGCAATATCCTATCGTTTTGAATCGTTTTCAATGGGTTTTTTCACATTATTTTTTTTTCTGTTAATTCCTATCCGTTTTAAACGTTTCTTATCGTAAAAGCCAAATTTTAGTGCAATATCCTATCGTTTTGAATCGTTTTCAATGGGTTTTTTCACATTATTTTTTTTCTGTTAATTCCTATCCGTTTTATTCGTTTCTTATCGTAAAAGCCGAATTTTTAGTTTTGAATCGTTTTCAATGGGTTATTTCACTTTATTTTTTTTTTCTGGTTAGAAATTTATTACAAAACTAACACGAAGCATCAATACGTTGCCGGAAAATCATAACAGATCATAAATTAATATAATTTAGTGAAAAGATGATACACTCAGCAAACTACTCAAAAAACCTCTCCATTTAGCGTTTCCAGAAAATATTAAAAAATCACAAATTCATATTTCTTTCGAAATTCCAAAAACATTGTAAAAATTAAATAAAATAAAGCTTTTTCCAGAATTCTAAAATATTCCGAAAATTATTACAAAAACAAAGATGTTTTTTTTCAAAAATTCTGAAAATATTGCAAAAATTATAACAAAATCAAAAATTGAAACTTATTTCAAAATTATAAAATTATTCCAAAAATTAGAATAAAATCAAATATTTAAACTTTTTCTAAATCTAAATAATATTCAAAAAATTCTTAAAAATTCAAAATTCAAACTTTTTCCAAAATTCTAAAACTATTCCAAAAATTCTTACAAAATCAAAGATTGAAACTTTTTTCAAAATTCCAAAAATATTTCAAAAACTATAACAAATTCAAAATTTCCATGTCACATTTACGTCATACAAAGTACAAACAGCTAAATTTTTTTTCCAAAAAATTGGCTAAAAAAGTAAATGAAAATCATTTTTTTGACATACTTGACAATATTTTTTGACAAACTTACTTTTACAATTCTTTTTGACAAACTTACTTACAAACAAACTTTTGACAAACGATAGAAAACGTTTAAAAACTTGTTTAGTTTTACCAAAAAATTTCAATCAAAAACTTCAGATTCAGAACGATTAACAACGATAGAAATTCTATCGTAAAAAACCCATTGAAACCAAATCTGAAATATCCAATAGGTGACGAATGATGCCGATTGATTTGTTTTTATTGAAAAAATTTCAACCGTAAATTTCAGATTCAAACCGATAGGAATCTGATGGCGGAAAAATACGATAGGTTACGATTGGTTTTACATATGGAATGTACGATATAAAACGTTTAAAAACTTGTTTAGTTTTACAAAAAAATTTCAATCAAAAACTTCAGATTCAGAACGATTAACAACGATAGAAATTCTATCGTAAAAAACCCATTGAAACCAAATCTGAAATATCCCATAGGTGACGGTAGATGCCGATTGGTTTGTTTTTCTTGGAAAAATTTCAAACCGTAAATTTCAGATTCAAACCGATAGGAATCTGATGGCGGAAAAATACGATAGGTTACGATTGGTTTTACATATGGAATGTACGATAGAAAACGTTTAAAAACTTGTTTAGTTTTACAAAAAAATTTCAATCAAAAACTTCAGATTCAGAACGATTAACAACGATAGAAATTCTATCGTAAAAAACCCATTGAAACCAAATCTGAAATATCCCATAGGTGACGAATGATGCCGATTGGTTTGTTTTTCTTGGAAAAATTTCAATCGTAAATTTCAGATTCAAACCGATAGGAATCTGATGGCGGAAAAATACGATAGGTTACGATTGGTTTTACATATGGAATGTACGATAGAAAACGTTTAAAAACTTGTTTAGTTTTACCAAAAAATTTCAATCAAAAACTTCAGATTCAGAACGATTAACAACGATAGAAATTCTATCGTAAAAAACCCATTGAAACCAAATCTGAAATATCCCATAGGTGACGAATGATGCCGATTGGTTTGTTTTTCTTGAAAAATTTTCAATCGTAAATTTCAGATTCCAGCCGATAGGAATCTGAAGGCGGAAAAATACGATAGGTTACGATAGGTGATACATATGGAATGTACGATAAAAAACTATTCAACCAAAGCTTTACCAAAAAATTTCAAGTCGTGATCTTCAGATTTAAAACGATTAACAACGATAGAAATTCCATCGTAAGAAAACCATTGAAACCGAAAAGTAAAAAATCCTATTGATAACGATAGATTACGATTGGTTGATTTCTCCTGAAAACATCTCAATCGTCAATTTCAGATTCAGCCCGATAGAAATCTAATGACGGGAAAATACGATAAGTTACGATTGGTGCTATATATGAAATGTCGGATAGAAAACGATTCAAAACTTTTTCAATTTCACCAAAAAAAATTTCAATCGTGATCTTCTGATTCAAAACGATTAACTACGATAGAAATTCTATCGTAGAAAAACCATTGCAACCGAAAACTGAAAAATCCTATAGGTTACGATGGATTACGGTGCGTTTTATATCTGGCAGATATAGTCTATGCGTTTAAAATGATTAAATCCGATAGAAACGGATAGCAAACGATAGAAAACTATTCGTTTTCAATCGTTTTCTATCGGTTTCTTTCGATTTTTTTTATAAGGGATATATACACAAAAATATTTGAAGTAGTTTTTCTCTCTGTGGCGTATCGTTAAACTTAAATTTAAATTCATTTTTGCGATCAAGTAGTTTTTTAAAAACAACGAAAAACAAAATTATTCAGTTTCTGTTTTTCCAGTTAGATTTTTCAAACTTACGAAAAAGGGTTAATGTAATTTTTATTAATATTTTGTTTTTTAACCGAAAAGAGTTTTAAATAAATTATCATTGATAAATGATATTATATACATTCTCATTATATACATTATCATTTGTAAATTATGTGTAAATAAAAACTATTTGTATATAAAGTGAAGTTTTTACAAATTGAATTAATTATATAAAAAATACATTAATTACACATCAAAAATTAAATAAATTATTATTTGAAGAGATTAATTACTTTGATCTAATAATTATGCATACAATTTCACTGCATGTATGTTAGCCGTTATTACTGCATATCATATATATATATATATATATATATATATATATATATATATATATATATATATATATATATATATATATATATATATATATATATATATATATATATATATATATATATATTATATATATATATATATATATATGAATATATATATATATATATATATATATATATATATATATATATATATATATATATATATATATATATATATATATATATATATATATATATATATATATATATATATATATATATAAATATATATATATATATATATATATATATATATATATATATATATATATATATATATATATATATATATATATATATATATATATATATATAAATATATATATATATATATATATATATATATATATATATATATATATATATATATATATATATATATATATATATATATATATATATAAATATATATATATAAATAAATATATATATATATAAATAAATATATATATATATATATATATATATATATATATATATATATATATTAGACTGGTCGTTAAAAACTAAATTTTCCGAGACGCCCCCTAGAAAAATTCTTTGTGGTCAAAAAACCACAACGGCACTATTTTTTTTTTTTTTAAGTCAAAACACGTGCCGCAAAATCATCGAAGTTTATTTTTAGATAAAATTGTTAATATCTCATAAAATATGCAGATGTCAAAAAAAATCACATGGATCATTTTTGTAGGAAATTTAAATTTCTACAAAAAAGGTCCAAGTCATTTTTTTCCTAAAACCTATATTTCTGATGATATGTTGAAATAAAACTTGAAATTCTTCAAAACTCGTAAAACCAAATGATGAAAATTTCGACGAAAAAGTACTAATTTTAGATTTTTTTGTCACGATTATTTTTTAATACATTTCATTCTATAGCATAAGAAGAAAATTAGGGCTTTTTCGTCATCTTTATTTTTGATGTTTTTCAAAAATTACGAAAACTTACAAGTTCATTTTCAAAATATCATGAGAACTATACCTTTTCGGGAAAAAATGACTTGGACCTTTTTTGTAGAAAATTAAATTGCCTACAAAAATGATCCATGTGATTTTTTTTGACATCTGCATATTTTATGAGATATTTGAAAAAATCTACGAATTTTTCAAAAAATTAACTTCGACGATTTTGCGGCACGTGTTCTTTTGATTTAAAAAAAAAAAAATAATGCCAATGTGGTTTTTTGACCACAAAGAATTTTTCTAGGGGGCGTCTCGGAAAATTTAGTTTTTAACGACCAGTCTAATATATATATATATATATATATATATATATATATATATATATATATATATATATATATATATATATATATATATATATATATATATATATATATATATATATATATATATATATATATATATATATATATATATATATATATATATATATATATATATATATATATATATATATATATATATATATATATATATTGTTACGTTTTTCCAACCTTACTTCGAATTGGCCTAGCTCACAATTCGATAAACGCAATTCCAATCTCTTCTGAGTTCGATCACTGATTAGTAAGCAAACACACCAGGTTTTATTAAGTATTCAACACCTTAATTGTTTCACAACAACAGGAAAACAATGCAGCAAACAATATTCTTAACTAGAATATTCTTCCAACAGCTTCAGAAACTCCAACGGTTGATTATAGAAATTTCCAGTAATACAACGTTTAAAATAATACACAAATTATTTCTACTTAATAACACTTTAAACTTTATTTACAAAAACTAATTTAAATATCACTTTTATAATTTCGACTTCACTATCGCAGGTTTAAAATAACACTAATTCAAAACTACAAGAGGTAATTTTCTTATATACCTTCTGCAATACTTCTAGATAATTCGACATCACTTTCCAGAAACCTTGAGAAAATATTAGAATATTCGATTATTTTACGTTATGTTGATTTGATTCATAAAATCGTTTATGTTGACCCTATTTCTAAGAAGAAGACAACAACAACAATATTCATTTCATTAATTTGTTTGTTGTGTTTTGTTGATTTTATTTTCCTGGAAGTGACCGTAATCGTCTAAATTTTTCTGTAATCGTAACATTACCCTCCACTTAAGCCTGTTCGTCCCGAACAGGATCTAGATCTCTCTTCCAATGGTTGAATCCAAACATATATTTTTTTTTCTTTTTCTATTTCCCAGGCGGTTTAGAATTGCTTCTGGTCCCTTTCTAAGTCCTTGGCTATTACTTTGTTCTATGTCCGCCTACCGTGATGAGTATGGATTCTCGTTATCTCTAAAGGCCTCCTTATCTTTCGCCTTTGAGTGTTTCACATTGCCATGTCTCCGAACCATTCTCATTTTCAGCTGTGATTCGTCCCCGTTTGCAGTTATTTGAACCACCTCTTTTACATCGCTCACTTCGTTACGGACTTGGACCTGTTTCCTTTTAAACTTTCGGCGTTTGTTTAAACGTCTGCGTCGGTTGAAGTTTCTCTCCCTCATCTGTTTGGATGGTGCTGGATTTTCCTCTGCACTGCGAAGTTCCTTATCGCTGCCAATAACTGTTGACTCTGCCTCATT